>CM076583.1:733033725-733170175 GCA_034641835.2 Pinus albicaulis | reverse complement strand
CAGCAACATCCTCCCATGCTTAGGTCAAGACATATAGAGCAACAAAATTTATTAAAAAAATCCAACACCTCGAACAACAGTTTCATGATATCCTATTGAAAATTAATTCCAATAACAAGCACCGATATGACCAACATATGGTTCCACACAAGTTTCAGGTTGGTGATAATATGTAGTTGCATTTACAGAAAGAGCACTCGATAGACCCCCATAAGAAGCTTGAACCACTATGATATGGTATTTACACAATCACAAATTCTATGGGTGAAAATGATTTTGAATTTATTATTCCCTCTTTCCTTGGCTTGGACCTAGTATTTAATTTGAAGATGCTTTAACCATATTTTCCACCTCAGTTGGAATCCTCGAAGGCAGCCAGGCAATTGGCCCCCACAAAACTCAATCTTAACTGCATTGAATAGCTTACAATGGATTGAATCATGGATACCATGACAAAGTATACCTACCAGCAACACATACAACTCTATCGAGTGTTCAAAGTATGGCAATTTCTTCAATAAGGCAAGTGTCTCACTAGGAGCCAAATTCAACAGAAGTTTCCTTGTTTGATGAGGGAATGGTCGTTCTTTCTCTAGGGTTCTTTCTCTATGTTAAAATGTAATTCTTTCAGCTTCTGGTAATACCTTTTTTGAATGAGAATATCCTCCACTCTCTCTCTCTCTCTCTCTCTCTCTCTCTCTCTCTCTCTCTCTCTCTCTCTCTCTCTCTCTTTAAAAAAAGATACCATCATTGTTGCCATCTTGTGTTCTACAATCTTCTACTTTTTCATTTATTAAAATTAGTCTTTTACCATATTATTGTGCTTCCGATTATATTTCTCTATGTGTGTGTTTAATTTCATTTCCTACCTTTCATTTAATTCATTGTACAACTCGAATTAATTTGATATGTATATGAATATAGAGATAAAAAAAGGAAAATCTAGATCTACACATAAATAGAAACACTACATGTATGGTATTTGTGTAAAAATGTTCTTACCATATTCGTCTATATCTATTTAAAAAAAAAATCACACCTCAAAATATTTTATCCCTCACATTTCTTGATAGATCTAGAGTTAAGATGGATCTATATTGATTTAATAAGTAGAAACTACAAAAGTAGTTGAATCATAAACAATTTACAACATTTTTTACCATATCTTAGTTTTGATATTCAAACATTTTGACCCTATAATAAAAACTTATATTTGTGTTAAGATAATGAATATCACAACCCTTAATTTATATGAAGCATTAACTATCTATTCTCCCTACAAGAGGCCACATATTGGCTTGGAAACTTCACAAAATTTACAAAAATGTCACCTAAAACAACTCCCTGGTAGAGAAACATGCATGTAAAGTGATATATTTCTTCCTTTTTTATTTTGAAATTTTTTTTATTTGGCTTGATGAAAGGGATTAGTTCACTTTCCTAGTCTATTTTGTCTAATTCATGTTTTTTATTCAATCCTCTAGTGCAACAATGATGTGTGGAAATTTGCAATGGTGGGGTTGACCCTTTAGTCTTCTTTGTATCATTGTCTACCCCACCTCGCTTTGTGGGAGGGGGAGGGTCATTTGTAGAAGATTCATGTTAGGTTCCTTTGGATATGTAGGTGTATCCATTTATTAGTGATTATATCGCAATATTTCCATATGTTGAATTTATTATGCATCTGCTTTTTAACCTAAGAGACCCTTGCCCGACAACACACTTCCATGTGTTTGTGCTCAAAACGTAACCTAAAAAAAAGTGACATGTTTATAATTAGAATTTATATCCAAATAGGATTCTCACTCTCCAACATGATTTTAGTTAGGATGTTTGGCTCATAAATGCATAAATGCAAATTTGGGCATATGTGGCAGTAGTCCTCCCTATTTTAGGCTTACAACAATGAAATTATAAGGGTATTTACAAATGGTTGAAAATTATTTTTCACCCAAGTATTCAAGCAGGAGTTTAGGAATTTTACCCACATCAGAACCCCTAATAATGTATAAGTAGGTTGAAACTAGGTTTCCACAACTTCATAAAAAGGCTCGTTTTTCCCTAAACCGAGTTCCCATACCAACATCCATCTATTGGACATTGGATAAAATAGTGCTTCCCATGTGTTTCGTGACCTAGACTAACCACCTCTCCTTTATTCTTATCTTTGGCCATGTGATTTTTGACTAACACCTACGGGTTTTCGTCTAATGATGGTTTTTATTCCCAAAAAGTGGTATCAAAGCATAAGTCACAATTTCGATACATACCCATATCACACTAGGGGGTAGATTGTTGGAAATTAGATAAACAAGTGCTCCCGATATGTTTCGTGACATGGATTAAATTACACCTCTAATGGATCCTTATCTCTAGAGATGTGATCATTGACTAACCCCTGCAGTTTTTGGTATAACGAAAATTTTGATTCCCAATACCATAATTTATCCTTCTCTGATAAAATATAAAAATAATAAAAACATTTTGCAAATGGGTGGATAAACACCAACTCATCCAAAGAGGAACACCATGATTCATTAATCCAGTTGTAGATATTTTATAGTAATGGTCATAAGAAATAAAACATGTGAATCATTCCATGTATGGTCACTTCCTCCTTAACCTATTCAAGTTCAAGCTTTAGGCATAGAGTGGAGGTTGCCTTATCCATAATGAAATACGAAAGAGGGGCCCTCTCAGGTTGAAGAAAATTAGTTGGAACAAAACTATTATCAATTTTAATAATACTTGAGGGTTTACTTAATTAAAGAAGGGTATCCTTAAGTGAGGTTGATTCACCCTTGAAATTACCTCAAAAGGGAACTAATTTCATTGTCTCACCTCAAGAGGGAGATAATTTGAAAGCCTCAAATGAACCTCTTTTTTTAGTGTTATAATAAGTCAAGACAACACTATTTTATAGTCACTTACCTACAAAAATCAACCTTTGTTTCTTGGGAAGGATCCCCTCATCTTGGATCTTAGCCTTCACATTGCCAATGTTTCCCAATGTCTACATATTGTTAAAATATTACAACAAATTAATTAAAAGAAAATTTAAGAACCAAAATTTACTAAGTTAAATATTTGATGATTAAATTAATGGGAAACCGATGATATTTTTTATAACAATGCCTGCTACATATATGCTAAAGCACAAGATTTGAAGAGATGTAAACTTGATTGTGTATTCCTATTGATTAATAAAACACCTTATCTTTCCTCCTATATGTTTCCCTAATAAACTATTAGGGTTTTACTACGTAAAAAAATATCATGTTCTTCCTATCATTATTTATTTGCTATAAATGTTTAACATACTGTGAAAACCAACAAGTGGTGTCAAAGCACTAGTATGAGGAAGAGATGAATCTATTTGTGCCACACACACAAATAAAACATTGTTCAAAGAAAGAGGAGGAGCGATAGAGTGAATCCCTAGTCACCAAAACCTGAGCCACACAGAGAAGGAACCTGAGCTTGTCTTGTGAGGTCATCACATAGAGGGACAACCCAAGCAAGAAGTAACTCAATCAAGCTAAAGACGAGTCTCCATGCTCTTATTGGAGGAGATTGTTGTTACATAGTATTTTGTCACCATCCCTGAAGTCCCCATCCCGAACATTGGAGGACCATTTCAGTGATTTCTGTGTATTGTCATAATTTTCCATAAGTGTCATTGCATCCTTTGGCATGTCAAGATCATAATCTTTGTTGATCATTCCTCAAGAAGACCTTCAAAAACATGTGATTTTTGGTCGGTGTTGGTAGGCGGTTATGGCCTTGCGCCCATGGAGAAATTAACAATGGGCCTTGCACCCTTTGGAACTCTGTCTTAGAAGGGCACCCGTGCCGAGTTGGTTTTGGAATCTTTTTTAAAATAGAAACGAAGTTTCCATGCTTAACAACTTTGTGAATGGAGTCATCATGATTTGTTCGAGTGAATAACATCAAGTTTATCCCTTTGGCCCATTTTTTCCTACAATTGTGGAACTCCCCAAAGGGATAAACCTCTCCTCCACCTCATGTGGGATCCCAAACCACCTCCTCCTCTCCTATAAATTCTTCATACTCACATTGATTCAGCTAGCTGAATAGTCATTACTATAGGCCCAGCCTAGGTCTAAAGGGATCACCTCTTTCTGCAGAGGGGATTTGACTACTCAAAAATTTGGCGACCATACTGGAGAATCAGTGGGTTTTTTGTCTCTCGTTGTTCGTTTAGAGTTTTTCTTATATTTCTGACTTTGGTCGTATTGCTATTTCTCTGCTCTGTTTTTCTTGTCTAACTATTTCAATCCATCTCACCTATTCTCGGAGTTTTAATCATGGCTTTTCCTCAACTCCTTTTCCTCCTTTCTTTGGTTTTCTAGCTCGATGTTGTTGTTTCCCTGACAGTCGCGCCGATTGGCCCAGGTTTCCTATTTTATAGGTGTGATTTCCCCTGTTTAGCGCAGATTATAGCTGAATAGTCGCATTGAATCATGTAGGTTTGGATTTGGGCCTCTTCCCTGAGTTTTCCAGTGCATCTTTCACTCTGGATTGGTTTTTATCTCCTGTATTAGTCCACTTGATTTTTTTTTTTTACTTCCCTGTCTCATTGTTTTCGGTCGATTGTCTCTCATCTGATCGGTGTGGTTTCTCTTCCTAGGGTTTCTAGGTGTCTTCGATTGCTTGTTTGGCCACATGTTCACTGGGCTTCTGAGTTGTGTATGATTCATTCTATTCTTTTATCTTTTCATCTTGTTGACTAATTTCTTGGTCTTTTCTTTCGATTCTATGTGTTGTTGGGTCGTCGAACTATCATCCTGGTGTCTGTTTGACCTTCCATCTATCACCTTGAGCATAGATCACATTGCTCACTGATTCAATTTGAAAGTCCTCTTTTTTCGTGAAGGAATGTGTGTCTATTTTCAATTTGTTTTACATTTTCATTGGATTGGTCTCTTCATGGTTGATCATTTCATTGGAGTTGCTCAAAACTAGTGTTCATTTTGTCCTTTTAGTGTAACTATGCATTATTGCTTCTCATTCATCTAAAAGAACAAAATTTGCATTCTTTCTCTCTATTTGAAAATGAAAGTAGTCTTTTGCATTCGTAGATTTCTCATTAAAGAGTGAACAACAAGAGAAAATCCTTTCATTTTCTGCTTTGGTTGTGTTAGTAGCATTAGAAAAAATTCTTCTTGCATTCGAATGATTGTTGCTTCGTTGTGAATTTCTATCCCTCTCTTATCTAGTTGTTCATCAAATTGGAATGATATTCTTTATCATGTAGTTGTGCTTTAGAGATTTGAGATTACATTCAGTAAGGCCTTGAAACTAAAACATAATTTCAAGATAAACTTTAAAATGAACTTAATCAACCTAAGGAAGCATTGAAACTTAACGCTCAGATTTAGAGGTCTAGGCTAGTGACGTGTTCTGGTGTTGTTAAACCTAGTAGTTGTAGTTTACCATCTAGCATTAGACAGCACTATCACAGACTTGTGCTCCTCTTACCATCGAGTATATAAACAGAGACCCTCATAGGTTGCAATCCTTTATCCATAGGAAGCTAAGTCTATCACCCTGTAACTGTGATACACCGAACACAGCATTCGGGGAGACTACCTGCATGTATGTTAAGTCCTTGGTCATTTCTCTTTCATTTGACCACCAAGGTGTATATTGTAGTTCACGGGAGCTTGGTACACCCTCTTGCTTAGATTTCTTGAGTAGTCATTTTGATCTTTCCGTGACTCTCTAAATTTTTAAAAGATCATCAAGCACTTGTCCTTTCGAGCTCGTCCAACCTAAAAGTGACTAGATTCACATTTTTTCCTTTTCTCGACTCTTAAAATATTAAAAGGTAGAGTTTTGTTTCAGTGTCATAAAATCAATTACCTACTATCACACGCCCATTAAATTTATTTACTTGTCTTGTTCATAAGTAATTCCCTAGTGATTGGTATTTAAGCCTCAAATTTATTATCTCTTTTCTCTCATGTTTTTAAGAAAAAGTCACGGTGGTGAAACCACTACTTTCGTCGTCCCCTTCATTACCTCATAGTGGAGAACCTTCCCATGAAGTTTATTTGGAGACATCTCAGCCTGTTAGGACTCTAAGCTACTGGCATTCTATTATTCTGGGTGTTAAACCTCTATCCACTCAATCTCCTCCTGAGGAACCATTTGATATCAATTGGCAATCTCCAGATGCTTGGGCCTTTTTTAGGGAAGATCCCTCACAACCGCCTGAATCACCATCAACCCATGCTTTACTTGTCATTGCTCGTCGCCTTTTCTCCGACAAAATTTATTCATTTGACATGGATGCCACGAGTCCTATTAGTAGTGAAGAGACTTATGTTTCTGCAGGAGACTATCACTTCCCTCCAGAGAATTTTCCTTATGTCTTGGTTCAACCTTGCTCACAGCATTTATCTCTCCCAGTTGTTTATCATTCATTGAGTCAAATCATTTCTAGTGCTACATATTTGTATCATAATCTGATATGGTTAGGTACGTCGGCTCCTCTGGAGGGGTCATTTGTGTCAGGTCCATCCCCTTTGACTCCTATTGACTTCCTCCACACCATCTACTAGTGTGATTCTATCATTACCTCCATCTTTTGTTATTCATCGGATTCTTCCTATTTCTTTCGCGATACCTGTTGGACCCATCATGAGTGGATCGCAGCCTCATGTATCGGGAGTCCATCAACCTACTAGTAGTGCACTTGCCTCCTCTAATCTGATTCCTGGAGGTTTGACATACAACCAATATATGATTTCCATTCAGCAATAAATTTACTTCCCCCAAGGTTCTCAGTAGGTTCAAGCTCCCATTGATCAACCACACTACTATGATGAGCATGGAACTCACATCTATTACCATGGGTCTGTCCCATATTGTCCATTGTATGTTCAAACGTCACAAATGTTGGTTTACCCCAACCAGTTCACATACCTACAGGGACAACCCTTTCAGGGAAAACCCTTTCAGGGACAACCTTCGGTCCAATAGGGACAACCCTATGGTCCTGTTGGTCAACCTCATGTTCAATAGGGAGCGTCTTATGTTCCCCAGGGGAAAACATATCCATCTTAGGGACAACCTTTTGTGCAATAGAAGTGGCCTTACATTCAGAAAGGCCCAAATTTTGTCTAGCAAGGTCAACCCTCTACTTCTTAGTCAGGCCAACCTGGTCTTTAGGGGAAACCTGGCTCATCTCAACCATCAAGCCAACCTGTACCCCAAGGGCAACTTGGTGGATCTCAACCTCCAAGCCAACCTATACTCTAGGGATAGCATGTCCAAACCCAACATCCAGGCCAACCTACACCCCAGGGACAACCTGTTCAACCTCAGTATCTAGGTCAACCTACACCCAAGGGGTAGTCGGTGTAGCCTCAGGGCCCACCCTTTATTCCTCAAGGTCAATCTTCCATGGTACAAGGTCTGCCCCAAGGCACTACTTAAATTCCACAACAAAATCCATATGTTTCTTAGAAAGGACCTCAGTGGTTCGCTCAAAATTAATATCCTGGTCCTCAACCGGTGTATGGGCATAATTATCAGAATTATAACCCCTATGGACAAAATCCTCTAGGACAGAACATATGGGGTCAGAATTTTTCCCAACTTGGTTGGAATCCCAATACTGGTCTCTATCAAAGGCCGTCATGCCTTTCAATCCATAATTTCCCTTCCTTGCTACACTAGAACTTCCCGATGTGTCGAAGTTAACGAATGATCCAATCCTTCATAATCCATATTGGCCCCCAGTTCCCACCAAGATCCCTGGCGATTGTCCCAAATTTGAAGGAAATTCAGGTGAAGGCCCCCAAGTGCATGTTATGACATACCATATTTGGAGCTCCTCTAATTCTTGGGTTGACGATTCAATTTGACTACATCTTTTCCAAAGGACTCTCACTGGTGCTACCGCAAAGTGGTACATTGAACTCTCATGCAGCATATTTCAAGATTTTAACTCTCTAGCCTTGGAATTTCTCACGCACTTTCAGTTACCAGTTCATTATGAAACTAGGATGCACCTCCTAACATCCTTGAAACAGGATCAAGCTACTCATATCTTCGATCATATTCATAAATGGAGGCAACATCGATGTTTGATCAAGTTTGAGATTTCTTATCAACTTCTGGCTGATTGGTTCACTACCTCTTTTATCGGTCTAATTGCTACGGACATTGCTATGGGGGCATGTGTTACTGGGGAACAAGCCATCGCTCATTCCCAGTACCTCGACCTCATGTACTCTCAATCTAGCACATTGTATGAAATCTTTCCTGATGCTCTGCGACCTGGAACTTCCAAAGCACCAGCGACCCCATCTGTCAACGTTATCATTGGTTCTGTGTCTTATACTTCTCGTAAGTCTTCTCCAAATTCTGTGAAGCCAAAATCTATTTCTTCCACTGATACTTCTTCTCAGCCACCCCCGAATCCTAGTAAGACCGCAGAAGTGAATGTCGTCCAGTCCACCCCGAAGGATAAAACTACCAAGGGTAAGAAAAAAGGTAAAGGTAAGGCCAAAGCCAATACCTTGAAATATGATTCTCTGAAACCTAATACTGATGATGGTTTGAAACGTAAACTGAAGTACCGTTTTCTGATTTGTGACGACGAGCATTACACCAAGGATTGTCCATGATAGACCGAGGTGAGTCGACTGCTTAAAGGAACTCAAGGTACTCTGGCTATTCTTAAAAAACCTTTCCCATAACAACAAACTTATCTGGTGGAGAAACCTCAGTCCTCCGCCCCTTTTGGCTCTCAGGTTTTCATGATGAATGGTCCTGCACCCATATCTATTGCTAACCGATCAAAATATTATACCGAGCCACGTTAGGAGGCAAGGAAAGAGATCGCAGATGGTCCTCCTCCCCCGCCTACTTCTGGCCCTATTCACATTGAAAGGCCCAGTCTAGAGCCCATTGTACAACCACCTTCTAAAGGCATACTCTGAAATTATTCCTATAACCCGAATGCCTGTGTCACTCAGCATTACAGTATTGTTGAGGATTTGGCTCAGGCACCGTCCCCTATGTCTGCATTGGAAGAACTTTAGAGCTGTCTGTCACAATGGAAGGCTTTGTTATCCACTATCGGAGGGGTTGACCCCGTCGATTCCAGCCTTATCACTTTCAATTTGGAAAATTTCATTCCACGTCTCCCTCGCCAGCTTGCGCTGATTATCCAAGTTGGGATTAATGGATATAATATCCATCGAGCAGTTGTGGATGAGGGTGCATATACTTGCATCATTTCTTCTGCATGCTGGAAAGCCATTAGTTCTTCGGCCCTTAATCAATCTCCAAATGCTTTAGAAGCTTTTGACAGAAGGGAATATTGCCCTCTTGGTGTTATCTCTTGCTTACCTATAATGTTGGAAGGAAAAACATTTAATGTTGAGGTTGAATTCGTTGACACGAAGCTCAATTATAATATTCTCCTCAGTCATAGTTGGACTCAAGCTATGTTGTGTGTCCCGTCCACTCTCTTTTGTGTTCTTTTATTTCCGCACAAAGGAAAGAGAATCATTATCTATCAATTGTCCTTTTTCACTTCCACATCTTTTGAGAGCAATGTTCCATATGTAGATCGTATTCCTACACCTTATGAGAGTATAGGGTCGGGAGTTTTCAAAGATCCTGCCCTTATGGGTCTGTTTTCCCTTCCTCCACCCAACACTGCTCTAGTCAACATGATATCCACATCTTCTAATCCATGGATCATCCCTTTGCATGAGCAGGTTGATTCATTTGGTGACGTGATGTTGTTAAGCCCAATCGAAATTGATTATTGTGAAATTTTCTCAACTTCGTATCCTCCTCCCTCCAATCATACTCCTTTGAGTGTGTCTCTCGACACGTATTCTCAATCCCCTTGGCTCGGTGCTTCAGATTCTCTTGATCCCTTGAATGAGACGTTCCCCACTGATGAGGCCATTGTGGAAACCATTTCTCTTGAGGATCCTCCTTGGGATGATAGTCATCATCGTTCCTCCTTCATGCCCAGCCTTAGGTCCATGTCTACTTGTCTTAAGAAGTTCGCTTCCCGAGCTCCTTCCCATCCGCTTCAAATGCCTATCTTGACACATGAAGTCTTCGTGGAAGGTAACATGGGAAACATTACACTAACGATGCCTATTTACATCTCCGTTAAACTGGGGGTTTTCGAGAACATCCACATTGGGGTGACCTATTCTCCTGATGAGATCGAGGACTATACTAGTCTCTTCTGAGAATTTCGAGACGTTTTCACTTGGTCCTACGAAGAAATTCTCGGCATTGATCTGAGTATATTTGTGCACGAGATCCCTACTTATCCGAATGCAAATCCTTTTCGCCAATGTCTTTGTCTCGTGCACCCTAGAAAGGCCACCGCCATAAAGGGAGAATTTGAAAAACTTCTCAAATCTGGCTTCATTTATCCGATCCCCTTGACATAATGGGTTTCTAACATCGTCCCTGTGGATAAAAAGCAGGGTACTATTCGCATCTGTGTGGATTACTGTGACATTAACCGCGCTTATCCTAAGGATAAATATCCCACTTCTTTCATCGACCAGATCATTAACGAATTTTCTGAGAGTGAGATATTTTCCCTTATGGATGGGTTATCTGGTTACAACCAGATCAATATTCTTTCGGCTGATCAACACAAGACCGCCTTTATCTATCCATGGGGCACCTCCACATACAAGAAGCTCTCTTTTTTCCTTAAGAATGTTGTTGCTACATTCCAACGAGCAATGTCATACGCTTTCCATGATATTAAGCGCATTGTTAAACCTTATCCAAATGACCTTCCGACTCATTCCGCCAAGCGTAAGGACCATCCCAACCATTTCCGTCAAATATTTCTTCGTTGTAGCCACTACAACATTCAACTCAATCTGCATAAATTTGTCTTTTGCGTCAATTCTGGTAGACTCCCTGGTTTTATCGCTTCTAAAGATGGAATTCGTCTCGACCCTCTTAAGTTCAAAGCTATTGTTAATCTCCCCTCCCCTTCCTCTTTATATCAGTTGCAGAGTGTGCAAGGGAAAGCTAATTTCCTACGTCATTTTATACCGCACTAAGTTTAAGTAGCCAAAGGATTCATGTGATTTCTTAAGCAAGGTGTCCCGTTCCTCTGGGATGAGATTGCCCAAAAATATTTCGATGCATTTAAGACATTGCTTATCAATGCTCCTCTTTTGCGTCCACCTAATTATCATTGCGACTATTCCCTCTACTTGGTTTCCGCATTTAGCACTATTTCCATGGTTCTGGTACAGGACGAAAACGATGGTGATGAGCACATCATTTATTATTTGAGCCGAAATATTCTCGATACTAAAACACGTTACGCACATGTCGAGAAATTAGCGTTGGCTACTATCCAGTGGTCCAATTTTTTCGCCATTATATTTTACTTTGCACAGTAACCGTGATTTATGATTGCAACCCCGTGACCTATATATTGACTCGAAAATTGCTGGGGGGAAAATACTCAAAGTGGATAGTTATCCTCCAAGAGTTTGATTTGGAGTTAATTACCGCAAAATCGAAGAAATCATTGGTCTTTATCGATTTGATCTACTCTTTACCTTCTGTTTTTGCTCCCTCTGGTTCGGAGGAATGCATTCTAGACGACACTCTTTTTCTAATTAGCACCCTCGAATCCATGGTACGGTGATATCATCGTTTATCTCCAGACTTCCATCTTTCGGTCTAAGTTGACAAAGGATGCTCTTCAACGCATCCATCATCAATCGCAACCTTATCACATAGTCGAAGATACTCTATACCGCATCGGAGCTGATTTCATTCTCTACCAGTGTTTAACCCTCAAGGAAGATGAAAAATTCCTCAATGATTGTCATTCTAACGCATGTGGTGGTCACATGTCTAGGTATGCTACTGCACAAAAAATTCTTCGTGCTGGATATTTCTAGCCTACCATTTTCAAAGATTGTATTGTCATTGTCCGTAAATGTCACGACTGTCAAATTTACCAATGCAAGATGTGATCGCTACCCGATCACCTCCATCACGTCATTACTATTGGTCCCTTTACGAAGTGGGGCATCGATTTTATGACATGTAACCCTCACTCGGCCGGGGGGGCATGCTTATATTATCGTAGAAATTGACTACTTCACTAAATGGGTCGAAGAAATGCCTACACTCACAGTTGACGGTAGGACGGCTGCACAATTTCTGTTCAATCATGTGATTACTAGGTTTGGTGTCTCTCAAGCCATTGTCACTAATCATGGCTCTCATTTTTGCCATTACATGATGGCTAAGTTGACTTCTAAGTTGGGTCTACATCATCACGATAGCTCAACGTCGTACTACCCTCAGGCCAATGGCCAGGTTGAAGCCGTGAAGAAGGTTCTAGTCACTATGCTTCGGCATACGATTGGGATTCACAAATCCAACTGGAATCTCATGTTGTTTTCAGCTCTCTAGGCTTACCGAACCTCAGTAAAGGATGCAACCAAATTCACTCAATTCCAGCTTGTTTATGGTCTTGAAGCTACCCTTCCAATTGAATGTGAAATTCCTTCTCTCAAGATAGTTGTTGAATTACTGCCTAATACCTCGTCGGAGGAAGAACGTCTTCTATATTTGGAGAGGCTTGATGAAACTCGCTGCTTTGCTACTCTAGTCATAGAAGCACAGAAAAAGCAGGTCAAAGCTCATTTTTATCAGACATTTTCCCCTTATACCTTTGTAGAAGGAGACCTAGTCCTCCTATATAACCAAACTCATGATAAGCTAGGGGCAGGCAAATTCGAACCCATGTGGCATGGGCCCTATATCATTAAAAATGTTTTGCAAAATGGGGCCTATGATCTAATTGACTATGAAGGCTATCCTTTGAATCAGCCCAGAAATGGGTTGTACCTCAAAAAATATTACGCATGAGTTTCTCGTGCATGTCTTTTTGTACATAAGTGTGTTTTTCATTTTTATACATTTTTTGGCTTGGTCTGCTTTGCGAGCACTTTTTCATGCTTATTATTTCATTTCTTACTGTGCAGATGTTTGTCACTCCTTATGTTGGTTTTACGGATGGTGCCTCTCATAGTACCCAGAATCTGTCTTCTGCAGCCTGGATGATTTATGATTCTAATGGTGAGTTGATATACCTTCAAGGTATTTGTCTAGCACGAACAACCAACAATGTCATTGAATACATTGATGTCATCGAACTCTTAACCGAAGCCATTTCTCTCGACATTCATGAATTAATTTTGAACCTAGATTCTCAGCTTGTTGTTCTCCAGCTTAATGGGGATTATTCTATTAGAAATCCTTAGATTTTAAGTTTTATTTGCATGTTCGTTTATTAGAAAGGAATTTTGATTCTATCACATATCAGCATATCCCTAGAAAAATGAATGTGTTAACTAATGTAGTATCCAATATTGTATTAGATAGACATTTGCGTAATTTGTAAAAGCATTATTATCACATATATATATATATATCGATTGTTTGCATCTACATGCATCATAAGTTCAAAAAATATGTGTTTTGGTTATATCCCGAGACATCATGTCTCTCAAAAAATATGCAGAAATAAAGCCTGGGCATCTAATCAACATAATGCTCATGATAGCATATCACTGCACGCACGACCCGCCTCAGTAAACAATGGATGTGGTTAGACACCCCTGCAATGTGCCTCTAATACGTACGAGGAATGTCCTCGAATCTCACGTAATATGGGATCCCGCTTGTGAGTCCCCCCAAGTTGTGCGCGATCTCTTCTTCCTCGCTTCCCTCACCTTAAGGGGTCGCCTCGAAATCGCGTGGGACCCTTCGTGCTATTGGGGACCTCCCTGCAAGTCTCTCTGAGCCAATATCTACAATGCATGGATAAATATCATAACATATATTTAAAAAAAAAAAAATCATAATACTCATCAAAATCAAAACGAGTTTTTACCCAAAGCTTCATCCCAATCCTCTCCTTCTGGGAGTGGAAGGTTTGGATCGTCCATGAAGTCGGTGCCGGTATATGGCCAGTGCTCTACCACTATGAGTTGTTGGCGGAGTGAGTCGAATAATTTTGACTTTCATGACATATGTTGACCACCCCCTGATCGAGGTGTCAACTCCGCCCAAAGGACCATCCGTGGCTCTCATGCTGGTGGTGCAGGTACTATTACCTACTGGAGTTGAAATATTGGCAACCATTCTAGGATGAACAGTATCAATATGGACCCATATCCAAATTGTTTTAGCTTTCCATTCTTGCACTTTTTCAAGTTGAATGTTACAGCTTCTGCCCAGTTGTAAATGGTTGGAGCCATACAATCCACAGCAAGTTGAATCTGTGTCTTTGTAGCTTCGTGAGGGGCCTGAGATCTAGTGGCTTGTGTTATAGTGTGCAACACTACCCTTAGTGCCAAATTGGGTATTGTCTGAATATCTATTTTCCCGCTCTTCGATCCTTTCTTTGCTCATGGACAGACTCTGTCTATTAGCATGCCCATGCTCTCACCCATGGGTTGGGTACCCGTCAAGATCGGTTTCTCTCCCTCTGTGACAATCCAGTGATGAAATATATGTCAGAGACTTCTATCTCTAGCTCTTGGTCATGAATCAGAAATATTTCTCGTTCGGTGTCCCACACACTGATCAGATACTATAATAATTCCATCTAAGCTCGTAGACACGGTGTTAGGAAGAATTTCAAGAGAACACAATTTCTTAAGGCATCCAAACATGCATTGTTTTCCATGGCTTTTTCATCTTCCTCTTCATGTTCTCTTTATTTCCACTCGATGACCATTTTGGCTTTTCAATTACCTGTAAAACCATAATTGGGGCCTTTATTAGTCACATAATTTCCTTTTGAACTATTTAAAATGGGCTATTTGGGAGAATTTTTTTCCTTTTGGCCGCGAAAATTGGCGTTGTTTTTTTACAAATAGCAGCGCCGATTGGCACCTCCCCTTTAGAATTATGGGCGGGTCGACGCGACTCCATGCCTAGAACCTACGCCAACCGTCGCGGCCAATCCAAAAAGAATTCCCCCAAATATATCAAAAATGAAGAATGCAAGAAATGAAACATAGTTTAAAAGCAGGAAAAGATGAGAGCTCTTACTTGGAGAAAGTGGATTTGCGAATGGCCTCCTGGATTGCCTGCTGTCAGCTCCACAAGATCACATTTAGAAATAGTAAAATTCTCACAAGGAAGTGAAAAGGTGAATTTTTTTTTTTTTTTTACTATTTCTGTCATTTTATAACCTTTTTGAAACCCTAATTAGGTTTTCAAGTTTTTTTTATTATTTTAATATTTTATCTCAAAAAATGAGTTTTACGTGTGTTTATTGTGCAGCAACAGGTCTTAAAAACAGATGAAGATGAAGTGACGAATTGTACTTTATTACTTTTTCAGACTCGGTAAAAACACGAGAAAGTCACCCCCTGGAGTCATCTTTTATCTCTTTTCTGACTCTCGAAAATTGAAAATATTGTCGAGACTCTTGTCGTTTTGAACTCGTTAAAAGTTGTGAAACATCATCTGCCCAGTATAAGTTTACCCATTTTTTGGGTTGGGACAGATTATTTACAAAAAAGGAATAACTTAGCCAATCACAACTAAGAGGTTCTCTCAAACACTATTTTCTACCTTTTTGGATCGGTGAGACTACCTACGAAAAGGGATCTACTTGATTTTTCTTTTCCGCCACTTTTCAAACTCTCTAAACATGAAAAGATGTCAAGTTTTCCCTTTGTCAGACTCGTTAAAACTAAATGACATCGAAAATCGTCACCATGACGTTATCGAGTTCCTCCTTCCTATGGCTCGTAAAATGTACTAGGATGGATTTTTCTGAAGGACAAACTTATATTACAAGCATATGCTATCCTCTTCAAGCTTGTTTCCAAAAACAATTGAGGCACTTGCCAGAAATGGTGGGGGAAAATAGAACCAATTCTCAGGCATGTCGGTAGTATGTCACTCTTAAACATGACACTTGTTTGCAATTTGTGTTGGGTTGGGGACATCCCATTAGTCATTTTTCCTCCATGGGTTTGGGTTATCTATTTTGACCTCTCATCTGCTCTTTGCCATGTCACCATGACCTCAGATCCCTTGATGTCAAATACTACAGATTCCAGAGTTATGTCGCCAATATGTTCAAGAGAAGTTTCCTTATGCAGTTTTCAACCCCTGATCCTATGTTTATTCTTGATTCACTATCATCTTATTCCTATTTCTCGTGTCGATGATGTGGGAAACATTATAGCCCTCCTTCAACCGATCACTTCCTATCGACTTCAGCTCATTATTCAGGAAGTTGATTTAGAGACTCCTTTATGGTACCTTAGAGCTCGCATGCCTCAATGGCAAGTTATTCGCATTCGAAGATAGGTTCTCATTATTGACCTTCAATCGACTAATTTCACGAGTGTTTGACTCCATCTCATTGTTCACATTCCGTGGATTGTACTAGTCATACCTTAAGAGCCATTGTCATTACTAGTGGTTTCTCTCGCACCTGTTAACATCTTTCATCATTGGCTGGTAATCAGGTGATTTTCTTGCATGTTCGACTTCATCTCATTCATTCACATGCTTGAATTTGTACTTGGTCGGGCCGAGATGGAGCGCAAGACCCTGAGTTTTGTCTGATGAAATCCAAGTTGCAGGAAGATTTGGTTTATCATGACTATATGCATGACTCTTCTGATTGGAAGGTTGCAACCATACTTGAGTCTATTTTATGATCCTTCTTACTGGATGGTTATGTCCATACCTCGGATCTTATTGTTATATGTAATCTATTATGGATGGTTGCACCCATACCACATGTTCATGTATCAGAGATATCAGTTGTACTTGATCTTGCAAGTCTTCCGACGGTGGCGTTTGGGTTTGGGCATGTTCTCATAAAGCATTTCACCCCTCCCTCTCTCTCCGACCTCATGCTTTAGGGGGCATCTGTTACACATTATTTTGTCACCGTCCCTGAAATCCCCATCCAAAACATTGGAGGACCATTTCAGTGACTTCTGTGTACTGTCATACTTTGCCATAAGTGTCATTGCATCCTTTGGCAGAGCATAATCTCTGTTGATCATTCCTCAAGCAGACCTTCCAAAACATGTGATTTTGGGTCAGCGCTGGTAGGCAGTTATGGCCTCACACCCATGGATAAATTAACACTGGGCCCCACACCCTTTGGCACTCTATCTCATAAGGGCATCCACGTCGAGCTGTTTTTGGAATGATTTTTAAAATAGAAACGAAGTTTCCATGCTTAAAAATTTCGTGAGCGGAGTCATCATGGTTTGTTCGACTAAATAATGTCGAGTTTATCCCTTTGGACCATTTGTTCCTACAATTGTGCAACTCCCCAAATGGATAAACCTCTCCTCCACCTCATGTGGGATCCCACACCTCCTCCTCTCCTATAAATTCTTCATCCTCACATTGATTCAGCTAGTTGAACGGTCATTACTATAGCTAGTGTGCAGAAGAAGGCAGAGAAGAATCCATTGTTGAGAGAGAGTTTAGGCCCATTGCCTCATCGAGTCCAATCCCGAACGAATGCTTGAGACACACCCTACTGAACCCATCGAAGGAGATCTGCAACGTCAAGGCATAAGGTTGTAAACTTCTTTTTCTCTATCAATAATACATGATTGGTTTCTGGTTCCAACTTTGTTTCCATTTATATGCAAAGTGTTTAGATCTCCTTGACTAGCTGAATAGTTGTAGATGAATGTATGTTCTTGTATGTTGTTATCGTTGTTTAATCTTTGTGCAGATGCATGAACATCGTCACCAAAACGTAGTGCAAGGCATGAAGAAAACTATCGAATGATCGTTGCCACGTGTCACGACAAAAGAATTGGACTGAGGTAGGATATATTTTCCAGCCTATATTTCATTTATAAGCTAGGAATTCAGGGTTCCATCATGTTCCCTTGTTGCTAGACCCACCCTAGGGCTAGAGAGATCACCTCTGTCCGCAGAGGAGATTTTGTAATGTTCCAAAATTTTCATGAAAATAATTGGAACATTAATTTTTGTTTATTTCATCTAGAAGGTGAATAAAATAGGTAAAAGGCCCATAAGTAGGAATAAGATCCTTCATAATGTGAAAATGATCCATGGAGCAGCTTGATTTTGCACCTTCCAGTGTGAAAAGGGGCAAATGCATGAGGACAAGGTCAAGTTTGACCAAGTCAACAACACTGCCTAAGAGGCGTAGCTTGCATGAGAAGAAAACGCAGTTCGAGAGGGAGAAACCCTAATGTGTGGGGTCCAGGGCAAAGAAACATTCACTTGCATAAACGGAGGAAGAGGTGGCTATAGTGAGACATCTTTGAGCATTTGATCATTTGTCTGATTAGACTATTTGCAGTGTCCGGCTATTCAGTTGAGTTGCAGTGTTGTTTAGCACGAGGGATTCCTGTTTAGGATTTCCTCTCCTTCTTGAGAAGCCTCTTGAAGGATTGCTCTTAATTTTCTCCACATCTTGGCTCAAGGCCAAATCCACTTCTTCAGTCACTGCGTTATTTCTGTTGAAGTATAACGTAGTGTTGTTGGGTGTTGCAGTAGAGGGTTCCACAACACCTTTCCTTGGCTTCTCACTATGACCACATAAGATGTGTTCCTTCTCTTCCTCATCCACATCAAGCAACACAAAGCTAGTGTCTGGTACATAACCAGCTACTTTCATCTGCTTAGTCAATGTCCCTAACAATGCATATATTTCATTCAATTGTGGATGTGATTTGTCTCCCACATGAAATGTATGAACTCTGCTGCTAACCTCAATCCAGCTACATCCTGGGCTCTTTTTCAATCCCCTTTCCTTCATAAGTGATCTCATCTTCTTTGCATCATCCCACCTGCTAGCCTCAACATACATATGTGATAGCAAGACATAAAATCCAAGATTGTCCGGCTCTAACTCAAGAAATCGTTCTGCCGCACAATCTCCTAATTCTAGATTGTGATGCACTCTACATGCAGCGAGCAAGGTCCCCCACACATTCGCTCCAGGTTCCAAGGGCATATTATTGACAAATGCCTGTGCCTCATCTGAAAGCCCAGCTCGGCCAAGAAGGTCAACCATGCATGCATAGTGCCTCTCCCTGAGCATACTGGGATAATCTTGATTGATTCTTGAAAACAATTGCGACCCTTCGTCCACAAGTCCTACATGGCTGCAGGCCGATAAAACAGCAGTTAATGTGACCTCATTTGGGGTTATCCTTGAAAGTTGCATTTTATAATAGAGATCGACGGCTTCTTCACCATGCCCATGCATGCCATAGCCTGCAATCATTGCAGTCCAAGAGCCAACATCTTTGTCAGACATTTTGTCAAACACTTGCCTCGCAAATGCTACAACCCCACATTTCCCATACATGTCTATTAGGGAATTACCAACGAAAACGACCGATTCAAACCCATTTCTTACGATGTAATCATGAATTTCCTTGCCCTTTTGCAAGGATGACAAACGAGAGCACGAAGGTAGAACGCTGCTGATCGCAATTGAATTGGGCTTGATGCCCGCCAGCCGCATCTGCCGAAAAATTTCCACAGCTTCATTAGCATATTCATTTTGAGTATAGCCAGCAATCATTCCATTCCATGAAATCACATTTCGCCAAACACATAGCGAGCATCTTCGACACACCCACATTTTGCATACATGTCTACCAGAGCACTCCCTACAAATATATCACATTCAAATCCCCTTTTAAGCAAATAGCCATGAATCTCCTTACCCTGTTGCATAGCCCCTTCGACTGCGCACGCTGAAATAATAGTTGCCACGGTCACCGAATTGGGTTCGACACCTTCCTTCTGCATTCCATAAAAAAGCTTCCAGACCTCATCAATCTGCCCGCTCTGAATATACCCTGTAATTAGCGATGTCCATGAGACAACATCTTTTTCAGGCATTTTTTCAAACACTTGGCGTGCATCCTCGATACGCCCACATTTACCATACATGTCTAACAAGCCGTTTCCCACAACAACATTGGACTCAAACCCTGATCTGGCAATACAATCATGCACTTCAATCCTTGCTGCAGAGCGGAGAGCTCCGTGCACGCTTTGAGAACGAAGGAAAATGTGAAATTGTCCTTCCTGTTGCATCTGATCATAAAGCTCCAGTGCCTCGCCACAATATCCGTGCTTAACATATCCTCTGATTAGGGCATTGCAGGCATAAACATTCAGCTTCGGTATCCTCTGGAAAGCAATCTCGGCTTCCCTGAAAGAACCCCAAATGGCATACAAATTTACGAGCTTGGTGCCTAAATGAGTGTCTACTTCATTCCAGTTATGAGTATTCTGGAATGCAATTGCTTGCCTTCTGCCAGAGTTCTGGAGTTGGCACAGACCTGCAAGAGAGAAGCGCAGGTGTCGTGGTCCATTGAAAAGTCCTGCTCGTCCATACCCTCTTCTCTCTGTAATGCGAGGTGTTGAAGAGCGGTGAAGGGTTTTGTGTTGGGATGACAATAGGAGAACCGGACAAACAATGGCAACCTGCTGTTGTGATGGAATGCCATCCCCAGTACCCCTCATGAAGAGAATAACTGTCACTGGCATGAGTTTGTTTAAATGACCTTGGCATTCAAAAATTTGCACAGCAAAGTTTGGAATTCGTTGAGCTACATAATCGTGAGAGGTGTGCGTCGCTGAAAATGTATGAACTGGTCCGAGTATGTCTTGACTGTCAGTTGATTAAGAAAAGTTTGACATTCATTGAGCTGCATATCTGGAGGTATATTTGGGCCAGGTATGTGTATAAACAGGTCCGAATTTCACCAAGGTAATATATATATATATATCTATAATATGCCTATGCAATTATCTATGAGGTTTTAGGTGAGTGATTTAAATAATAAAAAAATTATAATATTTTTAAAATTTATCACTAATTCTAATAATAAAAAAACAAAACATATAAATATTAGACAACACTAAATACTTGAATCTCAAAATTACACTACCTCACCTTCTTTCCCTATCTAACCTTACCCTAGTTTGAAAAATTAGGAAAAACATAAATAAAATGAACATTGAATCGAAAATCTCCCAAAAACACATTATGATATTTTTGGGGGAGTAATATTTGATCTCTCCATATGTTGGGTAGTACCTAATGCTTAATCTCTTAACACATGTTCTTCAATTAGACACATGTTCTTCAATTAGGGTGGTAGATATGAGTATCATCATTCATTCAAAAAAAAATTAAAAAAAAAATTGAAAAAATGGTTTTGTAAAGGTCATAAATCATTAATTGAAAGTTTATGTATTTTGTTAGTTTTTTTAAGTCAAAAAGGATAGACTTGGTTCTTTGATTATAATTAGATATTTGAACATTAAAATCAAACACATGGTCTCAAGAACATCAAGAATAATGTTCATAGATAAAACCTTACCTCAGCCATAGCCCAAGTCTAATAAGAAATGGGTAATCTACACAAGGTGTCATATTATCAAGTTCTTCAAGAATTCAACTACCAAGTGGATTTACCAACCAATGAAGCAGTTCTTTACAACCCTGGAGTCATTAGAGAAAATGAGGAATGGTGTTACCAACCAATCCCCTAACAACATTAGTAATTGTTGATGTGAAGTCAAAAACGTTTAGCATGGCAATTAATTATCACTCATTAGGAAATCACTGCCACTAAATTTCAAACATAGGATATGGATTTGAAAGGATGCACACTCCTCATTCTCACATGGATGAATTAATGGTCACTTCATCTCCTAAACACATTGGGTGAACGGTTGTTTTAGCAAGGTGGGATATGTAGAAATTATATAACTTATGTGTTATATGTCCAAGATTCTCCTGATCTCACACTATTTTAACTTCATGCAAAATACAGAATCTATTCCACCATTGATCATTTGTGGAAATTAAATCAAGATTGCAATGCACACATGAAGCAATAAAAATTCACACACATTAACACAGTTGTTTAACGGGAAAGCCTAAAGCTGAAAACCCCAACTATCTGTATATAATATATGTCATAGAGATCATGTAACAATCCTCATACAAAGTTGATCATGTCAAGCTCTCAATACAATACAATCGCTACACACTAATCAGGCCCGATCTTGCAAATCCATGCACCGATCTTTGCCTCCTGCTAGCCTGCCTCTACTGCACGATCCTTGCTGAAGAATGGCTCTAAATGAGTTCGAATTACTCCAGCCTTGCTCACGCAATCCTCATTGGCATCTCCACTGAGTATTGGATGCAATCAATGCATCACTATAGTCACAACTAATAGTCACACTTGCTCTTTCACCTATCTCTCCACTGGTCTCCACTGAAACTGCCATGCACTATAGTTAACTAATGTATTGTTCAGTTGATTAATGAGTTATTATTTGTGAATTAATTAACTAATTAATTCACTCCACTCTCACTAGTGTATCAATCAGTTAGACTAAATACAACTAGCTCAACTGAGTCTAACTGAGTTAAACTAAATACAACTCCACCAACTACTTCTCCAACTCCACTAAACTCTATCACATGAGTTCTAACTGAAGTCCTCCATGCAATAGCTCCAATAAACCCTCAGGAATAGCGTAATTCCTTCTGTCAGCTGTTGTGCCACATCTGTGCACTTAACTGAAGTGCTCCAAGAGAATAAGATAATGTTTAGAGTCCAAATATTATTAAGAGTTAATAATATTCGACATATCTATTTTTAGAATGGCAATCTAAAAATAGACTCCGCCCAATATGTCTAAAAATAGAAGTCCATTTATTTTTTCCAACTTGACCAACCATCCACAAATAGCATCCTGCAACTCATAGAATATGATTGACATGTCTAAAAATAGACTTTGCGCCAAAAATAGCCTGCGGGCCCACTTAGTGAAGGCGACTATTTTCACTAATCTCATCATCTTGTTGAATCTTAACAATCCCTCTCAACAAGATAGGGATTATCTTCCACCCCGATCCTGTCTCTATGGTATTCGAATTTGCTCCTGGTGAGCGCCTTCGTCAGAATATCTGCATCATGATCTTCTGTAGGAATGTAAGAAAGCAACATGATCCTCCACTGCACACAATCTCTGATATGATGGTACCGGATGTCAATATGTTTAGATCTATCATGAAATATTGGATTAACAGAGAGTTTAATGCAACTCTTATTATCACAATATATCATAGTAGGATCTAAGTGAGAACCAAACAAACTGACCAAGATCTTCCTCATCCATATAGCCTCGCATGTAGCCAAACTTGCTCCCATGTACTCGACCTCCGCTGAACTGAGTGCCACGGATCTTTGTTTCCTGCTGTACCAAGAAACTGTTGTAGATCCGATACTGAAAATCCCTCCAGATGTGCTCTTTCTGTCCGTTGGGCTTCCTACCCAATCTGCATCCGTGAAGCCATGCAACTTCACCTCATCTGATTGTCTGTACCACAATCCATACCTAGATGTGCCCCTGAGATACCTCAAGACATGCTTGCCTAACTTCCAAAAGAGCTTGGTAGGCTTCACCATCGCTTGTGAAAGTTGGTTCATAGCATAGCATATGTTTGATCGTGTATTGACTAAATACATGAGCGAACCAACCAACTGTCGATAAACAGTGGCAAACACTACATCTGCCGATGTAGCATCCTCTTTACTCCAACCATCAGGAAGAGGAGTGTCAATAGGCTTGCAGCCTTGCATGTGAAACTTCTCCAGTATCTCCCGGGCATACTTGCCTTGAGACACAAATAGTTCACCTTTCCACTTCCAAATTTCCAATCCCAGGAAATAATGAAGGAGGCCCAAGTCCTTCATCTCAAACTCCTTTGCAAGATCTGCCTTGCATGAGTGTATCAACAGTTCATCACTCGTTAGTATTAAATCATCTACATAAAGCACAATGATCAAAATCTTACCCTCCCCCACAATCTGGTATAGGTTTGGATCCGCCTCACTCTTGGCAAAACCAAGTCCGGTGAAATAATTGTCTATCCATGTGTACCAAGCACGAGGTTCTTGTTTTAGCCCATACAACGCTCTTTTGAGCCTGCACACATGCGACTCGTTGCTGAAGATTTTGAATCCTTCAGGCTGCTCAATGTACACCTCCTCCTCAATGATTCCGTTGAGGATCCAGTCTTCACATCCATCTGATGAATGTGCCAACCCATCTGCACTGAGAGAGCAAGGATGGTCTGTATGGAAGAATACCTTGTGACAGGTGCAAAGGTTTCTTCATAGTCGATCCCCTCGATCTGTGAGAAGCCTCGGGCAAAAAATCTTGCCTTATACTTCTTGATGCTCCTGTCAGCAGCTTGCTTCACTTTGTAGATCCATCTCGAACCTACCACTGATTTCCCTTCCATCCTTGGGAAAATCTCCCATGCACTGTTTTTGACAATCGAATCATACTCTTCCACCATGGCATCTACCCATGCGGAATCCTCCACAGCTTCCTCGAAATAGGATGGCTCTGTCACGATACACTTGCTCATTAGAGCCATGTATCCAGTAAATCGGTCAGGTGATTGTCTCTGTCTGCACTGTGATGTAGGAGCTCCTACATTCTACGCTGCATGAAGATTTAGTTGCTCAGCTTCTGTAGTGCGCTTCCGCCCTTTGATGTTTGGCGCTGCATGAGTGGTTTCTTCCACTCCATGAACCTCCTCTTGTGGCTGATCCACATCTTGAGGCTCATCTTTAGGAACAAGTAGCTCCTCCTCTGCATGCAAGTGTAGCTCCCTCTCAAGCGACAACTTCATGGCTTTCTCCTCATGAAATTTGATATCCCGTGGCACGACAGTCAACTGACTGTCTGGAAAATACACACGATAATTGTGGGGTGTTTCTGTGTACCCCACAAATATCCCAACCTTTGTGGTCAGCTCCAGCTTCTTCTTGGCATCCTTCGTCACATGAATGTAAACAGGTGAGCCAAAAATCTTCAAATGAGAGATATCACGCTTCTTACCAGAAAACGCCTCTTCGGGTGTACTCATGCCAAGTACTTTATGAGGACAACAGTTTTGCACATAAACCATAGTGTTGCATGCCTCAGCCCACAAGTGTATGTGAAGGCCCTAATCACGCAACATCACCCGTGCAACACCCATGATTGTTCTGTTCTTTCTCTCTGTGACCCCATTCTGCTATGGGTTATGAGGCGCTATGAGTTCTCTTCAAATTCCTTCTTTGCTGTAGAAGTCTTTGAATTCGCTAAAGATGTATTCACCACCATTATCGCTCCTTAAAGCTTTCACCTGCTTCCCCAAATCTTTCTCAACCAGTGCCTTGAACTCACAGAACTTTGAGTATGTCTCTCTCTTCTTCTGCATGAAGAAGATCCAGCACTTACAAGAAAAGTCATCAACAAATATCACATAATACCTATGCTTTGTTGTTGAAGCAACCGAGAAAGGTCCACACACGCCTGTGTGAATTCTCTCAAGGATCGTCGAGGCACGACTATCCTTCTCATGAAAAGTGGTCTTCACAAATTTTCCCAAAGTACATCTTGCACTGTTCTGAATGCACAAGTGTACCTTTGGGAAGCCCGGTAGAAATCTGCTGCAAAATTTTCAAAGCGCCATGGTGAAGATGGCCCAATCTCCTGTGCCACAATTCGCCCTCATCCCGGCTCACCACTCCTTCTGCTTTTCCTGCCATTGTTGCGCAACCATACACCTACAATTGATAAATATTCTTAACTCGAATCCATATCCTCCTAGTTTGACCAGTGGTTTTATGCCAAAGGAAGGCTTTTCCCTCACTAAAAACAACATCATAACCCTTGTCTTCCAACATCGCCACGGAGATCAGATTCTTCTTCAATCCTGGAACATGCATGACATCCTTCAAGATGAAAGGTTTACCAGACTCCCTCTCAAAGGAAATGGTCCCGATACCAGTCGCACTGTATCTACCATCATCGCCCATCTCGATGTGCACTCCAAGATCCTTTTCCTCCAGATCACTAAACAAATCTTTATCTCCGGTCATATGGAAGACGCACCATTGTCAAGAAACCACACCGATCCCATCACACTTGAAACCAAGCATGCGATCAAAGAAAAATCTAGCTCAAACTGTGAGGCTAAGGCCTCTCCAGCTGCAGATCCAATAACTTGCTTATTTTTCTTCTTTTGTGGGCAATTAGTGGCGAAATGCCCGTGCTGGTGACAATGAAAACACTTCACCTTGGACAAGTCCTGCTTCTTGCCTTTAGCTTTGGATTTGGAAGATTTCTTCCCTTTTCCTTTCTGAGCTTTGGTAGCCAAAGCTCAATTTTCTTCATCTTCATTCTTCGATGAAGATCCATCCCTGGTACCCCGCCTTATCTCCTCCTGCACAAGATCCGACCAAAGTCGCTCCCATCTTGGCAGTTTCTCCCGTCCATTGACAGAGTCTTCATAGCTATGCCAAATCTTCGGAAGCCCAAGGAGAGCCAAGCTCACCAAGCCTTTTTCATCAACGATAACCCCCACACTTCCCAGCTCATCCTTGCAGTGGACAAACTTCATGAGGTATTTTGGAATACTATCGCCTTTCTCCATTTTTATTTTTTTGAGCTTGTCTTTAAGTGCCAACTTCCTCTGGTCGCTTCTGCTTTGGAAAAAGTATGTCAAAGCCTTCCACATTAAGAATGGAGTGGCTTTACCATGAAGGCTGGACAACATGTGGTCCTTCACACCTTCCAATAGAATCCTTCGACACTTTGCTACCTTCTTTTGCCATGCGTCAAGTGCGGTTGCATCGTTGGAAGAAGGCTTCGGAATATCAGCATCTATGAAATCCTTCAACCCATTATCATCCACCACCGCCTCCATCCTGTCCTTCCATGCTATGTAATTTGAGCTCCCATCAAGGGCATACTCCAATCGCAATCCGTTGAAAAACATTTCAATGAATTCTCAACTTTGACACCAAGAAGACACTACAGCAAATTCGAATTCCACCAGCACAAAACTCAACCTTTTCAATAATTGCAATCTCCTCCAATGATCAACTGCTATGATACCATGTAGAAATTATATAACTTATGTGTTATATGTCCAATATTCTCCCGATCTCACACTATTTTAACTTCATGCAAAATACATAATCTATTCCACCATTGATCATTTTCGGAAATTAAATCAAGATTGCAATGCACACATGAAACAATAAAAATTCACATACATTAACACATTTGTTTAACGGGAAAGATTGAAGCTGAAAACCCCAACTATCTGTATATAATATATGTCATAGAGAGCATGTAACAATCCTCATACAAAGATGATCATGTCAAGCTCTCAATACAATACAATCACTACACACTAATTAGGCCCGATCTTGCAAATCCATGCACCAATATTTGCCACCTGCTAGCCTGCCTCTACTACGCAATCCCTGTTGAATAATGGCTCTGAATGAGTTCGAATTACTCCAGCCTTGCTCACGCAATCCTCATTGGCATATCCACTGAGTGTTGGATGCAATCAATGCATCACTATAGTCACAACTGATAGTCACACTTGCTCTTTCACCTATCTCTCCACTGGTCTCCACTGAAATTGCTATGCAGTGTAGTTAACTGATGTATAGTTCAGTTAATTAATAAGTTATTATTTGTGAATTAATTAACTAATTAATTCACTCCACTCTCACTAGTGTATCAATCATTTAGACTAGATACAACTAGCTCAACTGAGTCTAACTGAGTTAAACTAAATACAACTCCACCAACTACTTCTCCAACTCCACCAAACTCTGTCACATGAGTTCTAACTGAAGTCCTCCATGCAATAGATCCAGTAAACCCTCAGGAATAGCATAATTCCTTCTGTCAGCTGCTGTGCCACATCTGTGCACTTAACTGAAGTGCTCCAAGAGAATAAGATAATGTTTAGAGTCCAAATATTATTAAGAGCTAATAATATTCAACATATTTATTTTTAGACTGGAAATCTAAAAATAGACTCCGCCCAATATGTCTAAAAATAGAAGTCCATCTATTTTTTCCAACTTGACCAACCATCCACAAATAGCATCCTGCAACTCATATAATATGATCGACATGTCTAAAAATAGACTTTGCGCCAAAAATAGCCTGCGGGCCCACTTAGTGAAGGCGACTCTTTTCACTAAGCTCATCATCTTGTTGAATCTCAAAAGGATAATGGTTTGTAATGAGGTCAGTATTTGCAGCATCGCAAAGGGAAAGCTCGTTGTAACCACCCCTGTGGGAGAGGTAAATCCCCTCTATGGACAGAAGCGATCCCTACTAGCCCAGATCGGGTCTAGCAACAATCAGTCATGCAGTGACGTAGGTCTCTAGTTACAAAAATGACAAAACACAACGAGTTGCCTACCTCAGGTCCTACGCAATGGTCGTCGAAGAAAGGATGATGCTTCCCTTCCTCCACTTTGGCAGATCATGATCCTCCCGCTTAACACGTCCGAACACCTGCACACATGCGAAGAAACACAATGATACACAACATAGAATCTAAATCTTGTAACCATACATTAGTCAGAGAGGATGTAATTCATTGCATCAAAGACAAAGACACATGAATGAAACCATAATCAAAGTCGCTTATTATTAATAATAACAATGGAAGAATTGGAAAATGGAGGGAAGCAGAGTGAACCACTGCGGCAACCCTAGGGAAAAATGTTCTGGTTCTTTGGCTCTGGTGGCGGCGGTCCACCTTGGATGAGACACAGAGGAGCAGCACCGCATCTGCGGGCCTAATTACCTTGGCTTGGTGGCAGCTCACTCAACTCCACCTGATCACACAGAACTCTGGCTTGTCATCGAGGCTGATTGCATACCTTACAGATGGCTTTTGGAATTTGCGCAGAGTTTTTCCTCACTGGTTCGTAGAGGATACAATGCACTTCGGTTCCACAAAGCCATTTTTGTATTAGCGGAATACTACAGACGACGGTGGGAGTTCTAATCGGCGGGCGAACGGTATACTTCCCTTTTTCGTGACTGTATTTATGATGCTTTGAATGCGTGCCTCTGTTCTTGTATGTGTGCCTCTGTATGTGCTGGGCTCTGTATGCGTGCCTCTGTTCTTGTTCCTCCCACGCTTGTCGTGACAAAGGATACTGGGCGCCGCTGCTTCATCACCGACACGGATTATCGGGTAGGATCTGAAGCTTTTCAAATCTTCATTAAGCCTCCTATAGGCAACAATTTTATAATCTAGATACGAGACACAAAATCTATTCTAAATCTGAAGGATAAAATTCAAACTAATGTTGGTTATCCATCCCACCTCCAGTCCTTGATAATTGGGGGAAAAGCATTAGCTGATACCAACACACTTAATGAATATGCCATAGCATCTGGATCCTCTGTTTGTCTAAATTTAAGGCTGAGGGGGGGAAATATTGGACAAAACAGCGCACATGGAATCACTTCGGGTGCCAGTGCGTCCAACACTGCACTCCCTAAAGGACCCACATACAGGAATGTCTTACAGGGAGGAAAAAACAATGCTACCACAGCGACTGCAGTCTAGGCAGAAAACTCCCCCAAGCCATACATTGTGGAACAACAGAACTGTGTGCCTGAAATAAACATTGACATTCCTGACATAGATGTGCATAGAACCGAATTTGAATCTCAAGCAATAATCTGTAGGTTCAACTGCTTTTGGCCCAAACCAGTGGAACTATTCTAGTGGATTTTTACCAAATGGACGATAGATTGTGAAATCCACCTATTCTCAAAGGGTTTCTTTACTGTCAAGTTTTTATCATCTGAGGACAGAGATATCATACTTAAGGAGGGGCCATGGTTCTAGGGATCTAATAGACTCTTCATCACACCATGGTTCCCGGAATTTGATGCTAACACTATGGAGGTGACCAAAATGTCGGTTTGGGTCTGGCTCCACAACCTTCCGCTCCATTTCTGGCAGGAAAGCATTCTAGGCGGCATTGGAAATATCCTTGGCAGATATATTAAAATAGATACCCAAAGGCTAGAGGAACGCATCTACACTTTCGCACGAATCTGTGTGGAAGTGGACCTGAGAAAAGGTCTACCAGAGAGCATTATATTGAATCACAAACAACAATGATGGACATAACACCTATATTATGAGGACACAACATTTCGATGTCGTATTTGCAGAAATACGGGACACCTACAAAACACATGTCCGACAGCCACAGGAGAAAACAGGAAAAAGAAGAAAATAGGCAAAGCGGCAAAAGGATGGAAATATCCATCAGAAGAGCCACAACAGCAAGAAGAAGAGGAAGAACCCATCCCACAAGCTAGTATATAGACAGATACTACTTTGGGAACACAAGAATAGGAAATGCAAGAACCCATAGTTGCCACCACTGTGACACAATCGGAGATGGATCATGGGGCACCAGATAGCGGGGGAAATAAAAGATTACATACTTCAGACACATCAGACTCAGACAAGGACATTGGAATACTTGTGGAAGATAACTAGCTCGCCCTTGTATCAACCACGCCAACACCACATGCTTGGCGGATGGTTGAGAAGAAAAAAGGGAGGAAAGCCTAATTTTCTCTCATTGTAAATATTTACTTGTAGCATACATGACTGTCTTGCATGACATCTACCAGCTCATATAACATGTAATTTTGTTTTCATAATAAAATTGTGAATTTTTCCTTTGTGAAAATAATAACAAAGGAAAGATACAACCCAAAGCTCTGACGCTAGATCTTCCTTCAGTGGGGTTGACAGCGGAGCACGTCTCAATGAAGCTCGTTGGAAATGGGACAAATCTCTCTCTCTTCGGCTTTGCTCCTAAAGGTTGTCTGGCGATAGTCTCCTTGCTACAGATTCAGCTCTTGCTTCTAGCTTGTTAAGGGAAAATGGAAAGCTTATATAGATGGTGGAAGGGGATTTGGGATCCCTACAATTGTGGGATTGGCCCTATCCTGAAGGAAGCGTCCATGATAGGTGGAAAACCACCTCCCATACATGGAGATCCAGAGCCAAACCTCCCAACTCATTTTACAGACTCGTTCAAGAGTTTGTTGGAATCAAACTTCCGCCATTTCTTTTTTTAAAACAATCCTTATTAAGCTTGGCGCAAGTGAGACAGTGGGATAGAGCGTCAGTTGGCATGCCCTCTTTGGTGGATTTTCCCCATTGGCACGAGAGCTGAACTGGCTATTCGCGTCAAGGCCAAAAGATCAGTTTTTAGGGTTTTTCAAAGGAAACTTTCTTCAAAGGAATGATAGTCATTGTCAAGGGGGATGCCATGAAAGTGGTTCCAGGTTATGTCACTACTCACAGGTCACGAAAAAGGCCCTCCAATGTACAGGATGAGGAATCGCAAGGACGGTGAAAAATTATTGTGTAACAGATACCCCCTAAAGCATGAGGCTCGAGAGAGAGAGAGGGGTGAAATTATTTATGAGAACGTGCCCAACTGAAAACACTATCGTCGAAAAACCTGCATAGACAAGTACAACTAATATCTCAAATACATGATATGTGGTATGGGCGCAGCCATCCATAATAGAGCATACAATAACCAGGATCCAAGGTATGGACGCAGCCATCCAGAGAGGATCAGTAAATAGACTCAGGTATGGTCGCAACCATCTAATCAATGAGTCATGTAACCAATCATGATAATCCACAAAATATGCAGCCTGGATTTCATTAGACAAAACCCAAGGTCTTGCGCTCCATCTCGACCTGAATAGAGTACAAGTCCTAGCATGTGAATAAGTGAGCTGAAGTCGAACATGAAAGAACATCGTCTGATTACCAGCCAATGATGAAAGTTGTTAACAGACACGAGAGGAACCACCAATAATGAGGATGGCCCTCAAGGTACTATAGGTACAATCCACGAAATGTGAACAGTGAGATGGTGTCGAACACCCGCAGAATCATTCAATCGAAAGTTAATGATGAAAACCTTGCGTCGAATGCGAAGAACCTACCATTGAGGCATGCAGGCTCCAAGGTACCGGAAGGGAGTCTCTAGATCAGCTTCCTGGATAATGAGCTGAAGTCGACGGGAAGTGACCTTGCTCGAAGGTGGGCCATAGTGTTTCCCACGTCATCGATGCGAGATAGAGGAACATAATGTTTGTGAATCAGTATCAGTAGAGAATCGGAGGAGGGTTGATAACTGTAGAGGTCAACTTCTCTTGAACATATCGGCGACATGACACTGGATTTGGCAGCATTTGACATCAAAATATCTAAGGTCATGATGACAAGGCAAAGAACAGATGAGAGGTCAAAAAAGATAACTCAAACCCATGGAAGCAAGCAGAAAATGAGATGAGATGTCCCCAACCCGACACGAATGCAGACAAGTGCCATGTTCAAGAGCGACATACTGCCGACACAATGATGATATTGGTTTCATTTTTTCCCCACCATTTCTGGCGAGTACCCCAATTATTTTTGGAAACAAGCTTGAAGGGGATAGCATATTCTTGTGATATAAGTTCATCCTTCAGACAAATCCAACCTAGTACATTTAACGAGCCCTAGGAAGGTGAAACTCGAGTATCGTCATTACGATAGAATCCGATGTCATCAGGTTTTAACGAGTCTGACAAAGGAAGAACTCAACGTCTTTTCATGTTTAGAGAATTTGAAAAGACAGCGGAAAAGTAAACTCCAACAGTCCCTTTTCGTAGATAGTTCCTCAGATCCAAAAAGGTAGAAAATTATGTTTGAGAAAACCTCCTAGTTGCGATAGGCTAGGGTATTCCTTTTTTGTAAGTAATCTATCCCAGCCCGAAAAAGGGGTAAACATATACTGGGTAGATGTCATTTCGCAGCCAATTTAACGAGATCAAAATGACAATCAAAATGACAAGTGACTCGGTAATCTTTTCATATTTAGAGAGTCAAAAAAGAGCTGAAATATGACTCCAGTAGTGACTTTTTTGTGTTTTTACAGAGTCCGAAAAAGTATAAAATACAACTCGTATCGACGTCTTAGTTGCGTGAAAACCTGTTGCTGCACAAGAAAGCAATCGTAAAACCCATTTTCCAACAAAATATAATAAAATATGGGAAAAATAAGCTTCAAAACCTAATTTGATCTTGAAAAGTTATGAATATGACAAAAATAGTAAAAACATATTTACTTTTACTTTTTACCTCTTGTGGAGAGTAACAGTGAGTTTTTCCTGTGTGAACTTGCGGCAACGATTGTGGACAATCCAGTACATCATTTCAGTTCTTGTTTTTTCCAGGTAAGAGGTGCTTCCCTGAGGGGATATTTGCAATTTTAGGGCTCGCCCAATTGGCGCGGGTATCGGGCACAGACCCGCGCCAATTGGCTCCTTTTTTCAAAGGGGTCACACCAGTTGGAGTGACTGTCAGAAAAACAGTTGCGCCAATGGCGCAACCTAAATTTCCGCTCAATTTTTACAAAAAATGAACCAATCAACTGGATTTTTGAGTGTTTAAAGGATCTAATGAAGTGTTTGTGATCATTTTGGTGCAGATACATAGTCACAATGGTGATCAAATGGAAAGAAAGGGAGCATAGTGAAGAAGATGAAATGGCCATGGAGAACGAGGCATGTATGAACGCTCTCCGAGATTGCGGCTTAAAAAAATTCTTCTTAACACCATGTCTCAGGGCAAAACCTGAATTGCTGCAGTACTTAATCAGTATCTGGGACGAGAACGAAGAGAATTTTAGGCTTCAAGACCAAGTATTGGAGCTCAAATTATCCAATGTTTACTTCATAACTGGACTGTCTCACAGAGGTCCAGTCCCGATCTTGACAGGTACTAGGCCATCTGGTGAAAAAATGTCTATGGCGATGGAAAGAGTGTGCCCAGGGGCACGAACCGGATCAGGTAGCAGGAAGGTCGACATCCACATGGTTCCCGATCTAGCACTCGGGGTGGTGCTCCATACCATTACGCAGGCTGCGGGGTCGCAGGCACCGCACGAGGCTACTAAAACACAGCTCCTCCTAGCATCAAAATGCATGAACCCGACACTATTCAATTGGGCCACTACCGTAACGATAAATATCAAACGGCAGTTGACGAAGTGTAAGAAGGCCAAACTGAAGTAGTTTGGGTACGGATATATCTTGGTATCATTCATCCTTGAACGGTTACCAATCTTCCAGGGCCAAGGGGTGATAGTCGCCGAGCCACCGTTGAGAGAGCCACGGATGGCTCGATGGGCAGCACTCATGCCCAAATCAGGAGGGGGCCAACAAATGTCATGGCGGCCCGAGTTCTTCATATGGCTTCGGTGACAGTTGATCATCTTAGAGGACTGGCCCTATGCCGGTACTAACTTCACGGGAGACCCAGATCTTCCACTCCCGGAGGGAGAATACTGGGATGAGGAGCTGGGTAAGACTCTTTTTGATTTTGTGTATTTTATTTTATTTTTTTGGTATACATGCATGTTCTAACAAACAATCCTATGTGTATGCAGATGTTGGCCCAGAGAGGCCCGTCGAGATGTCGATGATCGCACGGAGGACCCCTCTCGCTTATGACCCTCAAGGTGAGGGTGGCGAGGGGAGTGAGCTAGTTCAAATCTTGGAGGGAATCACCCGTGGGATCCCAGATTATGCTCGCCTAGCAGATGTCCCATTGGCTTATCATAGGCACACTATGGGGGTGCCTAGTCGCCTTCATAGTTTACTGAGGCCACTGGTGCGGGCAGTGACATGCTACCATGAGCACCACACTGATTAGTCATCTATGCTTTTCATTTGCACATTTTTGAGAGACATGTTGTCTCTGGCTATTATTAAAACAGATATGTATATTTTTTATTTTATGTGATACACACAAACTGCAAACATTTCGATATATATATATATATATCTATTTATGGATGGATCTTTTTCACATATGATAATTTTTTTACAAGTTGTGTAAATGTCTATCTAAAACTATGTTAGCTACTGCATCTGTTAATGCATTCATGTGTCTAGGTATGTGTTGATATGTACTGTAATCAAAATTTCTTTCCAGTAAATGAATACATAGATACAGTCGTAAAATGGATGGGTTTCTAACTGAATAATGACCATTGAGTTGTAACACTACAAGCTGTGAGTCCAGATATACAAGTAATGCACGAATACTGAGGTTAAAAGCCTCGTTCAATAATTCCAAAATGACGCTATACTCCGCGACATTATTTGTGGTAGGTCCTAGACAAACATCTTGTAAATTGACTAACTCACCAGCAGGATTGTAGATTACCCAGACTGCCGAGGACAGATTCCTGGTACTGCGGGAGGCACCATCCATGAAACCGACAAAAGGAGTAATAGACATCTGCATAATCAAGAAGACCCAATCAACAAAAAGACGCTTACAAAGCACACCACACCACACATGCACAAAAATGAAATCACTCACTTATGTATGCACACCACACAAGAATAATTCAAGCGTAGTATTTCTTCAGGTATATCCCATTCCTAGGCTGCGATAGAGGAATACCTTCATAGTATATCAGCTCATAGGCCCCATTTTTTAATACTCGCTTGATGATATAGGGCCCATGCCACATGGGCTGGAATTTTCCCACTCCAGGTTTATCGTGTGCTTGGTCGTATAAGAGGACGAGGTCCCCTTCAATGAAAGAACGTGGAGAAACAGTTTGATCAAAATGAGTCTTAACCCACTTTTTCTGTGCTTCGATAACCAAAGCAGCCAAGCAGCGGGTTTCATCCAGTTGTTCCAGATACATGAGACGTTCTTCCTCCGGGGAAGTGTCGGGCAGTAATTCCACAGACAACTTCAGCGAAGGGATTTCACATTCAACCAGGAGAGTCACTTCCAGACCATACACCAGCTGGAAAGGTGTGAATCCAGTTGCGCTCTTTGCAGATGTTCGATAGGCCTAGAGAGCTGAGAAAAATTGGAGATGCCAATTGGATTTGTAAATACCAATCGTTCGTTGAAGCATCGTGACCAGTACCTTGTTCACGGCCTCAACATGGCCATTCGCCTGAGGGTAGTATGGCGTTGAGCTATCATGACACAAGCCAAACTTTGATGTTAGCTCTGCCATCATTTAATCCCGAAAATGAGTGCCATGATCGGTGACAATGGCTTGAGGAACTCCGAAACGCGTAATTACATGGTTGAAAATGAATTGAGTGGTTGTCATACCGTCGGCAGCTAATGTAGGCATCGCCTCAGCCCACTTAGTGAAGTAGTCCACGGCAACGATTATATAAGCATGTCCCCCGGCTGAGTGAGGGTTACATGTCATAAAATCTATGCCCCATTTGGCAAAAGGGCCTACGGTAATGACAGGATGCAAAGGTAGGGGTGGCACAGGCTTCTTGCGCTGAAAGAACTGGCACGCATGACATTTTCGAACTACAACAATACAGTCCTTGAATATAAATGGCCAGAAGTAACCCACACGTAGAATCTTCTGGGTGGTAGCATATCTGGACATGTGACTGCCAGAGGCACCACTGTGACAGTTATTCAGGACTTTCTCAGCCTCTTCTAGGGTCAAGCATCAGCAGAGCACAAAATCAACTCCGACACGATACAAGGTATCTCCGACAATGCGATATGGTTGAGATTGATGCCAAACGCGACGTCAAGCATCCTTCATCAACTCAGACCAGAAAGTGGATGTTTGAAGGTACACGATGATATCACCGTACCATGGATCATGAGTGTTGATAAGAAAGAGTGTTTCATCTGGAATATGATCCTCGGATTAGGATGGAATGGAGTCTATCGGGAGAGAGCAGATAAGATTAGAAAAAACCAATGATTTTGTCGATTTGGCGATGGTGAACTCAAAATTGAACTCCTGAAGGATAAAAATCCATTTGGAGTACTTTACCCCCAGCAATTGTCGAGACAAGATGTATGTCATGCGATTGCAGTTGGAAATCACTGTTACCGTACGCAACAGGATGTAATGGCGGAACCGCTGAACGGCTTGGACCACGGAAAGCGCCAACTTCTCAACATGGGCATATCATGTTTCAGTGTCGAGAATATTCCGAGATAGATATTAAACCACGTGTTCATTTTCGTCATCGTCATCCTGTACTAGAACCATGGCTAATGTGCTAAAAGTGGCAGCCAAATAAAGGGTGAAATCGCGATGATAGTCGAGAGGACGTATTAACGGAGCGTTGATGAGCAATGTTTTAAGTTTATTGAAGGATTGCTGAGAAATCTCATTCCAATGGAAGGGAACGTCCTGTTTCAAGAGTCGCGTAAACCCCTTGGCCACTTCTACATAGTTCGGAATAAAGCGACGTAAGAAGTTGGCTTTCCCCTGTAAACTCCGAAGTTGATGCAAAAAGGATGGGGATGGGAGGTTAACAATGGCCTCAACCTTGAGGGGGTCAAGGCGAATTCCATCTTTGGATATGATAAATCCCAAAATACGACCAGAATCCACGCAGAAGACGCACTTGTGAGGATTGAGCCTAATATTGTAACGTCTGCAGCGGAGGAAAATCTGGCGAAGGTGTTCAGGATGGTCCTCACGCTGAGCTGAATGGGCTGGCAAATCATCTAGATACAGCTGAACAATATGGCGTATGTCATGGAAAGCATAGGAAATAGCACGCTGGAAGGTGGCCCCAGCGTTTTTCAAGCTGAACAAGAGCTTCTTGTAAGCGAAAGTGCTGCACGAACAGATAAAGGCAGTCTTATGTTGATCAGCGGGTAAAATATTAATTTGATTATAACCTGAGAAGCCATCCATGAGGGAATAGATCTCACTCCCCGCGCAGTCATCGATGATCTGATCTATAAAAGGAGTGGGATAATTGTCCTTAGGATAGGCCCGATTGATGTCTCGGTAGTCAACACAGACCCGTATAGTGCCCTGCTTCTTATCCACAGGGACAATATTAGAAACCAATTCTGTGAGGGGAATTGGATATATGAAGCCCGCGTTAAGAAGTTTTTCAACTTCTGCCTTTATAGCTGTGGCTTTTTAGGGATGCACTAGGCGCAGACGCTGACGCACGGGCTTCGTGCCTGGATTGGTGGGAATTTCATGCATGACTATACTGGGATCAATCCCAGGAATTTCTTCATAGGACCATGCGAAAACATCTCTGAATTCGTGAAAAAGTTCTGGGCATACTTGTATCTCTTCAGGAGAACAAGTAACTCCCACGTGAATGTTCTTGACTACCCCCGGTTTAACAGAGATGTTGATAGGCATGGTTTGTGTGATGTTACTCAGATTTCCCTCCAAAAGAACCTCGTGAGTCAATATCGGTGTTTGAAGAGGCAGAGTGGGAGCCTGAGATGAGAAGTGCTCTAGAAAATTAGACATTGCCCCCAGGCCGACCATGAACGAGGAACGATGACGTCCATCGCTCCACGGTAGATCTTCAAGAGACATCATTTCAACGATAGCTTCGTCGGAGGGGAAGAATTATCTTAAAGGATCGGGCGAATCTGCATCGCCGAGCCAAGGGGATTGAGAATATACATCTAGATCCATGCTCAAAGGAGCATGTTCAGAAGGAGGAGGATCTGATGCAGCGACGATCTCACAATAATTGATCTCAACTGGAGTCAAAGGCATCGATTCTCCAAAAGAGGTCACCTGTTCAGGCGAAGGGATGATCCAAGGGTCGTCTGACCTAGAGATCATGTTAACTTGAACGGTGTGTAGTGGTGGCATGGGAAAAATACCCATGAGAACGGGATCCTTGAAAAGACCGGGTCCTACACTCTCGGGGGGATTGGGAATTTGATCCATGTAAGGTACGTTGTTCTCGGAGGATGAGGTGAAGAAAGACAACTGATCGACAGTGATAATTTTGCTCTCATGAGGAAACTTCAGAAGCTGGAAGAGGGTGGACGGAACGCATAGCATGGCCTGAGTCCAGCTGCAACCAAGAAGAAGATTGTAGTTGAGCTTGGCGTCAACCACTTCTACTTCTACGTTGATTATCTTATTGTGTAACGTGATCGGTAAACTCTCGAGAACACCCAGGGGTTTGGATTCCCTACCATCAAATGCCTCTAGGGCATTGGGAGATGACATGAGGGCTGGAGAGCCAATGGCCTTCCAGCAGGCAGATGACATAACATAGGTGGAAGCACCTTTGTCCACAATGGCTCTGTGGATGTTGAGGCCGTTGATACCGACTTTTATAACAAGAGAAATTTGATGTGGAAGTCAGGGGACAAAATTTTCCAGGTCGAAGGTGAGAAGACTAGAATCGGCAGGATCAATTCCACTGATTGCAGACAACAGAGCTTTCCATTGCGATAACAAATGAGGTAATGAACCAATGAGTTAGAAGCTAATCAGGAATATCAAACTTGATCAATCGATGGCGACATCACCACTCATGAATATGATCAGATATGTGAGTGGCTTTATCCTGCTTCAGTGAAGTCAGGATATGTGGCTCGGCTTCGTAATGGACCGGTAACTGGAAGTGTGTCAGAAAATCCATAGCTAGTGTATTAAATTCTTGAAAGATACCGCGTGGAAGTTCTATGTAGAACTTAGCAGCAGCACCGGTAAGAGTACACTGGAAGAGACGTAGACGAATCGAATCATCCACCCAAGAGTTCGAAGAACACCACAGATGGTAGGTCATGACATGAGCTTGGGGGTCCTCTCCAGCTTTACCCTCAAATTTGGGACAGTCACCAGGCACCTTGGTCAGAACTGGAGGCCAATAAGAATTTTGAAGAATCGGATCATTGGTCAATTTAGATACATCCGGCAATTCCAACGTGGCAAGGAAAGGTAACTGAGGATTGAAAGGCATACCAGGCCCTCGATAAGGACCTGTACCTGTACTCCACCCTGGTTGAGCATAACTTTGCCCCCATTGGTTCTGTCCTGAAGGATTCTGACTATAGGGAGTGTAAGTCGTATAATTGGGTTGATACAGTTGCTGATAACCAGTGTAAGGGGGTTGATAACCAGGGTACTGACCCTGATTATATGTAGGCCCCGTTTGAGCAGTGTATGGATTTGACTGCTAAGCATAGGTATAGCCTGGTTGTTGAAGGTAATAACCAGAAATTTGGGGCAGGTTGTAAACTGGTCGAGACTGACCTTGAAGGTAATAACCGCCTTGGGGTCGAGCGGGCTGTTGGTAAGTGGAGCCCTGCTGAGCCTGATAAGTTGGGTGCACAAGCGGATTCAACTACGACATAGAGTAAATCGACTGTTGAGCAGGGTTGACTGGATGTGCAGGTTGTCCTGGTTGAACAGGTTGACCTGGCTGGGCGGGCTACCCTAGTTGAACAGGTTGGCCCGACTGAAAAGATTGTCCTAGTTGACCTGGATGTCGAAGGACACCAGATTACCTCGGCTGAGCTGGTTGGCCTGGTGGCAGGATAGAGCCAGGTTGTGCCTAATAACTAGGTTGACCTGTAACAGGACCATAAGATGGCCCTGGCTGTGCAAAATTCGGACCAATAGGAAACTGAGGTTGCTGAGGTTGCACCATAGGTTGGGAAGGGTGGACTTGCCCCCCAGGACCATACAACGGTCTAGGTTGATACCCTAGTTGACCTGTGGATCCTTGAAGTTTCCTTGGTTGGACCACAGAGTGAGGCTATAAAGGTTGACCCTGAGGGTTTTAGGATTGTCCTTGCGGACCGTAAAACAACCCCTGCTGGCCCGAAGGTTGGTCCTGTAAGGGCTGTCCTTGCGGGTCATATAGATAACCAGGCTGGCCCGAAGGTTGGCCCTGAAAGTGTTGTCCTTGCGATTTAAAAGGTTGCCCAGCCTGGGTAGATAGAAAACCATGAACATACTGATAAGCCTCCGGAGCAGGAAAACATAGAGGATTTCCTTGCTCATTGTACTGATATGGAAAAATATAGATAGGGGTACCATCTAGTCCATAATGGGAAAAATAAGTACAGTTGGGATATTGGGAGGACTGACCAACCTCGGAGTTTGACGGCTGTAAGGACAACCGATACTCCTCGGGAGAGATATTCTCCGGAATAGCAGATGCTATGTAGATGTCTTCAGGAAGTGACGAGGTCCTGATGGACTGAGTAGTGACAACGGGTGTAGATGCAGCTACGTAGATGGTAGGCCTGACAGGTACTGACGTGACCTGAGGAGATGACGTGAGAGGTGTCGATGGCGACATCCCTAACGAAGGAATAACCAGCCTCGTGGATGGAATTGATACTCCCATGGAGGCCACAGCTGCCACAATCTGGCTTTAGGACCTATATCCTGCTGGAAGCGAAGGACCAGGCGAAGACATGATAGAAGACTAAAGGTTGTTTTCTGGAAAAAGCTGGTAATCTTCACCAGATGTAGGAATTTCCTCACTAGGAGAAGGAATGGGTGAGTCCATATCTGACCCTGCCGCTATATCTTCCAAAAAACGGCGAGGAATAGGAGGTATAATGGCAGCCAAGAAAGGTGATCCTGATGTAAGAAGAGGGAAATATTCCCCTACTCCAAATCCAAACCAAGCATTGGATAAGGGCCAATTGAACTCAACTGGTCCACCGAAGGGAAGCTCAGATATAATTGGTCCCTCATCGAGAAACTCAGATACAATAGGCTGCTGAGGTTCAGTAGAGGACTGAGAGACCTCTGATGAATTGTCTGTGTAAGGACTACCAGTAGACGAAACTGAAGGTTCCGCCACTGTGACAGTAATGAAAAGAGGAAGAGATCAAAACAAAGACACACAGGCTAAAACCAAGGAAAACAATCAAACAGCCAAAAAACAATATCTAGCAGGGTGTGTGATCATAGGTGATTAATTTTACCACATTGAAACTTGAAAATTTCACCGTTTCATGTTTTAAGAGTCGAGAAACGAGTAAAAGGTGACTCTATCTCTTTCAATTTGGAAACAAGCGTGAAAGGACAAGCGCTTGATGATCTTTTCAAATTTAATGAGTTAGAAAAGATTGAAATGACTACTCTGGAAATCTAGGCAAAAGGGTGTACCAGATATCCGTGAACTGCCATATACACCTTGGTTAAAAAATGAAAGAGAAATCAACCAAGGACTTGACGTACGTGCAGGTAATCTCCCTGAATGCTGTGTTCAATGTATCACGAGTATAAGGCGGCAAACTCAGCCTCCTACGGATAACGGATAGCAACCTAGTGGGGTCTCCCTTTATATACACGACGGTACGGGGAGCACAAGTCCGTACTAGTGCTGTCTAAAGCCAAAAGGCAAACGACAGCTACTAGGTTTAACGATGCCAGAACACGTCACTAGCCTAGACCTCTAGATATTTCGTTAATGTTTCAATGTTGCCTTAAGGTAAATTGAATAAATTTTAGAGTTGATAGTCAATTATGTTTCAATTTCAGGCCCTACTGAATTTTATGTCTCAAAAATCCTCTAAATTCACACTACATGAAACTATATATCACTTTGTTCGATGAATAGCTAACTACAGGAAGGTTGAGAGCTTTTCAAACAATAACAACATTATTGCAAAAAAACCACTCCTGTCTCTAATGCACGCTAATGAAACTAAAAGATTTTCCTTTAGAGTTATATAACACTAATAATGTAGAAAAGTTTTCAATTTTCACTAACTAATCAAAAGCAAAAGAATTGTTTTTTTGTATTTTCAATGTTTTAGAGCAAAATGCACCAAAAAAAATGAAAAATTAATAGTAAAGAGACCAATTTGAGAAATGATAGCGAAAGAGTAGAGACAAGGAATTTCACTCAATGCAAAACACACAATCAGAGCTCAAACTGATGGAGAAATCCCTCAAATCCAAGAGGAATCCCAAAAAACTGATACAAACCATGTGATCTAGGCTCGAAATGAGACAAAGATAAACTTGAATGAAAAAGAAGCACAATCACTCAAATAATGCAATGATACAATGGAAACCAACCAAACAAATGCAAGGAAGCAAAAACAAAGTTGACTGAACAAGCGAAAACCAAAAACTCCTACAGGAGGCTCAGCACACAATAGCACCTAGATGCCCTAGGGCTAGAATGTAAAACTGAAATTAGAGGGCAAACAACAGGAGGATGGAGGTCAAACATGGTCAACAAGGAATTCAAGGCACTTAGACAGTCGGAGAAATAACACCAAAACCAAAAATCAGACTCAGAGGGCTCAAAAACAAGTAAACCCTAGCACCAAACAGGATTGGCGCGACTGCTTGGCTGTATCTGGTGCCAAAACAGGGTTGGCACGAGAGCCTAAATAGCAACAAGAGCTAGCTGGCGTGACTATCAGGCTAAAAAGCGCACCAATTGAGTTTACTAAGGACATGAATGAAAAAGAGCAAGCAGAGACTAGATCAGGTATGGTGGGGGCTGAATAGAGGTTCTACACCAGAAAGAGACAGATCAGAAGAGAAAATCAAGCATACATAAGCCAAAAGAAATTGAAAGAGACAAGACAAACTCAAATCAATTCCCCAGCATGGTCTCCAGTTTTTTGGAGAGGTAAATCCCCTCTGTAGACAGAGGCGATCCCTACTAGCCCAGATCGGGTCTAGCAACAATCAGTCACCCAGTGACGCAGGTCTCTAGTTACAAAACACAACGAGTTTCCTACCTCAGGTCCTACGCAATGGTCGTCGAAGAAGGATGACGCTTCCCGTCCTCCACTTTGGCAGATAATGATCCTCCCGCTTAACACGTCCGAACACCTGCACACATGCGAAGAAACACAATGATACACAACATAGAATCTAAATCTTGTAACCATACATCAGTCAGAGAGGATGTAATTCATTGCATCAAAGACAAAGACACATGAATGAAACCATAATCAAAGTTGCTTATTATTAATAATAACAAAGGAAAGATACAACCCAAAGCTAGGACACTGGATCTTCCTTCGGTGAGGTCAACAGCGGAGCATGTCTCAATGAAGCTCATCGGAAATGGGACAAAGCTCTCTCTCTTCAGCTTGGCTCTCAAAGGCTGTTTGGCGATAGTCTCCTTGCTACAGATTCAGCTCTTGCTTCTAGCTTGCTAAGGGAAAATGGCAAGCTTATATAGATGGTAGAAGGGGAGTTGGGATCCCTACAATTGTGGGATTGGCCTTATCCTCAAGGAAGCTTCCATGATAGGTGGAAAACCACCTCCCATACATGGAGATCCGGAGCCAATCCTCCCAACTCATTTTATAGACTCGTTAAGGAGTTTGTTGGAATCAAACTTCTGCCATTTCTTTTTTAAAAAAAATCCTTATTAAGCTTGGTGCGAGTGAGACACTGGGACAGAGCACCATTTGGCATGCCCTCTTTGGTAGATTTTTCCCATTGGCGCGAGGGTTGAACTGACTAGTCGTGCCAAGGCCAAAAGATCAGAGTTTAGGGTTTTTCAAAGGAAACTTTCTTCAGAGGAATGATTTTAATTATCAAGGGGGATGCCATGAAAGTGGTTTCAGGTTATGTCATTTCTCACAGGTCACGGAAAAGGCCCTCCAATGTGCGGGACAAGGAATCGCAGGGACGGTGACAAATTATTGTGTAACAACCCCCCCCCCCCCCAACATTTACCCACTTTCACCGGCTTGTCGAGGTAAACATGAGCTGAGGGATACTTGACATGACTAAACTCCCTAAGTACAATTAAGGAAGTGGAATTGACAAACCAAAACTTTACTGACTTCTCTCAAGTGCTACAGGACCCCCAAGAGCTAAACAACCACTCCAAGTGCCCAAACCCTGAGTTAAATTTTTTATTTTTATTTTTTGATATGGATCCCTAATCGCTCCCATGACAAGGAAAGCTAGCTACTATAACCCTCTAGTCACTCTGATAACCTTGCCTCCCAGCGACTGTAGTCTAGATTTCTCAATTTTTTGCATGCGACCTTGGAATCTGAGCCACATTTTCAAGGCTAGGATCCAGACCTCTACCTAGAACTTAATATAACTTTCTAGAATGATGAATAACACTAGGACAAAGCCATAATCACAAAACTTAAACAAGAACTTGACCTAACCAGGCCTAACCATGATAAACATTATGTCAAACACATACTCAACATGTAATCTATAGGTCATAAAGGCATATCCGAACATAAGGATCTGAAACTTATATGAGAATCATCAAGAAGCTTTATTGCCTTCTTATAATAGCTACAATAACATCTATGAGGTCATGCATTCAATAACCATTCATTTACTAATCAAAACATGATAAGATCCATAATTTGAATTTTTCATAAAACCATGCTTATAACCAACATATAGCTACAATAATAACAGTGATAGAACAACCATCAAAGCCACATAATAACAAGTATAAGCACTCATGAAATATAAGAGGAAAAGAGCGCTTATTAACATGTTAAAATCCAACAAAAGCAGGGACTTCCATGTACCACCCGACCATAGATTGGGTTGAACCAGATATTTCTTTCATCCAATCGCCCTCATGCCATATTCCTAGCATGAATGTGGGACTCATAACAGAACAACCAGGGCTTCCTCAGGTTTTACCGCAATCCCACAAAAACCGGTCAAGGGACTCCTATGCCCAAAACCCTCACCTATACAACCAGGCTTTACCGTAATCATGCCATTACTAGTCAAGGGATTCCTATCCCAAAACAAAAACATACACTACCAAGATTTATCACAGTCCCGTCAAAATCATTCAAGGGATCACTAGGTCGTAAACAAGCTTGGATGCCTCTAGATTACTTCATCATTACCTTGAGGAATTTTCTTGTCTCCACTCTCAGGGTTTATTGCAATCCCGCTATTACCGATCAAGGGATTCCCAGGCCCTTGGGAATTTTCTTGAAACCACCTCACTCGGTTCCAAAACCATATGGAAATCCAAAGCTCAACCAAGTAAAAGAACCCCATCATACCATGGCTATCCGAAAATGGCAAGGCAAGGCTGAAACCACTGTCACACTTGGAAAAAACCATGCCAATGATAACAAGAGAACCAAATACACACATGCATGTACCATCCATTCCAAAACTTGCAAGGAAATCATACATGCAACTCAATACCTGCAAGGTAATCCCATTGTAGCTGCTTGATCCAACTCTTCCTTGGTTGATCCTTGTTTTCCTTTGCTTTCTTGTCCTTCCTTTGTCGTCCTTTCTCTAATTCTAGAGTGCTCCAAGAATTCTCTCTAAGTGTGAAAGAGTGTGAGAGAGTAGAGAGAATAGAGAGAGCTCCAAAATTAAACTGAAAAAAGTCGTGAACTAATACTCATAAGCATTTTTATCATTGAGGCCTCTATTTCCTTCAATTTCCTCCTCACATGCAACCTATGACCTTTCACCTTCCCTTTCTCCTATTTTCCATTATTTTCATAAATAAATGCTAATTAATGCCTCTTTACCTTTTGAATACCTTTGCTAATGTATTTTCCAATTTCCTTAGCCATAATAAACCAAATGAACACCTACTAGGATGTTTTTCCTAACATTCATCTTGGAATACGTGTCCCATGACCTTGGTATTATTTTTCCTTTATTAACTTTATTACATGAAATTTTAACCCAGGGTTGTTACACTTGTTTTCCAACCAATTTCGGTAGGAATTTATCTTCAAATTTGGTTAGTATTATGAAACTTCAACTTATCTATGTTTTCATTGATTTGTGAAGTAGCAATCTAATATTGGTATTGACTTCTAAGGGAGAGGTGTTGTCGGTGCATGGTATTGAGGGTCGTTCTATGTGTGGCCCTGGAATTGTGAGGCATTGATATTTTTCCAATATAATTTTTGTTTTCTAGAGTTTGTTTGGTGAGGACCCATCTCATTAACAAGTCTTTCTCTACATTCAAGAATGTCTTTGGGTGGTTTCTCTTGAGTACAATAGAATATCTGTCCCCTTAGACAACCAACTTGTTTTCTTTAGGAAATACTAGTTACTTGGAAATTATACAAGGACGAAGGGTTTTTTACTAGAGTCCTGGAAATAAAGTGTAACACGCCCCCTCCTAACCCCACCCCACAACACATATTAGAAGGAGGTGGTTACTAAGCTAACCGGGGATCCAAGATAGTTTTATGGAAATGGGGTCTAAAAAGTTTGATCCTTTCCAACTTAATCAAAACCTTGAATAAATAACATAGTTGTGTTTGTCCCATTAAAACGATTTAGGGAATACAAATTTTGTCCCAGTCGAACTCGAGGACTTTGAATTATGGCTCCTTTAAGCCTGATTAGATTGAAAATATCATTTCTTTTTTCTTGCTACATTGTACCCACGTGGCATGCCTTGTTACCTTACACTTTAATTTAATATGCATATATTCTCGATCAAATTTTAAGTTAGACCCTCTAACCATCGCATCTAAGACTTCCTTTGTAAATCTCCTGAATTCAAACTATGCCCAAACGAAAGTTAAACTCCAAAGGAAGTGGGCGATGGTCAGTCCCAACCTATGTGTGGAGGTTGTAACATATAATCCAACGAGGAGGATCATTGTTAACACGATCACATGCTCTCATATTTCACTAATAGTGATCCAGAATTATATATGAATGCAACAAAACATAGATATAAACATAAACACGTAGATGCAAAAAAATTAAAACTGCATTTCATTAATATCAAAGAACTAAAATATGCTTCCATACATAATGGAAAAAAACTAACTCGGGCAATGGTAACTTATCCCCGAGGAGCAATGTGGTGGCTACATGCCTCTGAATTGTGTTAAAATGAGGCTCAAGGGCCTTTTTATTATTGAACAACAGAGGATAACCCTAAACAAACAAAACCCTAACCCCAGGAGATGGAACACCAAGAGTTTGTGGGCCCCATTGGGGTTAGTTCGGCAACCAAATTCCCGAGGTCGTAACTTGGTCATATGATCTATGTTTGGCACATACGATACCTCATTGGAAATATCTCTATGAGTACTACAATATTTGATATAGGGTCATAGCCCTGCCTCGTGTCGATGGCTATGTGCATGTTGCAGACCTCAAATAACTTCGTTTAGGGGTCAAAATGGCTTTGGAAGTTTAGGACCCAAAAAAACTATTAAAAATAGTAAATGTTGCTATAATCAAGGAAAGTGATGAAATTGACTGGAGATCTAGGTGGAATAGGCACATGGCCACCAATATACACCTGGATCATTCTTTCCCCCTAATGAAGCAATGGTCCCCACTGTGTGTAGAGCCTCCATGAGGTGAGGAAATTTATGTTGAACCTGGTCCCTAGTGAACCACTTTCCTTGGTGAAGGAGTTGGACTTCTTTGAAAACTTGATGTAGATGGATCCTCTGCTGGTGAGTGGTCTTAATATGTGTGTCCATGATCTTGTAAGTTGTGGCTTGTTCGATGCAGCTTGGGTTGAGCTCTGTTGGTGTCAGATACTGAACAACATCGGATGTGTCCAATAATGAGGGAAAGTATGGTCGCAATAGGTCCACATTGAATACTAGGTGCAGACCAAGGAATAGTGGAATGTTGAGCTTGAAGGCATTGTCTCCTACATCCTTGGCGATGGTGTATGACCCATATCGGAGCAGGAAAAGCCCATGGTGGGGCCCAGTGAGGTGCTCCTTCGGAAAATGTAACTAAACTTTGTCGCCCACCTGTAACTTCTGTGGCACCCGATGTTGATCATGACATTGCTTTAACTTAGCATTGGCTCTATCCAATATTTCATGGGCCTATTTGTGGATGTACTAAATGCACTCAATAAAGCTGTTAGAAATGTCAGCTTCGGTCTGGATATGATCCGAATCTTCTCGAGTAGCTACAAATGGTATGGTCACATCAATGGGACATAGTTGTTGGAATCCCAACCCCACCTGAAAGGGGTTATGGTTAGTTGAGCTATGGAGAGATTTGTTTTCACTATGTTGGACATAGGGGAGGCTTTCATCCCATGTGTGAGGATGCTTCAAGTTGTACATATTTATAATATGCACAATCATCTTTTTGATGAGCTCTGTTTGGTCATCAGTTTGGGGGTGGAATGTTGTGGTCTTAGTGAGCTTCGTATCCAACATCGACCAGAGGCTTGACCAAAATGTACTCAGGAACCTATTATCTCGATATGAGATAATGGATTGTGGGATCCCAAAGTGTATCCACACTAGTTCAAAGAAGAGCTTAGCAATGGCTTCTACTGTGATAATCTTCTCAGCATGTCGCCAAAATGGCCATCTTAGAGAATTTGTCGACGACCACAAAAATGTAGTCGTTGCCATGATTAGTATAAGGAAGTCCTGACACATAATCCATGGAGATGGATTCCAAAGAAGAGCTTATCGATGACTTCTTTTGTGATACTCTTACCATCTTAGAGAATTTTTCGACGACCACAAAAATGCAGTCGTTTCCATGCTTAGTAGAAGGAAGGCCCAACATGTAATCCATGGAGATGGATTCCCAAGGTTGACTATGAAAGTGTCTCACTGTGATATGCCACAGAATGCCCCTGTTTGAGTAAGAACTGCACCATAACATAGTTGGAGGCATCTATCTCAATCTTAAATGGTTGTTACAGGTCTAGTAATGTGAGCATTGGCGAAGAGGAGAGGTGATGCTTCAAAGCAGCAAATGCATTTTGTTGGGATTTAGACCAAAATAAATTTGTTTTCGTTCAACCCTTGGTGACTTGACTCAAAGGCCAAGCGATATGAGAGAACCCCAACATGAGCCTGTGGTAGAAATTGGAAAGACCCAGAAAGCTACGAAGCTCTGTTATAGTGGTTGGGGCTAGCCAATCCCGAATAACTTGTATCTTGGTTGGGTCCACATGCACACCCTTCTCATCAATGAGGTACCCCAAATATTGAACCTGGGTCATACTAAAAGTGAATTTCTCCAAATTGGCACACAATTTGTGTTGTCACATAGTTTGGAGGACCTGATGACTATGGTGGAGGTGTTCTTCCCAACTTTGGTTGAAGATCATGATGTCGTCCAAATACACCACCACAAATGAGTTGGTGAAGGGTTGCAAGATGTCTTCCATTAGCCTCATGAAGGTTGTGGGACCATTTTTCAACTTGAAAGGCATGAACATACATTTGAAGAGGCCCTCCTTGGATTTGAAGGTAGTATTCCACACATCATAGGGTTTGATTGCTACCTGGTGACAACCAGAGTTCAAGTCAATCTTGTTGAAATATTTGGCCCCCTTGAGCTAGTCCAGAAGGTCATCAATACTTTGGATTGGATATCTATTCCATACAGTGATCTTATTTAGCGCTCAATAGTCAATACAAAGTCTCCAATTCGGATCCTTCTTCTGTACCAACACGATCAGGCTCCCACAGTGTGATTAACTTGGCTTAATGTGCCCTTTCTGCAACAACTCTTGAATCTGCCTCTTTATTTCACTGTTCTCTAGAACATAGAGTCAACAGATTGATCTTTTGGGTAGAGACACACCTAGGGGTAGATCAATGGAGTGCTTGACCTAACAGTGGAGGGTACCCTTGTCAGTGAGGTGAAGATGTCCCTATACTCCTCCACAACCTTGTCCATATGCTGCTATCATGCAAAGGAGCTTTTTCTGGAGGCCGTGGATGTGGCCACAATCTTCTTCTTTCCCTAAGGGTGAATCATAAGGAAGAAAAATTTCTCGGTATGGTAAATGATATTACTGCATTATTTCGCAAAGATAAAACAGATGGTGGTACGTGGTGCTACCTCTGATATCCTGTATAGGTTATTGCTCAAAGTAATAATAACAATGCAATACCTAGAGTCATACATAGCATGATGCTTCCACAAGTATGGTTGGCCTAATAATACATCACAAACTTCAAGAGGAGAAACATCACACAATACCTCATTTATGAAGGGTTGATGTTGTAAGGAAGACGACACTACTGGCTGACGCGAAGATCTTATTCCTGGTGAAGCCACCCAATCGTGTACGATTGTGGGTATGGTGTGGTCGGTAGGCCCAGTCGCTTCATGACCTCTGCTGAAATGAGTTTCTTTTGTCTCCCATTGTTGTTATTGAATTGCAGCGGAGAACCCTTCACCCACATATGTGAGTGGAAGAGGTGCTCACCCTCCTTTGGATCTTCGGGCTCAATCTTCTAGATATTAGTGGTGGCAATGATAACACTAGGCTCTGCATCGATAATCTTCTTCTCTTTTTCATTCCTGTTAGTATGAATCTTAATTCCAAGTGTACGAAAAAAGGCCACTTTAGTTGTGCATAACAAACAACCCTAACAACAAAGATGGCTGCCAATATCCTTAGATTTGCAGTTAGTTGATCAAGATAAATGCTGCAAAAATCTAGATCTATGCATTAGAAGACATTAAGCAGTAGAAAAAACAAGATTTACTCCATGCATCCAATAGAAAAGACAAGAATACGTTGAATGAATTTTTTATTAATGGCACCTGGGAGGAAAACACAGAAGGGTGTTACCAGTTCTCTTCAATGGGATGGGTTCTTGTAAGTCCTCATCACTTCAGATCTAAAACTCCTCTCTCTTGATGGTGTAGAAAACCCAGACAAAAATGGTAGCAAAATATGACTATGATGGTGGATCAATAGTCAAACCAAAAGTATAGGTCTAGAGTGATCTTTAGGCAACAAAAGGTGGTAAATGAATGGGAAAACCCTTCTATTTATAACAAAATATTGAGTTAGTCTAGATATTGGTGCATAATTAAAATATTATTAACCAAATCAAGATCCAACTTTTATGGAATATTTTATTATATTTGTTTGAGGGAAAAGGAATTTGACTTGGGTCAAATCCCTTTATTTGTAAATAATAAATAAATAAATGATTTATTTATCATTTTAAGGATGTGGTTGAGTAATAATCAAATAAATAATGATTTATTTAATTATTTAAGGGTGATTTAGTCATATTTAATAAAGAATATTATTTAAATAAGGTTTAAATAATTATTCTTAGAAAATAATAAGATAAATAATGATTTATCTAATTAATTTCCTTGTTTTGGGTTAAATATAACCAGGAATATTAATTAAACTAATGTTTAACTAATTATTCCTTGAGGAAAATCAAACAAATGTAGATTTATTTAATATTTCCTCATGGGGTTTCCTGTTTAGACCATAAACAACTTAATAAAGGTGGTTTACTAAGTTATTTTTCATAGTGAAAGCAATTTTACTTAGGGTAAAATTGGTCTTACATGGTGTACTTAGGTCCATCTAATAGTAATAGGTTAGATGACTAAAAAATGGTGTAACAGATTTCCCCCTAGCATGCGAACGTTAGGATCTAATCGCATGACCAAAGTACGTTGTAAGAACTCAATAAATAGACACCAAAGGGGAAGTCAGAGAGAGAAGTATAAGGTAGACCAAAGTGCTAAAAGGACTAGACCCTGAGAAGGCGGGACTTACAGGTGCGACAAATCTCTTTTATAAGTGAGTACCTATGCTATAGGCGGCAGGGGAGGCATACCTATGCCCGCCGAAGCAAAGTACAAAAAATAAGGCGTCCAGTAAGCAAGGGACTAAACAATATAATATATGCTGGCATAAACATGAGCCAGATAAACAACATGATAATGAATCCCACATACATATTGTTCCTGGGATAATAGCCAGGACTTGTACAATAATATCTGAGTACATGAGATACAAATACAATCCAGATGCCCCTGTAAACAGGAAAGGGATCTGAAAATCTGACTGATACATGCAATCTAAAAGGCGCTGCAAGCGGCTGAGGCCAACATCATCAAATCTATCAAAGGCTGAAGTAAATAGGTCATCCAGGTATGTGGGGGGCTACCTATAGGGCCACCCCCTCATGAGGGCTGAAAAAATCTCACACGCACCTGGGAATCACTAGTCCAATCTGCTGCATCACTGAACCATCAAGTATACAGATCTCGATCATGCTGAAAGGAACTAGAGCTGAGAAATAATCAAGTCAAAGGGCTATAAGGAGTCCCTTTTCCTGATCCGAGGCACCGAACAAGAGTGGAAGCTGCAACCAAGGTACACCACCTTCTAGACCTGTCTTCTAGAATAAATGATCTGATGTCAACAGAAGGAGGTCCACCATAGGTGAGGCAATAAGAGGTCCTCAACTAAGGCACGAGGGAAAATAGTAGAGAGACTAACGGACAGACACCAGGGGTGACGATGGAATGGGGGGTATTGAGTAGTGGACGAACGGCTTCCCTTGTTAGAGCATAAAGGGGGTGGATGACCTGGCAGCGACTGACACAATATCAAGAGGGATAGGGGACAGTGGGACTGAAGGCCATAATGAGTGACACGAGAGAGGAACCAAGCGATGAAGGATGGTGTACTATAGCGGGATACAAAGGGACTCGGGATAGAATCCATGAATGCAATGATGACTCAACTTGGATGCTCTAAACAAGGGCGGCTCGATGTTGCTGCCACACAGAAAAAAATTTCGATGGGGACCATAAAAACATGAGTACATGATGGTTACTCATGACGAAGATCAACACAATCATGGACAAGTATGAAGGCAAAGGGGTGCCCCCAAGTATGAGTGTTGCAGGTGAAAAAATTCAACTTTGAGGAGTGGTGAAGTGACCCTTCTTGGACAAAAAGTGTCACGATGAAGTATCAAATCACGAAAAACTAACAGATACCCATTTGAGGGCTCAATGAGAGCTTTCCAATGGTACAGACGGTTTGGAAAACTGAGCTACAGTTTTGCCGCAGCAGGCAAAAAAAAAATCAATGGTTTCTCTTTTAATAAGGCATTTTCCCTCCAAATTCACTCTTTTGCATGTGGAGCTGTGGTGAATGTAGAGAGGAGAGAAGGCCCTAAATCTTGCGGCAATCATAGTGGACAAACTAACCGTTGGAATCGAGATCTGTCAGTTGCAGGTAAGAGGCCTAAACCTACTCTTTCTTTTCAGTGGATTGAAAGTTCAGATTAGGTCCCCAGGGCTTAGGAACAGAACCCTGCTCCTCTTCATGGCCGGGTCGCACTTTTGGGGCAAAAAGTGCGACCTGGGTAGCAGGTTTTGAGAAAAAACTGTGACCTGTCCCAGATTTGGGCCTGAAAAGTGCGACCTCTCAGGGAGGGGTTTTTCTGTGCTATTTTTTGGCTGAGCACTAGGTTTTTATGATGAGATACAGTCTTTCCTACGATGATACTAGCCTTTGAGATCATCATCTTACTTGCATGGGCTGCAAGTAAGTGGTGGGAAAACCACTTACCACATCTTGGTTTGATGCTGGAAGGGGATACATTACGCTGGTTCCACATCTAGGACTATGACCCACCCCCATATGTGCATCTTTTTGTTTGGTTGTACATTATTTTGCTCCCATATATTGATGACATACTTGTACTTTTTATGGGAATCCATGGAGGGAGGATGGGAGGTATGCATGTGCCTAATGAGCTGAAAATTTTCCATGTGTTTTATGTTATATGTTTCAGAGGGAGCATTAGGCAAACCATGATTGTTTCACATGAGATATTGTTTCCTTGGGGGATGGATTTTGCACATCTCTTATTGACTTTGGAGGGAAAATTCATGGAGGATTGGATTGGTGAGCATCTAGCTTGTGATGAAAGCTTGATCTTAGATGATGTCACCAATGGAGGAGAAGTGTTGCAGCATTCACCCTATCAATGGCTTGAGGACAAGCAAAATTTTGGAGGGGAGGATTGTAATATTCCTACTTAGCTTCAGCTAAGAGGAATATGCATTTTGTTTTATCTTTCTGTTTCATGAATAAATGAATAAATGAGGACATGTAAAACTCCTGAAATCGATGAATAAATCAATGCCTATGTGAACAGAGACATATCTGGGCCATGTAAATAAACTCTTGCAGGTGTGAATGGGTTTGAACCATGAGACTAGGTCAACATTGACCAAATCAACAGCGCAGTCTAGGTGCAATGAACCTCATGAATACACAGAGAAGTTTTAGATGGAGGCTTCAAATGTGAAAGGAACTAAATCATTAAGGTGGTTTAGGGTTTGGCAAGGCTTTCATCTTATAAAATAAGGAGGAGGACAATAGGGAAAGGGTTGTTGATGATATTATTTTCTAAAGGTATTTTCTGTTGAGACATCCCTCATTGGGTTTTCCTATTTAGGAATCCCACCTCCTGCCTTGAGCAGCTCTTGAAGGAGTCTTGTTTGCCTAGTCCACTATCCGGCATTTTGCCAAGCCACATCTTGCATCTACAGCGCAGTCCTATTTAGGATTGGGTTGTCCATGTAAGCTGCAACAAGTGGAACCCTAGATCTACTCAGATCTAGATCTTACTAGTGCCTCTTCTCAGTGAGTGTGTCTTTTAACCTCCTGGAAGAGTGCATTAGCTATTGAGCTTCAGATCCACACATTGGTAGTAGGCCAAAGCATTTCCAGAGCCTAAAACGCAGTCCCTCTTCCATTACTGTGTTATTTGCAAGAGCAGAGTTGCAGGGAGACTCGACATCATTTTAGAGGAGAGATCTCTAGTGATTGGATCCTTCTTTTCACTGTGGTGATCTATGGATTGGCCAACCAATCCATGTTAGTTCAGATCTGATCTGCTGCATATGTTATGATTCAGAATTTTCTGAATAATTCTACAGATCTGTGACTTAGATCTCAGATCTACTCATTGTTGTTCATGTTTTGCTGAGATCCCCAAGGGGAGTGCATAAAGGAGCCTATCTTGTATACAGATCTGAGATAGATCCATCGTTTTGTGTACAGATATAATCTAGATCTAAGTTGTAATCTACTGCATGATTCAGCAATGAAAATAACGCTGTCAAGCTTATTCTGCCATTTCATGTTGTTGTAGCAGCTCATTTTAGGCTTTTGTCTTGTATATTCATTCTATTTCTATTATACACTATATAAGCTGCATTGTAGATCTATTTTTATGTTTTATAGCTGAAATATGAGCCTCCATGTTGGTCTCATGCTTATAAATTGATAAACTTCATTATTTCTGAAGCAGTCCTTTGCATAGAGCTGCAGCCACTCTCTTTGGGTGTTTTTTTCAGCTAGACTAGGTTGTGGGAGATCTGTTTAACCCACCTAGTTTGATTTGTTTTTTCTCTCCCTTTGGATTTAGATCTTAGATGAACTGATCTAAGGGATCGAAGAGCTGCAAACTCATTTCAGTGCACATAATTCTCAGGAGTGCATTATTCCAGCAGGCTTTTTGTGCAATCCCAATTTTTGGATATCACAGTGGTATCAAAGCATCATCTTACTAGCCCATGTAATATTCCCAATTAGCCCAAGCTAATGGGAATATTCTATTTTGCCTTGTTTTGTTTTGAATTTCATGTTAATGAATAAAATGTAAAGGAGGACATGTAAAAATCCTGAAAATAACAAAATAAATCAGTGCCCAATGTGAACATGGCTAAATCTGGGCCATTTTATAAAACACACTTGAGTGTGAAAGAGGTTGATCACTTGACCAAGTCAACCATGACCATATCTACAATGCAGTCTAGATGCGTTAAACCCCCTTGAGGCACATCGTAGTTCTAGATGGAGGTTCTACATGTGAAAGGGGCTAAAATAATGAAGTGGTTTAGGGTTTGACAAGACTCCAATCTTATAAAAGGAAGAGGAGAGCAGCATGAAGGGGTTGTTGAAGATATTATTTTCAGAAGGTATTGTCTGCTGAGACATCCCTCATTGGGGGTTTTCCTATTTAGGAATCCCACCTCCTTCCTTGAGCAGCTCTTGGAGGAGCTTTGTTTGTCTTGTCCACTATCAGGCTTGGGCCAAGCTTCACCTTACACCTACAGCACTGATCCTGTTGAGGGTTGGATTGTCCTTGTGAGTTGTAGCAAGTGGAAGTACTAGATCTGCTAAGATCTAGATTTTTCTAGTGCCTCTTCTCAGTGAGTGTGTATTTTAACCTCCTAGAAGAGTGCATTAGCAGTTGAGCTTCATATCCAGACTTTGGCATTAGGCAAAATCATTCTCAGAGCCTACAGTGTAGTTTTTATCCCTGAACTGCATTATTTGCAAGTTTGCAGTTGCAAGGTGTTTTGTCTGCATTTTGGAGGAGAGATCTCCGGTGATGGGATTCTTCCTCTCACCGTGGTGATCCATGGATTTTCCATCCAATCCATGTTTGTTTCAGATCTGATCTTCTGTTCTGTTATATGATTCAGAAATTTCTGAATATTTCTGCAGATCTGCAACTCTAGATCTCAGATCTACTCTCTGTGCTTCATGTTTTGCACAAAACCCCAAGGGGAATGTATAGATGAGCATTTCTTGTACACATATCTAAATTAGATCTATATTTCTATGTACAGATCTTCTCTAGATCTGAGTAATTAATAAACTGTTTCTTCAGCTCATTAAAATAACGTTGTCAGGTTTATGCAGAGTTTTCTTGTGGTTGTAGCACCTCATTTCTGAGGATTTTCCTGTATAGTCTTATTCTTTCTCTTGTACAATGTATGGACTGTAATGTACATCTGATTTGCTGTTGTACATCTAATTTTTGAACCTCCATATCAACCTGCTTCTTTGCTTCAGTAGATCTACATTATTTTATGAGCAGATTTGTTTATTGTTGTTGTAGTCCCTTTTGGGGCATTTTTTTCAAGCAAACTAGGTGTGCGATATCTATTTAACCCACCTATAAGGCTTTATTTTTGATACCCTCTTAGATTTAGGACTTAGACACTCAGATCTAAGGGATCCAAGTGCTAGTTTTCATTTTTGTTGAATAAATTACTGGAAAATACATTTTCTAGTCATGCACTGCTGACAGATCCCATTTTGGGATAATACAGTGGTATCAAAGCAACTTTCCTTGGCTTAGCCTGTGAGCTTCAAGTAGTATGGAGTCTTCTCATGGGGAGGAGGAGATCTGCAAGAGAAACCAGAGCTAACCCTTTTTTTCAAGAAAAAAGAGGTTCACATAATTTCTATCTCAAGCTCTACAAGGTACCAGAAAAGACATCAGAGAAATGAGGAGGGAAGAGCAGGAAGATCCATCAACAAGATCTACAAGATCTATACATGAGGAAAGTTCTAAATCCTCATCTCATGGGTATGTGCACTCAGCCATATCACCAAATATTCAATGTTTTGTTAGTAATTTTTTCATGAAGAGGAAGAAAGGAGGTGTGTCCAAGAAGGAGACTCTTGGAGAGTATTTGCGGGAATATGAAGCTCAATCTAAAGAGTTCAAAGATAACTTGAACTTCCAAGGGTACTGCAAGATCAAGGAGGATAGAAGCACAAAGGGGAAGTAGCATGGTGTGGGTATATTCTCTCTATATACTTTTGATGGATCACCTAAATGTCCAGTTAGGATTTGGGTGGAGGAGCTAGACAACTTTGTGCAACAAAATCAAGTTTCAGAAATTGAAGCCATCAAAGTAGCAGCAATGCATTTTGAAGGTAAAGCATATGCTTGGTGGTTGTTCGAATATTTTTCCTTAAGAAATGCAAATACACCTACTTATGAAAATTTTATTGAAATATTAGTAGGAAGGTTTGATGAAGCTTCATGTGTAACATCTTCTATTAAAACTATCAAACCATATCAAACAAATCTTTTGCATGAGTTGGAAGGGTCTATAAATCCAACTCCATTTCTGAAAACCATGGAAGAGGATGTAAGCTTGCCAAGGGAAAGATCTCCATTTGATGAAGGGCTTTCTTCTCAAGAGGAGGGCATGAAGATTCCTCCTTCAATAGATGACCAAGATCTAAGGTCTCTTATTAATGATGAGGCAACTTCAACTATTGAAGAAGAGGAGGGAAAGGCAGGAGATGATAACGCAGTCACAACAAAAGCACCTCAAGCACCTCTTTTTTGGAATAAAACTAAAGTGTTCTCTCAACTATGGGCAACATTTGCATACTTGGCTAGGGAGGGAGCCTTGGGAGAAGCCAACATCGTGCAAAGAATCTCTCATGAATTCAGAAGAGAGGTAAGAAATTACCTGAAAGGGGCATTGCTATCTCCCACTCAGTTATCTGTGCTGAGAAAGGAGGAATCAAAAGTCTATGATGGCATGGACATGAGGACACATGGAAACTCCATATATTTGGGTCAGCCCATGGTATCTTCATTCACAAAAGAGATTTCTGAACATGACAAGAGAATGTTGACACTCTTGCATGCATGGGCCAAATTAAGGAAGTATTGGAAGACAAGGAATTTCCAAGGGGAAGTTGATTTCCATCTGCTTCAATATTTTCTTGAGCAAGATCAGCTGCAAAGGAGGCAACAAAAGGAAGATTATAATGCTCCAAAATGTGAGGTTGACATCAAGCATGTCAAAGAGGAGAGCCATGATATGACAGGGGCTGCATTCCAGACCTCTACAGCGTTGTCATTTTTGGGAAGCCTAGATCCTTATTGGGATTCCCAACTTATGTTGGAATACTCCAAGGACCTTTTCACATGTGAGGTTCTTGATGGAAAGGTAATGGATGGGGGGTATAAGGTAGTTGAGGGAGTAATTTATTTCCATGATCATATCTATTTGGTTAGAGACTCCCAACTCAAGGAGAAACTGCTAAATGAAACCTATGAGATCCTGCTTTCCAAACCCACTGGTTTCATTAGAGCATATCATACTATCTTAGAGGGATTCATGTGGGAGGGTTTCAAGGAAGAAGTGCACTCTCATATGAAGAAGTGCATGGATTATTTGTTAGATAAGGAGGAACATAGCTCTTGGGGAGAGCCATTATTCACACCTCCTTACTCATTGAGTGTGAGAGGGAACTCATCCATGAGTTATGTTGAAAATGCAACAAGATGATGGAGCTTAGTGAAATGAAGTCGCCTTCACTAAGTGGGCCCGCGGGCTATTTTTGGCGCAAAGTCTATTTTTAGACTATGTCTATTTTTAGACATATGGATCATGGTCTATGAGTTGCAGGATGCTATTTATGGATGATTGGTTGAGTTGGTAAAAATAGATGGACCTCTATTTTTAGACATTGGGCGGTTTCTATTTTTAGACCGCCGGGCTAAAAATAGAACAGTCAAATATTATTAACCCTTAATAATATTTAGACTATAAACATTATCTTATCCTCTTGGAGCACTTCAGTTTGATGCTTGGATGTGGCACATGCAGCTGACATAAGGAAATACACTTTTCCTAAGGGTTAGTTGAGCTATTGCATGGTTGACTTCAGTTAGAACTCATGTGGCAGAGTTTGGTGGAGTTGATGAGACAGTTGGTGGAGTTGTGTTCTGTTTAACTTAGTTGAACTAGTTGTATTTAGTCTAACTGAAAAATACACTAGTGATGAGTGGTGTGAATTAATTATTAATTAATTCACTAATTATTAACTCATAAATCAACTAAAGAACACATCAATTAACTGCAATGCATGGACAGTTCAGTGAAGACCAGTGTTAGAGGTGGGTGAAAGGGTGAGTGTGACTATCAGTTGTGACTATACCTGTGCATGAGATTTGCACACACATTGATGGAGATTGCAAATGAGGATTGTGCAATTGGAGCTAGTGGGATTCGAACTTGGATTGCGCAGTAGAGGCAGGCAGACTTGTGGAGGAGATTTGAACCTGTGACTAGTTCACTTTCCATACTAGTTTTGTGTGTAGCATTGAGATAGTGCTGAGAGCTGTGAGAGCTTTGTGCTATGTATTGTTACATGTTCTATATCATTATAATATACAGATAGTTGGGGGTTTTCAGCTATTGCTTTCCCCATTACATCCTGTGTTGATATGTGTGCTTGATTATGTTTTAATGAGCGCATGCGATTGCTTTCTATTTCCGCATATTGATGATCAATTGTAGAAGAGGTTATGTATTATGCATGAAGCTTAAATAGTGTGTAATCAGGATAATCTCGGTGAATAATTCAGCTATTATTCAAATTTCTACAAGTTACCTCACTGATGAAAAGCAAGTATATGGAGGAACTTGTCTTTCTGAATATTATGATGTATCTCCTATATGCTTATATTTTTCTAACACACATTTGTAGGACATTGCTCCAAAAGGGGGAACTATTTATGATGGGTTTCATGTGCCACTCAAGGCCATAAACTATGTTGATGCAGGTCATTCCTTAGAGGATCTTGGAAAGCTATTATATTCTTCATGGTGTGATTATTTTACACCAACTATGATGCACCTTCTCCAAGAATTCAAGAGGGATGGGGCAGCAAACAAGTGTTGGGAGAGGCACTTGTCATCTCTTATTCTATGGTAGTTAAGGGTAAAACTAAACTGGTTGCACATGAGGGAATATCTTCCTTCTCCTTTGTCATACATGGCAGCTAGCATTTTTCTAATCATGATTCCATATGTTGGGAATGTTCTTACTCTTGGGAACATGGTTGGAGGAGAGGCACATTGGTGGGATGTGTCCTTGGGGGAAGGAGTTCCCCACTCTTTTTGCACTACATGCTCCAATGGGAGCATGAGATATTATATGGTCACTATGGTAGATCACTTGCTTCTTTGTAGGGTGAGCCATACATTTTTTGGGGACACGCCTCTCATATGTATTAGGGAGGATTTTTTCTATGGATTGCCAAGCTGGGAGGTGATCCACTTCATTTGGATGATAGCATGGAGATAGGAGTCTTTCATGCATGATGAGATTCCCCATAATTGTCATCACTTCTGTCTTGAGGAGGCCATGGATCAGCAAGAAGGTTTCCATAATAACCTTCCATTCTTTCATGATGAGAGCCATTGGGTTTACTCACCAAAGGCCAACTTGCACATTGGGGAGGAACCATTGGAAGACAAAACTATTGCAAAAATTCTAAAATAATGGTGGAGACTATTAGATGAGGAGGCCACAAGAGGAGGAGGGGAGATTTTGCAGCACTCACCTTATCAGTTGCTTGAGGACAAGCAACATCTTGGAGGGGAGGAACGTAATATTCTCAATTAGCCCAAGCTAATGGGAATATTTTATTTTTTCTTGTTTTTTTTTTCATTTCATGTTAATGAATAAAATGTAAAGGAGGACATGTAAAAATCCTGAAAATAACAAAATAAATCAATGCCCAATATGAACATTGCTAAATCTGGGCCATTTTATAAAACACACTTGAGTGTGAAAGAGGTTGATCACTTGACCAAGTCAACCATGTCCATATCTACAGCGCAGTCTAGATGCATTGAACCTCTTTGAGGCACAACACAGTTCTAGATGGAGGTTCTACATGTGAAAGGGGATAAACTAATGAAGTGGTTTAGGGTTTGACAAGACTCCAATATTATAAAAGGAAGAGAAGAGTAGCATGAACGGGTTGTTGAAGACATTATTTTCAAAAGGTATTGTCTGCTGAGACATCCCTCATTGGGGGTTTTCATGTTTAGGAATCCCACCTCCTTCCTTGAGCAGCTCTTGGAGGAGCCTTGTTTTTCTTGTCCACTATCAGGCTTGGGCCAAGCTTCACCTTACACCTACAGCGTTGATCCTGTTGAGGGTTGGGTTGTCCTTGTGATTTGTAGCAAGTGGAAGTACTAGATCTGCTCAGATCTAGATTTTTCTAGTGCCTCTTCTCAGTGAGTGTGTATTTTAACCTCCTGGAAGAGTGCATTAGCAGTTGAGCTTCAGATCCAGACTTTTGCATCAGGCCAAATCATTCTTAGAGCCTACACCACAGTTTCTATCCCTGAACTGCGTTATTTTCAAGTTTACAGTTGCAGGGGGTTTTGTCTGCATTTTGGAGGAGAGATCTCTGGTGATGGGATTCGTCCTCTCACTGTGGTGATCCATGGATTGGCCATCCAATCCATGTTTTTTTCAAATCTGATCTGCTTTTCTGTTATATGATTCAAAAATTTCTAAATATTTCTGCAGATCTGCAACTCTAGATCTCATATCTACTCTCTGTGCTTCATGTTTTGCACAAAACCCCAAGGGGAATGTATAGATGAGAATTTATTGTACAAAGATTTGAATTAGATCTATATTTTTATGTGCAGATCCGCTCTAGATCTAAGTAATTAATAAACTGCTACTTCATCCCATTAAAATAACGCTGTCAAGTTTATGCAGAGTTTTCTTATGGTTGTAGCACCTCATTTCTGAGGTTTTTTCCTGTATAGTCTTATTCTTTCTCTTGTACAATGTATGGACTGTAATGTACATCTGATTTGTTGTTGTACATATGATTTTTGAACCTCCATATCAGCCTACTACTTTTCTTCAGTAGATCTGTGTTATTTTCTAAGCAAATTTGTTTATTGTTGCTGTAGTCCCTTTTGGGGCATTTTTTTCAAGCAAACTAGGTGTGGGAGATATGTTTAACCCACCTAGAAGGATTTATTTTTGATACTCTCTTGGATTTAGGAATTAGATACTCATATCTAAGGGATCCAAGTTCTAGTTTTGATTTCTTTTGCATACATTACTAGAAAATGCATTTTCCAGTCATGCACTGCTGACAGATCCCATTTTGGGATACTACAGATGAGATACAGTCTTTCCTATCTGTACATTGAAAAATATGATGGTTTTGTGTAGATATGGTAGAATTATGGATCAACTGGAGAGAGAGAGAGACCTGGGCGCATTACGGTTGGAGATCCGGGAGGATCAAGGTGTTCGCAGTGCATTGGCTAGGTGCGGGGTTCTGAAATTTGTGGAGAACCCTTTGATGAGGGCTGGAGAGCCCTTATTGGCCTAGATTCTCAGCTATTAGGATTTTAACCATGAGGTATTTATAGTGCAGGGGCACCGGATCAATTTTATAGTCCAGGATGTATATTTCTTGACTAGTCTCCCACCACTTGGGATGGTCAGGAATACTCAGCCAATGTTACCATGGGGCCGGAACATCATGGAGTTTGTAGAGCGCCATTTTTGACCAGGTTGCCAAGTCAAGGGACTCGGATACCTATCGGGAATCTAGAGAGGTTAGAGACCCATGCTGTGGCCAAAACGGTGCTGCGGATCCTGGGAAGCCAGACACTCCACCACATCACCAGAGGGCAGATGATGCTTGTGGAGAGTGTTTTGAGTGGGACCTACTATGGGTGGGCCCAGATGATGTTGTCATCATTGAAACGATAGTTGTCGCTATACAAGTGGCAAGTGAACCATGGCTATCCATATGGTACAATTTTGTGTTCATTCTTCTTTGAGAAGATCCCTACACTTCAACCTCGTGTACAACTCTAGGATGGAAGCCCGAGAGAGCCCAGGCTGCACCGGTGGGGGCGACTACTGTGTAGAGGAGGAGGTGGGGTGGTTGGACGGGTGTTCCGACCCAAGTTTTTTGTTCATTGGGATCAAATTCCACTGTATATAGACAACTATCCCTATAGTGGGATGAGTTATTATGGGGACCCAGATCTCGCACTGCCGCCTGGTCGAATATGGGGGCCCGATGGTAAGTGATAGATTGTTAATCTTTTATGTGCATGTAAAGTTCTAGAATATTGTATGTGGTACTGATTCTTTCACTTTTGGTATGCAGATACAACACCAGTAAAATCGACCGAGTATATGGGACGACCTGCAGTATCAGGGGCTGTAGGACCTAGTGGATCGAGAGCGCCACAAGATGAGGATGCAACAGCCCTCCTGGAGGACATCTGTCGTAGATGTGAGAGGCTTCTGACCGATTTTTCAGAGCACGGTTGGCAGGACTTGGATGACTAGTACATAGAGCCATGCATTGTTCTACCCTTGGAGTGGAGAGGGGTTGTGCGGTGAATGGCGATGGCTGTACAGGGTATGCATGATCTATGAGCTGCAGGAGCAGAGCCATTGGCTTGGGATCCTCCAGATAGTGATTAGGTGTAGGGGCAGGTGGTGCCCCCTATTTTGAGTTTTGTAACATGCTATGGGCATGTCATATGTATTAGAGTGGATGGACTCTAAAACATTTTATACGACACATATTATGGATATGCATCGTTTTGATATTTTTATGTTATTTTCTTGTGTTAAATGCATGTGCTAAATGCCAATCTAGAATATGGCTTGCAACGCTATCTACATAGTGATTTTGTTCTCTAGGTACATGATTGAATGTAATGATTTCAAATTCATGCATCAAAAGCTTCGCTCGTAAATATCTTCTAAAAAGGATAGGATTATGCACACGATAGACACCATTCAATTGCATGACAAGAACCAGGGAATCTAAACGAACATGAAGGTGGAGGATGCAATGTGAAAGGGCATCTGCTAATAAACCTCGCACTGCATCATATTCAGCTTGATTATTGGTAGCAGTACCAATGCATACACCGTTTGAGAGAACAAGTGAATGCAAGGGAGTAAAAATGGCCCAACCTGCCGAAGCTAGATTCCTAGAGTAGCAACTTGCACCATCAGCAAAATCGATATAAGGTGTGGACTGGAGGTCCATCTGAAAGGCACCACAAGACAATAAATAGGAGGATGATGAACAATGCTGGAAACCTAAGCGCAAAGTAGAAATCAAACACACTCTGCAGAAGGGAGTGATCTAGGTAGGATGTCTACTACTCACACACCGACAATGAGGTGGAGTGTGGGAGCTACCAGAGGTGTAGCTTGTGTTGAGGCTGTGAAGGTCACCATAGGCACAGATGGTACCATCCCGTTTATGGGTGGGAAAGATGAAGTCAGGGGTGGATATGGCTTCCAAGATGTCATCATCACAATAGAAGATGGAGTGACTGGAGGAAGGGAGACCACATGACGTTGCGAAACTACCTGACTCATCATCATGAGAAGAAAGGTTCACATGCGCATCATCATGGGGGATGATGTAAGAACAAGCAGATAAGGGATCTATGGATGTTGAGCCTAGGGTGATTGCTGAAGGGAGGTCAAGCAAAACAACATCAGAAGATTCAGAGGGAGCTTCTGCCGAGGGTCTCATGGATGAAGAAAGGTAGAGGATGGTGGCCACATGCTCCATCATCTTGACATCAAGAGGGGTAATGTCAATATGAACGGGTAAATCCTCAGTCTAGCCTGCAGCATACTATGCAAGTACGGGAGAAGCAGATTGGTTATGTTCAATCTCGTACTCCTGAACTACCTCTAAAGATGCATGGTAATGCGTAAGGTGAGGAAAATGATGAGAGTAATGGCCATGGATATCACACAAAGCATAAGGTTGGTTGGTGTGAATAGTATTGGTGTTCTTGGCTGTAGTCAAGGAAGAAGCAGGGGTTTCAAGGACCGTAGACTCAGGGAATGCGACTTTAACCATGGGCTTGATGCGGGATAACTCGAGACAAGTATGGGTGGCGTGACCGACGACATCACACAAAGCACAGGGCTTTGGATGCGGAGGAGGTGCAGGGTCAGTCAGGGTGGCCTTGTCCTTAGAGGCCCTCTTACAAGCTTTTCCCTTCTTACCCGAAGCGATCACAACAGGAGGTGGTTCCTGTTGAGGTGGCTGAGGCACTGTAATAGCGGGAGAAGTCATAGGGACCAGTTGAACAAGGTTCAAAGCAAGATAACGTTTGGGTTGACCAGGCGGGAGAGCGGATGGAGGATCAAGGTACCAGATGGGAATCCCAAGGGCCAGGTTAGGAAGAGAGAGGGTGGCCATGACAGGTGCCATATAAACTCCTGTTGGGGGAGCTAGGAATGGTATCTGACCGCAGGGGTAATGGCCAGGCGGGACGAATCCTAAATGGTTAAGGCCTGGAGGAACCATTCCAGGAGGGTAGAGAGGCTCATGGATACCAGCTGAAGGGCCAGGAGGAGGAGGTCTAGAAGGTTGAATTGAAGGGCTAGGAGTAGGCTGCGGAGGACGAGGAGGTTGCTGACTATCCGAGGTGGGCCGCTTGAGAGCAGCCCAAGATGATTGCATCATGTAAACATTTGATGAGCTAGGATCAGAGACAGCAGGAGGAAGAACAGGGAATGTACCAAGAAATGAGGAATCTTTGTAGACTCTAGGTGAGACACTGGTCAAAGGATCGACGGTTTGCTTGTTGGCCACTGAAGAGATGGTGGACTCAGGGGAGGTCTGAGACTTCGGTTTGTAATATGTCAACTGGTCAATGGTGACTATCTTTCTGTTATGAGGGAAGGACATCTTGCGGTGGACCGCAGAAGGGACAAAATACATCGCATAAGTGTAGCTACGACCCAATATAATTTTGTAATCTAAGGGGGCATCTATAACTTTTACATCAACACAAACAGTCTTGCCCGCAAGAGTAATAGGACAATTTTGGAATAAGCCAATTGGCTGGGAGGCATGGCCATCCCACGCTCGGAGAGTGATCGTGGAAGGAGCCATCTTAGGTGATCCAAGTTGCTTCCAAACCGAAGCGGACATCACATAGGTGGATGCCCCCTCATCAATAATGCACCGAGAAACGTTGGCGTTCCGGACCTTGATTGGGATTTGGAATGTGATGGAAGTAGGGAGAGGAGGATGTTCTGACCGGTCAACATTAAAGAAAGTAAATCAATTGTCGGAAGGATCTACAGTGCCCTTGGCAGATAGTTCGTTGTGAAGGGAACGACTGGAGGAGTTCCAGCGTTGAAATGGCAGTAGGAGATTGTCCAAATCATCTACTATGCTATACGAATGGGCAGCTTTGTTGGATGCAGCATTTTGGCGGAGTGGTCCCTTAGGTATCTTGGTATGAACCTCCGCTTTAGGCTGAGGGATATGCAAGGGACCATTAGGTGTAAAAAGAGGCTCTGTAGAGACCGAAGGAGGTGGCTCAGGGATAGACGTAGCAGAAGGCTTGTTGGATTGACGGGACCGAGTCTCAAGATTGATGTCTATGGTTAGAGGTTGATTAGAGTTCATCATGATAATTTGGTAATCGGAGGTATTAGATGGAAGAGTTTGAGTAGCCACCTAACCTTCAGGTGGTTGGGTAGCCACAAATCCTTATAGAGGGAAGGATCAATAAGCAAGGTCAGTTGACTAGGTGCAGCACTAGGAGGGACGGAAGGGGAGGCTTGTTGTCCTTGCAATGTTGCTTGAGACTCCCACAACTGCCGCATCTGTGGTAAAAGAGGAAAATCATATGTGTAATTACCATAAACACCACAACAAGAAAAAGGACCTAAATACATTTTTGAGGAGGAATAAACACCACTTAGGAAATTCATTTTCTCAAATTCGATTAGGTCTTTTTATTTGAATTCGTGCTCTTAGGATTTCAATTAAAAATTGTTGTTCTTTCCTAGGATTAATTTCTTTTCAAAGCAACACTTCCATTTCTGCAATTAGTTTAGGCTTTGATTTCATGAAATTCCCTCCATTACATCAGATTATTAAAATAATGCCACATTTTATTTTGCACATATAGTGTCGATACCTCTTAAGTTTCTACGAACCCTAGGTCGATAATTAAAGTTAGTAACCTCGGTAGTTGCATTCTTGTTGCAATACTAAGGCTCATCACCTACCACTATCCGAACATGGGGAGATATGAAGCCTGCATTTTTGCAAAAATACCAAGACTATTGTCGAACCAGAAATTTAAGAGAGGATATATTTAGAATAACACATAAGGAAGAAGAAATATTTGAAGATTATGTAGAACAGTTCCATTATAATTTACAAAGGTCTAAACATGGTGATTTGGATCCAAAGCTTTTGAAAAAAATATTTATTCAAGGAATGAGAGATGACTGCCTTGAAATATTGAACCCGTTAGGGAAAGGAGATATATCTCAAGAGCCATACGAAGAAATAAATAAAAAAATTATTAAGGTGTTCGTGGGGATCATCACGAGGGAGAATCATGGCACAAGATGCCTCTGTCAAAATATAGAAATTAGAAAATGGAGGTGTGACCAGAGCTAAGATCGGAAACTTGTTTGAGAATCTCAAGACCGATCTTCTCAGTATGTTATCTTCCTAATTGATGAGAGTGCAAGTGAAAAAGGCACAATATTAAGCTGATAAGGCTTTGGCCGTGTTCTGCCCAAAATGTAAAGACAAACATTCCCCGAAGGAATGCAGATTCAACAACATTAGCTTCTGCAATATTTTTGACCTGGAGAATTCTACAGGCTACTGTCCAAAGCTCTTGAGACTAAAGGTAGCACTCAAGGAATCAGGCAAGGAGGATCAGTCTTCTTATTTTATTAGGTCTAGGAGGCCTTGGAAACCACGACCACCAGGTATGTCTCAATATTTTTATTTTAATCCATGGAATAATGTATGTAATTCTCAACAATTTCCATGGCAGCATCCCATTCCTCCTCCAGCTCAATTTCCTTCACCATGGAACCAATGGTCTCCTTCTCCATATTTTCAGTGTCCTCCATCTCAATCGTACTCTTGGCCTTAGAATTGGAGGGGAAACTCTTTAGGCCCAACCCCTCTTACGCTACTAGTGCAACAGCAATTGGAACTTTCACCTCTCACATCACCTGCTAGCACTCATCCCATATGTCCCAAATTACCTATACATTCTAACCCTAACCAAAATAATAAGGCAACTCTGAAAATAGAAGAACCCACTTCTTTCCAGAATTACTACACTACACCCATTGGATGCAATGAGATCCACCTTCGATTAGGAAAAGTAGTAAATTCAAAACCCTCCCATGTCATTACTGAAGAGGAATGTGAATCACTTAGGGACGATCCTATGGATTTTTACGGAACTGCTACAACGTATCAAAATGACATTGATACACATGTAACAACTGATTCAAATGATGTTCACACATCTGTAACAACCAATCCAACTTCTAGAGTGACTAATGACCCTCCATATCTGTAAATATTAGTTGAATCTAGGATGATTGCACAACCCTAATCTGATTTTCTCAGGGAGTTAAAGAATATGCACATAAGGATTCCCTTGCTGCAAGTCATTAAGGATGTCCCCATCTATGTGAAAACAGTGAGAGACCTATGTGTTAAAAAACCTGGAAGGAAGCCCAAAGATCTTGTTACCATCCATGTGATGGGAAAATTGTCGAAACTAATGACTATTCATCCTATTTTGACTAAATACAATGATCCAGGGAATCCCATAGTCATTGTTTATATTGATGAGACGCCCATTCCAAACACATTAATTTATTTATGGGCAACAATCAATGTAATGACTAAGGAAATATTTACCACTTAGGACTGCACAAGATGACATGAACACCTACAGTGCTAGAACTAGCAGACAGGTCACATGTTATGCCTGAAGGAGTGGCAGAGTAAGTAGTCATCATAATACATTTCTAGAGGTACCCAGCAGACTTTCTTATTTTGCAAACCAAATCAAATCTTGGGGGACATCCACTGATATTGGAAATTCCCTGGTTGGCCACTGTGGATGCATTCATAGGTTGTAGGTTGGCCTTCATGACGATTTCATATGGGCAAGCCATAAAGAACCTCCGCCTCTACCATCTTCAAAAACAAAGTGAGGATTTGTAAAATCCCTTCTCGGATGAATTTGAACCTGAATCATACCATTCCCAACCACTTCTCACTCTTGGAAAATCCCAGTATTTTAAGAATGGAAAAGAGGATGACATTATCAATGGCTTTATCAGTAATTCCATTGTTGTTACTTATATTGATTATTTAAGGGTAGAATATACTATGGAATACTTGAGTCTAGAACATGTGAAAACCACCCCTAATCTCAAGAGAAGCTCAGTAGAAATAGATCCACATAAAAATATTAATATTAATACTAATCAAACTCCTGAACAGAACATGATGTTGTTATAGTTGTTATAGAGACATAAAAATGCATTTTCATGGGATTCCACAGACATGAAAGACATTTACCCTAACCTGTGTATCCACCACATATACTTGAAAGAGGATTGCAATCCAGTTAGGCAGCCACAATGACATATGAACCTGACACTTAAAGAAGTAGTAAAAGAAGAATTGCAAAAGCTTCTAAATTCCAACTTCATTTATCCCATCTCGGACAACCAATGGGTATCTCCACTTGTTACTGTTCCTAAAAATAATGGAAAGTGGAAGGTCTGTGTAGATTATAGAGAAATTAACAAATCCAATCAAAAGGTCCATTTTCCTTTCACATTTATAGATCAAGTCCTTGAAACCTTATCTGGAAATAAAATCTTTTCATTTATAGATGGGTTTAGTGGTTATAATCAGATACAAATTGCCCCAAAGGATCAAGATAAAACCACCTTTGCTTCGTTACAACCTCAAATAGTCTTGGAACCATTTGAGAAGTGGACCTTAGAATTTGTAGGACCAATTAATACTTCATCTCAGCAGAAGACCTACATCCTAGTCTGCACAGATTATTTCACGAAATTGGTTGAAGAAAAGGTGCTAACCAGGGCAACTGAACAGGTTGTTTCAAATTTCTTGTTTGAAGAGATTGTTGTTCGTTTCAAAGTTCCTCGAGAAATAGTGATAGATAGATGACCACATTTCACATCTCATTTGATCTAGAGGTTTGTTTAGAAATTCAATATCTATCACAAAATTACCTCACCATATCATCCACAGGAAAATGGTCAAGTAGAGAGCACAAATAAGGTTATTGAATTAATTCTCACCAAGATTATAGCCAGCCACCAGAGGAACTAGGTTGATAAACTTCCAGAGGCACTATGAGCATACAAAACTACATGGAGAAATACTACTAGATTTTCACCATACAAATTAGTGTATGGTAAAAACCCATTGTTTCACATTGAGTTCGAAATCAAAACAATCACAACAACATTGCAAGTGAACTTGGATTTGACTACATCTCAGAAACATCGGTTGAACTAGTTAAATGAACTAGATGAGAAGAGATTGGATGCCATACAACAAACAAACATCATGCAATGAGAGAGGGTTAAGTGGCATGAAAATTTTATCAAAAAGAAGGTGTTTCAGAAAGGTGATTGGGCTCTACTATATGATTCATGATTCAAAGACTTCAAGGGGAAGCTCTACACCAGATGGCTAGGTGCTTATGAGGTAGATACAATATTTGACAATGGGACCATGAGATTAACTACCATAGATAGTGCCAAAGTGCCATTGCTTGCTAATGGGCATTGTCTTCGATTATATCATAAACCAACCTCAAAGGATTCCTTTTTCAAAATTGTCTCGAGATCTTATCTTCAAGTTATGAAGGCAGGTGAAAATTATCCTATGCTGTCAAATTATTAAATTCCAATAATTGTAGCAGCTGAAAACCAACTTTTTTAGCTGTTGATACACCAAATAATAATAATAATAATAATAATATAAATGAAAATAATAATAATAAATAATCTGCCTGTGAAAACCTCTTGTGGGGCACGGGTAGATAATTGTAACAGCTGAAAACCACTTTGTGGATGTTGTTACGCATTGTCCTTCTAATAAATTATGTAACAACATGTTGTTACCCAGATGTCATATTTTTCATGCTGTTACAAGCCATTTTTATTCATTTTATTATTCTGAGAATTCTTTTGTAGGCACAAATTATAGTGCCCTCAAAGGAATACATTGTTGTAATAAATTACTACTGCAATTTATTCAACCATCATGGATAAATTATTTCATTGTTACATTTGTAACAACCGATCTGATGGAGATGACTATAACATGAAAACATTGCAGTTGTCCACTTCAATAATCATCATTACCAGCACTCTGTCACTGATATCAATCAAATCACCCCTTGGTAAGTCATTCAAAGAGAATATTGTTTTTTTATTTATTTAGAAATTATGGCAGTTAATACATCATTTCATTCTGATGGTCGAGGATGGCCTTTTCATTTAAGTTGGGGGGGGGGGGGGGGAGGAGGGGGGAGAATCATTTTCTAATTCGTGACATAATCCGATTTGAAGTGACAATACATGTTAATCATTACCACTTTTCATGACTGGTCATCTCATTAATTCGAACCATATCCAAGTCAGATTTTCATATTTGAATTAATGATGAAATACCCATACTGCACATTTTTCTAACCTGATATCCTTTCCTATCACCCTGATATCCACCCCGATGCAACTCTGCACCCTCACTACACAAAATTTTCAAGAATTGTAACGATAAGAAGGTGAAATTTCATAGTGATTGTTGCAACAATTAGTAAAGGGTTTGTAAAGCGAAGGATGGGAGGGGCAGCAGTAAGGCATGAACCAGATTCCATCAAGGCTTTGGAAAAATTATCATAACCATATCAAATTTTTAGAGAAGCATGGTGGATCGAGTTTTTTGAGTGACTCAGGGGGTCAAATGAGAGTGTTTCTTTGGAAATTGATCGAAATATGAAAGTGAATCAAACAGAGGTCAAAGGCCTAAGACTATATTTTACGGAGGAATTGACTTCCAGAGTAACCACACTTCAGCCCGAAGGGAAGAAGTGGTTCAATAGGAAATTTAGTGACCCATCCCTAAAAGCTGAATTTTTGCAGGGAGAAGAATAGTTGGTCAAGAAGGGAAGAGTAATTGATCGCCTTTCCCTTCCTAAGTCATGGAATGATTTTTCCCTATTCATTATCAAGTACATTACATGTGACGAGCACTCGAAAATAGTTTTCAACTATCAGTTTCCGTTGTTGAGCCATCTTCGACATGGGAAACTGGTTAATCTTCCTCATTTTCTAATGGAAATTTTGAAACACATGGTTGCCTCAATAAAGGTAGCCTCGCATCTAGAGAGTTGCATTACCAATCATGGCCTCATAAAATTGAGAATAATGGAAGCTCTAGAGCAGCAAGGAATAAATTTGGAATATTTTATCAGAAAAGGAATAGAAACCCCACAACAGAGACAAGCTGAAAAATTTACAGATTCCCTGGGGGAAGCTGATACAGCTAAAAATCAGGGACAATATTCGATAATTAGAGTTAAGAATAGGTCACTTGAGAAACCTATGGGTGAAAGAACACTGAAGAAAAGGGTTAAGTTTGATACTCAACCTGAACCCTCACCATCGTCCAAGAAGAAACCAGGAAATAAAAAAGAACAAAGAGGAAGCAAGAAGAGAGAAAGAAGCAAAAGGAGAGGAAACTGACTAAGCAGGAATACATTTATTCTTCAGGTAAGAATGAAACCTGAACTTTTCTGCTTAAAATTAAGAAGCTAGAAGAAAAAAATAATGAATTAAAGCAACAATCAAGAGATAGAAAAGTCAAAACAAAGGTTCTAGGTCTCGATACATTGGCTGAGGCTGTTGATAAGCTGGGATCAAAAACCACATAGGGGCCTTTATGTATAGCATGTTCTGAGGGTTTGGCACAAAAAGGTACAAGATTTTCATTGCAGACACCATCTCAGAAGAAACCCAAACAGAGCCATGGGAGAATGACACACAAGAACCAGCAGTTGAGACAGAGGTTTCTAAGGAAGAAAATTTGAGGATTGTTCCACAAGAACCTCTCAACAAAGTTGTTGATACACAAGAACCAGAAGTTGAGGCAGAGCAGCTCAAAACACGAGATGTTGTTACACCCTCTACTGTCGTTATACATGAAACATCACAGGACCCTGAAGCGGGATGGCATTCAAAAATACTTTCGTTGATATCACAATTACATAATTGGAAACAAATGGCACTCTCCCTTAAAAAATGAGTGATTTCCTTGGAAAAACATCCAAAATACTATTCATACCCTTAAGGATCAATGGGTCGAAGAATTGCTGAAGGAAGAGCTGATAAAGTGGGAAACAAGGAAAGTTTAGATTTAAAAGGAAGAAGAGAGACAACAACTACAACAAGAGGTCAAGGAACTGACTGAAGAGAAAGGTAAAATGTATAAGTTGGCCCTAAATATTTTAGGTTGCAAAGCGCCATATCCATCCTAGCCAATTTTTTTGTGGGATAAATTTTATATTTTCAAGTTCAAAGCTATCTATGAGAACAGTCCCTACAAGAGTGTTTCCACTAGAACTTTTCTGAATGTATTTCGCTCATGCAATTTTGATGAGTAGAGTTTGTTATGTGAACTCTTCCTGCACAATATATTTGTTGAGCATGCTAGTTTGCGAATGACTGTAAACCTTTTTTCCTATGTTGGAGATTTGCAGCTACGGGTTTTTATATCCTTTATGATAAATCAAGTTTATTGGCACCTCGCCATGAAAGCATCTGATATAAATGAAGAGAAGGCAACCCTGAAGGTAAGACCAAAACCTGGTATGACCGCTGATATGAGGCGTGAATTCACAAAGTTTCTCAGTAAACCTAACACGGTAGAAAAATATTCCCTCTATAGGAGAATAATTTTTTGGTTTTGTCTTAATATTTTTTCATAGTTGAAAAGTAAGGCATTAGTTGGAAGTCAAAAAAAATCAGAACCTTGCAGTGAAAAAAATACAAGCAAGGGATCCCTTTGCATTCCCAAATTTCATGATAGTTGTTACTCGAGTCCCTGAATATGCATGAATTGTTAAAATGATGGGAGCTTTCTAGATAGGACTCAAATTCAAGTTTCCTTTGATTTGGCTCCCGGTTGAGAACTACCAGCCTCACTTCCAACTGAAAAAATATGATCAATGTTCCTTGATCAAATTTGGATCAGGGCCTAAAAATAGCTAAAAAACCCAAAGTCCTCAAAAAATGCTTGAAACCAATATGGTTGCGTAGATATCGTCTTCCTAATTCTGACGCTGCAAACAGTTCAAAAAATGGACACCGTATGAAGAATTTTTTTCACTTTGAATGTTGAGTGGGTCCGGTGGAGCGCGAAGGGGCAATCCCTCCTCCCATGGAACCTCATCACGTGACCAGTGTGGGAGCTTAATGTTAAGCGCACTTAAGGAGCCTAATCCTAGGTTTAATATTTTATTAAACTTTAGTTAAGTGGAGTTTAATATGGCAGAGATTCTGGAGATGCTCCTAAATTTGGGCGGACTTCCACTTTTAGTGGAGTTAACTAGCAGTTGCCCCACATTTAATGGAGGAAATTGGGGCAAAGTTGTTTTGGTCATAAATCACTCAATTTTCGACCAATTTTGGAGTGTGAATAGTAAATTTATAATATATTAGACATTATAGAGTTGTTGGAGAGGGTTTCAGAGCCATCAGAGGACTTTTGAGTAGGTTTTTGCTTCAGAGAAGTTCTAGGGGCCACTAGGGCCACCATGGTCAAGCACCAATTTGAGGCCTAGCCAGGGGACCTAGAGGTCTTTTTCAACAATCCAATAGTAAATTTTGGATATTTATAATTTTATGAATCTAATGAGATTTTTTTTAGATCCTTTAGATGACTTTTGAAGGCCAAGAAGCTTCAGTAAAGTTCCAGGGGCCATTAGTGCCAGCTTTTTCCAACAGCAGTTCAGGGCCTAGCTAGAGCAGCTAGAGACCATATGTAGTGAACCAATAGTCATTATTGAATGAAAAAAGAATTATGAATCCATTTATGGAGGTTTCAGAAGCTTTTGAGGACTTCTAGAGGTCAATAACCCAGCAAAGAATTTTTCAGTGACCCTAGTGCCAAGGGGTGCCAACAGGTGTTGGAGGCGAAACCGGAGCAGCCGAAGGCCATTTTCAGTGAAAAAATAGTCTATCCTTACTAATTTTTGAATTATGAATCCAATTAATGGGTTTTCAGAGCCATTTTATGACTTCTAGAGCTCGAGAAGCTGAAGGGAAGTTTTGGGCAGCCCTGGGAAAACGTGGAGGAAGGCCTAGTTTGGGGATGCAGTTCTTTTTTTGAGAAAATTATCAGTCGATATTTGGTGTATGATATGTGATGGAGATAGTAGGTGTGGTTTTAGGGAAAATAAAATAATTCTGAAGGAGTTATTGCCATGGAGAAGCTCAGTGTATCTCAGTGCACCGACAGAAGGAATCGAGTCTAAGGGAGCCTAGATCTGTTTGCAGAGTGATGACATCCATGATAGGGATATAGATGGTATTGGAAACCCTTTGGATCAGTTCAGTATCCATTGGATTTAAGTGTAAAACTTTTAAAATAAACTTTACCATAATCCCAAAGAGCCAAGTCAAGATGACAAAGCTCAAAGGAGATGTATCCCACGATATTTGGGTGAACTCCTAGATTAATTTTGCTGTCATGTGTGGATGTTTTATTGCTGCATTATGTTGTTGTTATACATTTTAAATTTCAGCAAGAAAAAATGGAATAAGACACTTAAACAGTTAAAAATCATACACCTATTTCAAGTAATAACTCCGCAAAAAGTCAATTACAAGCTAGATATTTTATTTGTTTAACTGAGTGGGAGGTTCTTGAAAAGCATAACAAGTTATCCAACCCATTTTCAGATCAGGTTGGTATAAGAGCACTTGGTTGCTTGATTAACAAATAAATAGCTTTCTTGTTTGACTTGAAAGGTGTTTAAACAGTGCAAAAGATTAAATGCTTTACTGTTTGCGAACTGACTTTTGTTTACGTTTTCTAGAGGATAAGGGAAAGCTACTGATAGCTAAGTCAAGGAGAGGAAAATAAGGAAGAAAGGGTTGAAGGCATCTTCCTTACCCAAAGGACCTCAAGGCCACCTTTGAAGAACAAACCCTTTTGTCAGTTGTTTTTTGTTTGGCTGCTTGAATGAGAGCTTGTTTCTGCAGCCTTTTTGTTTAAAAGCTTTGTCATTTTTTTAGAAAGATTTGTGAACTTTGTTGAAGCTATTTTAGTTCATTTTCATTATGAAAACTTCATTAAGTGAGGTTTCAAAATCCTCCTCCTTCACAAGATTCTTTGATGAAGATATGAAGTGAGACTTCTATATCTTAAAGGAAATAGTGCAGATTCTGTTTGAAGATAGAAGAGAAAGCACTATACTTCATGATAAATTGGTTGATATGAAGCAAGAGAAGGAAGAAATTCTTCAAATATTGCATGATATGGAGATGTAGCTCCATCAAGCCCAAGAGGCATTGACCAAGAACATGTGTGAAGCAGAGGTAATTCACCCTAATTTGTCTTCAGTTTCCTCTTCAGAAAGATGTGTTGGTTCTTTTGAAAAACATGCTAGAGGTATAAGGTCCAAGTTAATGTTTAAAATGGGCTATGAAGGCAAGGGTTTAGGCAAGCATGCACAAGGCATGGTTGATCCAATTTTGTTTGAGGAAAGACCTAAGAAATTTGGTCTTGGTTATGTGCAATATAATGGCGAAGACTCCAAAGCCTTGAAGGCATGTGAGGCAACCTCAAAGATAAATTTTGTTCCAAGTTCTAAATCACAAACATGTCAAGTTTGTTTTCAAGTTGATTGCCATTGCTTTAATCCTTTATTGCAGCAAGAATATTGTAGACATGCAGCTTATGGCGAGCATGCGAGTTCAGACAGTTTTCAAGACAAGAACGATGATGTTAGTTTGCAAGAGAAAGCTGGAACCTCTAATAGTTCATCTCCTCAAGAAGGAAAAAAGGACGGAAATGCAAAGCAGCACATGAGGTATAATTCTTCCCATATTCAAGTTGATTATGTTTCTGCAAGGCATGACAATTTTTCATGCTTAAAAGGAAGAAAGAGTTGTTGTGCATATTGTGGTCAGTTTAACCATGATGTTTCAAGATGCTAGATGAGGAAGAAGGCATACAGGAAGCAGAAGAAGCAAAGGAAACTTGCAAAGAAGGTGCATAAGACTTGCACACATTGCCAGAAAAGGGGACATGTTGTTTCCAAATGTTGGACATTACATCCAACTAATCATCCCAAGCACATGAGGCAAGAGGACAGAAAGACTAGCGAAAGTGGACCCAAGGATTCCATCATTGATGTGAGAATAGATGTTTCACATGAAGAATATTCGCAGCAACAAAATTTGTCGTGGAAATGGCTTGGTAAGAAGAGGTTTGACTTCTTGACCCAATAATACATACATTCATTTGTACATATGCAAATTTCAGTTATGTATGCATGTAGTTTTTTTGAAAATTTGGATGCATGATTGCATGTTAATGCGATTCATTTGAAGGAATTTCTCTGTTGTTGCAAAATTTTGTCGTGGAGGTGTAAAAGATGAGTATGATACTCACTTATATTGCAGCAATATCTTTTAGTTAAGCTCTTATAGTCACCCACGTGTTTTTGGGAATATGTGCTTGTTGCTACTTGAAAGGAAGAGTTGAAGGTGTACATGTGTATGGAAGTTATATGTGTAAATAACAAACTGTAAATAGATTCATTGTACATTGATACACACACAAGTGTTTGTCAAGATGTATCATGTTGTTTATCGACTTGTGTCGATTGTGTCACACATGTTTGTCGACTTGTGTCGATTGTGTTTCACACTTTTTACATTGATTTTGTGTCAATTGTATAGCACATTTCATGTTGACTTGTTGTTGATGTCACATGTTGCACAAATTATGTTTGAGTAAAAGGTGTTTGTCGATTGTGGAACAATAGATGGATACACCAATGTGCAAAGAGGATTACCATATATTTGATGTTACAGGAAGGTGACAGTCAATGCTTTGAAGGAGAAAAAAGAGGTGATCTTCATTTCAAATATTGCATGAGATTTTGTTTTCACGATTGATGTGCATCCTTGTGACATGATGTTGCAGGAAGCTTGTATTCCATTCAGGACATGATGTTCAGCTACCTTCTATAAATTTTTCATCAGAAATTTCTGAGTGAGTTCAAGGAAGACAATTCTTGATAGGAGGACAAGAACATCCAAGAAGGGGAAGTGTTGAAAACCTTCAAGTTGGGTTCAAAGGCACTAAGCCATGCAAGGAAAAAGTGGAAAAAGGTTGGAAAAGTGAGGTTTTTGTACTCTCATCTACTGAAAATATCAGGTAATCAGTCTTTTGGGGTCCAAAATATTCCAATGGGGAGGTGTGATCAAATTTGGATCAGGGCCTAAAAATAGCTAAAAAATCAAAGTTCTCAAAAATGCTTGAAAACAAGACTTTTGCATAGATCTTGTGTTCCTAATTCTAGCGCTGTGAACGGTTCAAAAAACGGACACTGTATGAAGAAGTTATTGCACTTTGAATGCCAAGTGGGTCCAGTAGAGCACAGAGGGGCCATCCCTCCTCCCATGGAACCCCATCACGTGACCAATGTAGGAGCTTAATTTTAAGCATGCTTAAGGAGCCTAATCCCAGGTTTAATATTTAATTAAACTTCAGTTAAGTGGAGTTTAATATGGCGGAGATTCTGGAGGCGCTCCTAAATTTAGGCGGACTTCCACTTTTAGTGGAGTTAACTGGCAGTTGCCCCACATTTAGTGGAGGAAATTGGCGAAAAGTTGTTTTGGTCATAACTCACTCAATTTTCGACCAGTTTTGGAGATTTAATAGTCAATTTCAACTATCTTGGACATTCTAGAGCTGTTGGAGAGGGTTTTAGATCCATAAGAATACTTTTGAGAAGTTTTTTGCTTCAGAGAAGTTCTAGGGGCCACTAGGGCCGCCATGGGCTAGCAGCAGTTTGAGGCCTAGCCAGGGGAGCTAAAGGTATTTTTCAACAACCCAATAGTCAATTTTGGATATTTAAAATGTTCTAAATATAATGAGATGGTTTTCAGGTCCTATAGAGGACTTTTGAAGGCCAAGAAGCTTCAGTAAAGTTCCAGGGGCCATTAGTGCCAGCTTTTGCCAGCAGTTGTTCAGGGCCTAGCCAGAGCAGCTAGAGACCATATGCAGCGAACTAATAGTAATTATTGACTGTAAATAGAATTTTTATTTCTATAGGTTGAGAACCCAGCGGAGAATTTTTTAATGACCCTAGTGCTAAGGGGTGCCAACAGGTGTTGGAGGCGAAACCGGAGCAGTCAGAGGCAATTTTCAGTGAAAAAATAGTATATCCTAACTAATTTTGGAATTATAAATCCAATGAATGAGTTTTTAGATCCATTTAATGACTTCTAGAGCTTTAGAATCTGAAGGGAAGTTTTGGGCAGCCTTGGGCAAACCGTGGAGGAAGGCCTAGTTTGGGGATGCAGTGCTCATTTTGAGAAAATTATCAGTCAATATTTGGTGTCTGATATGTGTTGGAGACAATAAGTGTGGTTTCAGGGATAATAAAATAATTCTGAAGGAGTTAGTGCCATGGAGAAGCTCAGTGTAGCTCAGTGCACCGACAAAAGGAATCGAGTCTAAGGGAGCCTAGATCTGTTTGCAGAGTGATGAAAGCCATGATATGGATATAGATCGTATTCTAAGCCCTTTGGATCAGTTCAGTATCCATTGGAGTTAAGTGTGGAACTTTTAAAAGAAACCTTACCATAATCCCAAAGAGCCAAGTCAAGATGACAAAGCTCAAAGGAGACGTAGCCCACGATATTCGGGTGAAATCCTAGATTAATTTTGTTGTTATGTGTGGATGTTTTATTGTTGCATTATGTTGTTGTTATATATGTTAAATTTCAGCAAGAAAAAATGGAATTAAGACACTTAAAAAGTTAGAAATCATACACCTATTTCAAGTAATAATTCCGCAAAAATTCAAGTACAAGCTAGATATTTTATTTGTTTAATTGAGTGGGAGGTTCTTGAAAAGCATAGCAAGTTATCCAACCCATTTTCAAATCATTCTTGTACATATCAGCTCATGTCTACCCATGGGTATAGGAATGAAGATGAAGATACTATCGACGCCTATGATCTTACAGAACTACATCAACAACATACTCGTATCATATAGAAGAGGACCCTGAACATTCTGAAGAATCTTCATGAGGACATGCAGTGCCTTCAATTGGGGGGAGATGCTGGGTGCAATATTTGAGGATATTTTCTGGCATCATTTTCCCCATTTTTGCCAATTTTCCCTCATTAAACCTACTATTTCCCTTGTACAATATCAGTCCCTCTGATTAAGAAGAAACCTTTTTCTTTGACGTATTATTATGTTATTTTATGCTAAGTATTGAATGAAACAATGCTTTCTTTGGGATGATTAACCAGGGTATCTTTGGAATAGTTATTTTGAATGTTTTTCTTTTAGGTGTTGCCATAATACTGAGAGCCATGGGTGAATATTTTTTTTTGTTACTTGTTTTTACATGATGTGAGTTATTGGCACTTGTTATTACACCCTGGGTTTGCTATTTTCTATTGTTACACTGTGAATTTTCAAGACTGGAGTCACCATTTTCAAATACAGTTGTCAAGGGTCAGATGAAGTATTTCCATGCAGACAGTTAAGAAGATCTGAGCAGTTACAAGTGCATCTAAACAAGAGTGTTGTAACCATAAAAAATACTTATTAAAAGTATTTTGTAACAACTTCTATCTTTTTATTATTTGTGTTAGCTTAATGACCATGAGAATCGCCAGATTCTCATGACTGATTCATTTCCCTAATTTTGCGGCTTTGTAAAGACTTTATACAAAGATCTTAGTCTCATGAGGGGACAAGGACGGACATCAGAGATAATACTGACATTCTGATCTTGTACTCTTCAATTATTTTAATACAATAATATATCTGGTGATGTTACTACAATTTTTGTGTTGAATTCTTATATATTTTTCATTTTACTCCCACACCCTACTAGGGAGGAAGGTCCCTCCTCTTTAACAGGGATCGTAGAGCTAATATGATATTTGTTTTTATGTGTGAGTGTGGATTTCATATCATTATTTCACACGTTTTATTGTGGAATAGATACACTTATGCTTTCATATTTATTGTGTGATGTTACACAGGTTAATTAATTCTATGTTATTTAATTGTTGTTACATCTTTAGATGATAGTATATGGCGCGCCTATATTTATTCTGAAGTTTTTATGAAGTGTGTATTCTTCCTTACTGAGTGTGTTTCATTCATGCATTTTTCCTTTTAATTCCTCCAAGTGTGTATCTCCATTTTGCAAGAGTTCTTTAATTTCTGCAAGTGTGTTCAACGACATTTTTTCTATTTCACCTGGTTGTTACATGTATCAGTAGAAATAGTGCAAACCTCTTTGAAATAAAAAGACCTATCCTGGTTGATAATTAATGATTGTGATTTAGTTACTTTAGGAGTGATAAAATTACACAAACCGTAAGGTGAAAATTATCCACATTGATCATCGACGTCTATAATTCATACAAACAAAAGGAAACTTATAAAATTACCATAATTAGAAATGGTCCACATACATGAAAAAAATTCACTTGATCATCAAATACAAGAAGGGTATAATTAATAATGTTGTATACTTCCTAGATTGTTGGTTGTGGCACTAACTATAGTTATTAGCTCCTATGGGCATGATACCTCTAGGTGGCCAAAATTATGAAACAACAACTCATATTTCACCACCACATACTAGATGTTAATACAAGAAAATAAGTTCCATACTTCCACCTGCAAGTTGCTCTCTTATGCTACCTATGCCACCTTTGTGTTCCTTCAAATGAGCATGCTAAGCTTATTTGTGTGGCACATTACATTTAAGTGGCAAGTTAATTTGGTGTGGAAAATACAATATTAATATTTCATAAGTATTTATGCTAGCCAAATCTTTGACATGATGTACATTGGTAAATTAGATCATGCATGGTATGTGCCATTGCTAAACCAACAACCAAGAAGCAGGAGTTGTACATTCCTCTACCTACCCCATACAATCCCTAAGAGTCAATATCCATGGATTACATTCAATTTTTCCTCATCCATGCATGGTAACAATTGTATGTTTGTGGTTGTTGACCAGTTCTCTAAGATGGTCATTTGGCACCATGCAAAAAGAGTATCACACTTGAAGTTGCTAAACTTTTCTATGAGTGTGTTTGGGTTCATTTTCTGCTACCTCATACCATTATTTTAGATAAGGATAACATTATCCTCAATATTTTCTAATTCATATTATGGTATGTGATTAGTTGAACAAATTGACCGCCTCTCAAACCCAAAAATATGGACAAACAAAACTAGTCAGCAAGATGATTGTGCATATATTGCAAATGTACAAATCCAACCATACACATACATAGGATAAAATACTTCCATATGTTTAGCATAACTATAATATATCCCTTCAAAACTCTATTTGCCAAAATCATTTTTTGGCGGTGTTGGGTTTCCAAAATTGGCCTCACTGATGTAGTTATGCTCATTGGGGATATTCCAGAATGTTAAATATCCCTCCCATGCTTAGGTTTATTATTATTATAACAAAATTTATTAAAAATCCAACACCTCGAACAATAACAAGGATATCCTATTGAAAATTAATCCTGTCATCACACCGATATACCTAACATATCTCACACAAGTTTCAAAGTCATGATAATATGAAGTTGCATTTACGCAGAGCAGACTCGACAGCACTTCATAAGAAGCTTGAACCACTATGATATGGTATTTACACAATCACAAATTCTATGTAAGGGGAAAGTCTGATTTGAATTTATTATTCCCTTCTCTTTCCTTGGCTTGGACCTAGTATTTAATTTGAAGATGCTTAACCATATTTCTGACCTCATTGAACTTTCTATGTACCAGCAATTGGCTCCACAAACTCAATCTTAACCGTACTGAACAGTTTACAATGGACTGAATCATGGATACCATGACAAAAAGTATACTCTGGTCACAAAGAATACACACAATCCCTATCGAGTGTTCAGTATGGCAATTTCTTCAATAAGGCAAGTGTCTCACTAGGGAGCCAAATTCAACAGAAGTTTCTTTGTTTAATGAGGGTAACGTATTTCTAAGCTCTTTCTCTAGGTTCTTTCTCTATGCGCAAATGTAATTCTTTCCACCGTGCAATACCTTTTGAAATGAGAATATCCTCTTCCACTCTCTCTCTCTCTCTCTCTCTCTCTCTCTCTCTCTCTTCTTTAAAAAAGATACCATCATTGTCGCTATCTTCACAGGTTCTGTAACTTTCTACTTTTTCATTTATTAAAATTAGTCTTTACTGTTAATATTTGCCGTCCATTATATTTCTCTATGTGTGTGTTTACTCTCATTTCACCTTTCATTTAACTCATTGTACAACTACGAACTAATTTTGATATGTGCATGAACATAGAGATCAAAAAGGAAAATCTAGGATCTACACATAAATAGAAATACTACACATGCATGGTATTTGATGTGCAAAAATGTTCTTACCCTATCTCGTTCATATTCATATGTTTATCACACTCTCAAAATATTTTATCCCTCACATTTCTTGATAGATCTCGGGGTTAAGGATGGATTCATATTTGATTGTCAATAGGTAGAAACTGCAAAAGTGGTTGGATCGTAAACAATTTACAACATATTTTTACCATATCTTGGTTTTGATATTCAAAAACATTTCTGACCCTATAATAAAAACTTACATTTGTGTTAAGATAATGAATATCGTCAACCCTTAATTTATATGAAGCCTTTAACTGTCTGTTACTACTGACAAGAGTGTCATGTATTGGCTTGGAAACTTCGCAAAATTTACAAAAGATGTCACACTACAACACAACCTCGTGACAGAGAAACATGCATTGTAAAGCGATATCATTTCTGCCTTTTATTTTCTTTTGAAATAACAAAGGCTTTGATAGAAAGGGACGCAGTTCACTTTCCTGATGTCTATTTTGTCTCAATTCATGCATTTTTATTCTAGTCCTCTAGCTGCTCTGCTAATGCTGCTTGAGAAATTTCAGTCTGGTGGGTACAGTACGTATCACGCTCCATGTATCATACACTACCCCAGCGTCATAGAGGGGGAGTGGGTCATTTGCATGAAGATTCATGTTAGTGCTCCATGGATACGTAGGTGTATCCATTTATTAGTGCAGTTGAAATCGCAGGTATTTCCACGTGTTGAATTTAATGTATGCAGCGTTTTTTCAGCTAAGAGCATCTGCCCGCACGACACCTGCACTTCACATCATGCGTTTGTGCTCGAAAACGTAACCTAGTGGACATGTTGTATGAGGAAATTATATCATCCACCACAGGATTCATCACTCTCCAACATGATCTCCTTAAGTTTAGGATGCTGGTCTCATGGCTGCACAAATGCAGATTTGGGCATGCCATCTGGCGTAGAGTCCTCCCTGTAGTCTGGCAACAATGAAATTATCAAGGGTATTTACAAATGGATTGAAAAGGATTTTTCACCCAAGTATTCAAGCAGTGATTAAGAATTTTTTACCCAATATCAGACTCTTCTAATAATGTATTAGTAGACGGAAACTAGGTTTCGCAACTTCATAAAAAGGCGTCGTTTTTCCCTGAAGCGAGGTTCCCACACCAGCCATCCATCTAGCTTGGACATTGGATAAAATAGTGCTTCCCATGTGTTTCTTTCATGGACTCAGACTAACCACCTCTCCTCTTATTCTCTCTTATTCGTCATGTGATTTTTGACCACACTTCCACGGGTTTTCGTCTAAATATGGTTTTTATTCCCAAAGTGGTATCAAAGTTAGATAAGTCATACACTTCGACACATACCCATATCACACTAGGGGAGTGTATTTGTTGGAAATTAGATAAACAAGTGCTCCCGAGCAGCCAGACATGGATTAAATTACACCTCTAATGGATCCTTATCTTCAGAGATGTGATCATTGACTAAACTTCATAGCTGGTACAACGAAATTTTGATTCCTGTCAAGACCACAATTTATCCTTCTCTCGAATAAAATATGTACACAAAAACATTTTGCAAATGGTGGATAAACACCAACTCATCCAAAGAGGAAATTACCCAGTGATTCATTAATTCAGTTGTAGATATTTTATAGTAATGGTCATAAGAAATAAAAACATGTGAATCATTCCATGTATGGTCACTTCTCCTTAACTCATTCAAGTTCAAGCTTTAGTACAGAGTGGAGGTTGCTTCCTATCCACAATGAAATACGAAAGAGGGGCCTCTCAAAGGAAGAAAATTAGTTGAACAAAACTATTATCAATTTTAATAATACTTCTGAGGGTTTACTTAATTAAAGAAGGGTATCCTTAAGTGAGGTTGATTCATTCTAAATTACCTCAAAAGGGAACTAATTTACTGTCTCACCCTCAAGAGGGAGACAATTTTGAAAGCTCCTTAAATGAACCTCTTTTTTTAGTGTTATAATAAGTCAAGACAACACTATTTATAGTTTACTACCTACAAAAATCAACCTTTTGTTTTCTTAAAGGGATCCCCTCATCTTGGATCTTAGCCTTCACATTGGATAATGTTTCCCAATGTCTACATATTGTTAAAATATTAAAACAAATTAATTAAAAAGAAAATTTAAGAACCACAAAATTTACTAAGTTAAATATTTGATGATTAAATTAATGGGAAACCGATGATACTTTTTTTATACTATCGTCCACATATATGCTAAAGCACAAGATTTGAAGAGATGTAAACTTGATTGTGTATTCCTTGGTCGATTAATAAAACACCTTATCTTTCCTTCCATATGTTTCTGTTAAACTATTAGGTTTACTACGTAAAAAAATATCATGTTTTTCCTATCATTATTTATTTGCTATAAATGTTTAATATATCATGAAAACCAACAAGTGGTGTCAAAGCACTAGCATGAGGAAGATGAACTTATTTGCACACACACACAAATAAAACATTATTCAAAGAGGAGGAGCGATAGAGGAATCCCTAGTCACTTCTAAAACCCGAGCCACACAGAAGGAACTCGAGCTTGTCTTGTGAGGTCATCACATAGAGGGACAAACCCAAGAAGAAGTAACTCAACTGGCTAAAGACGAGTCTCCATGCTCTTATTGGAGGAGATTGTTGTTACATAGTATTTTGTCACCATCCCTCAAGTCCCCATCCCGAACATTGGAGGCCATTTCCATGATTTCCGTGTATTGTCATACCTTCTTCATAAGTGTCATTGCATCTTATATGTCAAGATCATAATCTTGTTGATCATTCCTCAAGAAGACCTTCAAAAACATGTGATTTTTGGCCTGTTGGTAGGCGGTTATGGTCATACCATGGAGAAATTAACAATGGGCCTTGGTAACCCTTGGAATTGTTTGTAAGGGCACCCGTGCCGAGTTGGTTTTGGAATCTTTTAAAATAGAAACGAAGTTTCCATGCTTAACAATCTCAGAATGGAGTCATCATGATTTGTTCGAGTGAATAAATATTTCAAGTTTATCCCTTGGCCCATTTTTCACAATTGTGAACTTCAAAGGACAAACTCTTCTCCACCCTCATGTGGGATCCCAAACCACCTCTCCTCTCCTATAAATTCTTCATACTCACATTGATTCGGGCCTAGCTCTAACAGTCATTACTATAGGCCCACGCTAGGTTCAAAGGGATCACCTTCTCACAGGGGATTTGACCACCAAAAATTTGGCGACCATACCTGAGAATCGCTGGTTTTTTTGTCTCTCGTTGTTCGTTTAGAGTTTTTTTCTTATATTTCGACTTTGGTCGTATTGCTATTTCTTCCGTTCGTTTTTTCTTTATTTAACTATTTCAATCCATCTCACCTATTCCCTTTAAAGCCTTAATCATGGCTTTTCCTCAACCTCTTTTCTCTCCTTTCTTTGGTTTTCAGCCCGATGTTGTTGTCGACACTGCGTCGTATCACCTGTGTTTCTGGTTTTATAGTGATTGCTTAGCGTGCAGTATTACAGTCGAATAGCCTTATCATCAGTGTAGGTTTGGATTTGGGCCTCTTCCTAGTTTTCCGTGCTACATTCACCGATTTTGTTTTTACTCGTATTAGGGGTCCACCTGATTTTTTTTTTTTTTTACTCTCTGCCTCATTGTTTTCGGTCGATTGTTCCCTCATCTCGATCGGTGTGGTTTCTCTTCCTAGGTTTCTAGTGTCTTCGATTGCTTGTTTGGCCACATGTTCACCTGGCTTCGAGTTGTGTATGATTTCATTCTATTCTTTTATTCTTTCATCTTCATGTTGACTAATTTCTGGGTTCTTTTCTTCGATTCTATGTGTTGTTGTCGTTTAACCATCATTCCGGTGTCTCTGCTTGACCTTTCCATCTATCACCTTGATATACAGATCACATTGCTCACCGATTCAATTCTGAAAGTCCTCTTTTTCGTGAAGGAATGTGTGTGTCTATTTTCAATTTGTTTTACATTTTCATCAGATTGGTTCTTCCATGGTTGATCATTTACTGGAGTTGTTTTAAATTAGTGTTCATTTTGTCCTTTTAGTGTAACTATAATATTGCTTCTCATTCATCTAAAAGAACAAAATTTGCATTCTTTCTCTGTTTGAAATGAGTAGTCTTTTGTATTCAGAGATTTCTGCTTAAAGAGTGAACAACAAGAGAAAACCTTTTCATTTTCTCGCTTTTGTCATATAGTATTAGAAAAATCTTTCTTTGGGCATTCGAATGATCGTTGCTTCTAAGCAGAATTTCTATCCTCTCTTATCTTAGTTGTTTCATTCTAAAATGGAATGATATTCTCGGTCATGTAGTTGTGCTTTAGAGATTTGAGATTACATTTTGGGTAATATGCCTTTGAAACTAAAACATACTCTAAGACAACTTTAAAATGAACTTAATTCCTAACCCAGAAGCATTGAAACTTAACGCTCGCATTTAGAGGTCTAGGTTATGACGTGTTCGGGTGTTGTTAAACCCAGTAGTTGTAGTTTACTATCTAGCATTAGACAAAGACTATCAAGGTACTTGTGCCTCTTTACCATCGAAGTATAAACAGACCCCCATAGGTTGCAATCCTTTATCCATGTGTTAAGTCTATCACTCCGTAACCCAGGATACACCGAACACGCATTCGGGGAGACCATTCGCATGTATGTTAAGTCCTTGGTCATTTTCTTTCTACGACCACCAAGGTGTATATTGTAGTTCGTTTTGGAGTCATATAATCTTCTCGTTTAGATTTTTGAGTAGCTACTTTGATCTTTCCGTGACTCTCTAAATTTTTAAAAGATCATCACACTTGTCCTTTCGAGCTCGTCTAACCTAAAAGTGACTAGATTTCATATTTTTCCTTTCCCCGACTTCTTAAAATATTAAAAGGTAGAGTTTTGTTTGTCATAAAATCAATTACCTACTATCACACGCCCATTAAATTTATTTACTTGTCTTGCTCATATAATTCCCTAGTGATTGGTATTTAAGCTCAAATTTATTATCTTCTTTCTCTCATGTTTTTAAGAAAAGTCACGGTGGTGAAACTATCATTGGCTGCCCCTTCATTACCTCAGTGAGAACCTTCCCAGTTTATTTGGAGACATCTCACCGTTAGGACTTTGCTACCGGCATTCTATTATTCTCAAAAGTTAAACCTCTATCCACTCAATCTCCTCCCGAGGAACCATTTGACCGACTACAATCTCCCGTAAGAAGTTGGGGCTCTTTAGGAAGATCTCACAACCGCTCGAATCACCACCGCTCGAACCCATGCTTTACTTGTCATTGCTCGTCGCCTTTTCTCCGACAAAATTTATTCATTTGACATGGAGTTACCAGTCCTATTAGTAGTGAAGAGACTTATGTTTCTCACAGAGACCACTACCCTCCCAGAATTTTTCCTATGTGTCTTGGTTCAACCCGTTTGCCAAGATTATCTCTCCCGTTGTTTATCATTCATTTATGTCAAATCATTTCTTTTTATGCTACATATTTACCATAATCCTATACAGTTAGGCATTGCCGCCTCCTCCGGAGGGGTTACCAGTCCATCCCCTTTCGACTCCTATCGACTTCCTCCACACCATCTACTAGTGTGATTCTATCATTACCTATCTTTTGTTATTCATCGGATTCTTTCCTATTTCTTTTCGCGAGCACTGCTTGGACCCATCACAGTGATCGTGCCTCATGTATCGGGAGTCCATCAACCTACTAGTAGTGCACTTGCCTCTAATCAGCCCCGGAGGTTTGCATACAACCAATATATGATTTCCATTCAGCAACAAATTTACTTCCCCAAGGTTCTCGCAGGTTCAAGTCTTCATTGATCAACTGTTGTTTACCACAGATGAGCATGGAACTGCTATCTATTACCATGGTCCTGCCCCATATTGTCCATTGTATGTTCAAACGTCACAAATGTTGGTTTACCCCAACCGCCCACATACCCACAGGGACAACCTTTTCGTGGAAAACCCTTTCAGGACAACCTTTCATTCAATAGGGACAATCCCTATGGTCCTTCCGTTGGTCAACCTCAAGGCCCGATTAGGGAGCGTCTTATGTTCCTTGGGGAAAAAAAAAAAAAAAAAAAAAAAAAAAATATATCCATCTTAGGGACAACCTTTTGTGTGAATAGGAAGTGGCCTTCATATCTTAAAGGCTCACCCTTTTTGTCTAGCAAGGTCAACCTCTACTTGTACGTCAACTGCCCTTAGGGGAAACTCCGGGTCACCATCTCAACCATCAAGCCAACTCGTACCCCAAGGGCAACTTGGTGGATCTCAAACTCAAGCCAACCCATACCTAGGGATAGCACAACCAAACCCAACATCCGTGCTAACCCACACCCTGTGTGGACAACCTTGCTTCCAACCTCTCAAGATCTAGGTCAACCCACACCCAAGGGGTAGTTTGGCAGCCTCTGTGGCCCACCCCTTTATTCCTCAAGGTCAATCTTCCATGGTACAAGGTTCCGCCCAAGGCACTACTTAAATTCCACAACAAAATCCATGTTTTCAGAAAGGACTCCTATGAAGTTCGCTCAAAATTAACATCCCCGGTCCTCAACCCAGTATGGGCACAATTATCAGAATTATAACTCCTATGGACAAAATCCCCAGACAGTAACATATGGGGCTTAATTTTTCCCAACTTGGTTGGAACCTAACACTGTCTCTTATCAAAGGCCGCTGCGCCTTTCAATCCATAATTTCCTTCCTTGCCACACCAGAACTTCCCGATGTGTCGAAGTTAACGAATGATCCAATCCTTCATAATCCATATCGTCCCTCAGCCTCACCAAGATCTCAAGCATTGTCCCAAATTTGAAGGAAATTCGTGTGAAGGCCCCCATGCATGTTATGACATACCATATTTGGAGCCCTCTTCAATTCTCTGGTTGACGATTCAATTTGACTACATCTTTTCCAAAGGGACTCTGATCGGTGCTACCGCAAAGTGGCAATGAACCCCACAAAGAGGCTTCCCAAGATTTAACTTCTCTAGCCTTGGAATTTCTCACGCACTTTCAAAGGAGCCAGCTCATTATGAACCAGGATGCACCTCCTAAACATCCTCGAAACAAAGATCAAGTCACTCATATCTTCGATCATATTCATAAATGGAGCAACATCGATGTTTGACTGTTGAGATTTCTTATCAATCAGTCGATTGGTTCAATACCCTTTACCTGGCCCAACTGTTACCAGACATTGCTGGTTATGGGGTACATGTGTTACCGGGGAACAAGCCATCGCTCATTCTCCGCATTTCGACCTCATGTACCCTCAACTAGCACATTGTATGAAATCTTCCGGCGTTCGCGATCGACTTCCAAAGCACCGCCGACCCCATCCGTCAACGCATTACCGGTTCGTGTTCATACTTCTCGTAAGTCTTCTGAAATCATGAAGTCAAAATCTACTTCTTCCACCGATACCGCCCACCTCTTAATCCTAGTAAGACCTGTATGAATGTCAGCTCACCCACCCCCGAAGGAGCAAAACCAACAAGGGTAAGAAAAAGAAAGGTAAGGCCAAAGCCAATACCGTGAAATATGATTCTCCTCGAAACCTAATAATCGATGATGGCTTGAAACGTAAACCCATACTGTCAGATTTCAGATTTACTTACATTACACCAAGGATTGTCCATGAGGAGACCCCAGGTGAGTCGACCGCTTAAAGGAACCCAAGGTACCGGCTATTCTTAAAAAAACCTTTCCATAACAACAAACTTAGTCCGGTGGAGAAACCTCGTCCTCCGCTCTTTTCGTTCCTCGTGTTTTTCATGATGAATGGTCTCACACCCATATCTAACATACCGATCAAAATATTATACCGAGTCACCGTTAGGAGCAAGGAAAGAGATCACAGATGGTCCTCCTCCTCGCTTACTGCCCTATTCACATTGAAAGGCCCGCCTAGAGCCTATTGCACAACCACCTTTCTAAAGGTACATTTCGAAATTATTTTACAACCCGAATGCCTCGTGTCACTCAAAGACACAAAGATTGTTGAGATTTTGGCTTGTGCACCGTCTCTGCGTTCGCATTGGAAGAACTTTTGAGTCAGTTTCTGTCACAATGGAAGGCTTGCTATCCACCGTTATCGCAGGGGTCGACCCCGTCGTATCTCCACTATCACTTTCTAATTTGGAAAATTTCATTCCACTGCCTCCCCCGTTAAATTGCGCTGATTATCCAAGTTGATTAATGGACATAATATCCACTCTATGCCAGCCAGATGAGGGTGCATATACTTTTGCATCATTTCTTCGTACGTCGGAAAGCCATTAGTTCTCGGCTCAATCAACTTCCAAAATGCTTTAAGCCAAGGCATGTAGTCATTGCCTTGGTGTTATTCTTGTTTACCTATAATGGTTGGAAGGAAAACATTTAATGTTGAGGTTGAATCTGCTGACACGAAGCTCAATTATAATATTCTCTCCCCGCCCATAGTTGGACCTGCTTATGTTGTGTCCCACTTAATTTCTTTGTGTTCTTTATTTCCGCACAAAGGAAAGAGAATCACTATCTATCAATTAATTTTTCACTTCCACATCTTTTGAGAGCAATGTTCCATACAGATCGTATTCCTACACCTTGCGAGAGCAGGTCGGGAGTTTTCAAAGATCCCTGCCTTTATGGGTCCGTTTTTCCTTCCTCCACCCAACACTGCCTAGTCAACATGATATCCACATCTTCTAACCATGGATCATCCTCGGTATGAGCAAAGTTGGGATTCATTTGGTGACGTGATGTTGCGTGGTTTGAATCGAAATTGGATTATTGTGAAATTTTCTCAACTTCGTATCCTCCCTCCAATCATATTTCCTTGAGTGTGTCTCTCGACACGCATTCTCAATCCCCTTGGCCTTGCTTCGCATTCTCTTCGATCCTCGAATGACGTTCCCCACCGATGAGGCCATTGTGGAAACTATTTCTCTTTGAGGATCCTCTGGGGATGATAGCTACCACCGTTCCTCCTTCATGCCTGCCCTTAGTCCATGTCTACTTGTCTTTGTTGTGTTCGGCTTCCCGAGCTCCTTCCCACCGCTTCAAATGCCCATTCTATTGCTGGCGAAGCCCTTCGGGAAGGTAACATGGGAAACATTACACCATCGATGTTTATTTACATCTCCGTTAAACCCGGGGGTTTTCGAGAACATCCACATTGGGGTGACTCCACTTTCCGATGAGATCGAGACTATACTTGGTCTTTCCGAGAATTTCGAGACGTTTTCACTCGGTCCTACGAAGAAATTTCGTACTGATCCGAGTATATTTGTGCACCAGGATCCCTACTTATCCGAATGCAAATCCTTTTCAATGTCTTTGTCTCGTGCACCCTAGAAAGGCCATCAACATGTTAAGAATTTGGCAACTTTCAAACTGGGTTTACTTGTTCGATCCCTCGATAATGTGGTTTTTAACATCGTCTCGTGGACAAAAAAGTGTGGCACTATTTCGTCTGCAGATTACTATGACATTAACCGTGCTTATCCTAAGGATAAAATATCTCACTTTTTTCATCGACCGTATCATTAACGAATTTTTTGGGAGTGAGATATTTTTCCTTATGGACGGTTATCTCCGGCGTTCGTATCAATATTCTTTCGGTCGTTCAACACAAGACCGCTTATCTATCCATGGCACCTCCACACAAGAAGCTCTCTTTTTTTCCTCAGAAATGTTAATAAGTATTCAACGAGCAATGTCATACGCTTTCCATGATATTAAGCGCATTGTTAAACCTTATCCAGATGAACTTTCGGCTCATTCCGCCAAGCTTAAGGACCATCCAAACCATCTCCGTCAAATATTTCTTCACTGCAGCGCTAAAACATTCAACCCAATCGTACAAATTTGTCTTTACGTTGACTCGTAGACTCTCTTTGGGTTTATCGTTTCTAAAGATGAATCATTTTGACCTCTTAAGTTCAAAGCTATTGTTAATCTCCTCCCCTCTCTTTATGCACGCTATGTGTAGTGTGCATGGAAAGCACTTTGCCGCCATTTTTATACTGCACAAGTTTAAGTAGCCAAAGGATTCATGTGATTTCTTAAGCAAGGTGTCCTGCCCTTCCGATGATTGCCTACAAATATTTTTGATGTATTTAAGACATTGCTTATCAATGCTCCTCTTTTGCGTCCAATTAATTATCATCATGATTATTCCCTCTACTTGGTTTTCCGCATTTAGCACTATTTCCATGGTTCTGCACAGACTTAAAACGATGGTGATGAGCAATATCATTTATTATTTGAGCCGAAATATTTCGATACTAAACACGTTACGCACATGTCGAGAAATTAGCGTTATTGCCTATCCGTTGGTCCAACTTTTTTCATTATATTTTACTTTGAAAATAAGAACTGCATTTATGACTGTGAACCCTTGACCTATATATTGATTTGAAAATCGTTCGGGGGGAAATACCTGAAGTGGATAGTTATCTCCGAAGAGTTTTTATTTTTCTGGAGTTAATTACCGCAAAATCAAAGAAACTGCTGGTCTTTATCGATTTGATCTACTCTCACCGTTTGCTCCCTTCCGTTCCGAGGAATGTATTCCAAACGACACTTTTTCTAATTAGCACCTCGAATTCATGCTATGCTGATATCACTGCTTATCTCCGTACTCACCTTGGCCTAGTGATTTAAGGATGCTCTCGACGCATCCATAATCATTCAAACCTTATCGATAGTCGGAGATACTCTATACCACATTGAGCCGATTTAATTCTCTACCGTTGTTTAAATCAAGGAAGATGAAAATCTTCAACGATTGTCATCGAGTGCAGTGTGGTGGTCGGTCGTCTAGGTATGCCACTGCACAAAAAATTCTTCGTGCTCGATATTTCTAGCCTACCATTTTCAAATTTTGTATTGTCACTGTCCTTAAATGTCACTACTATCAAATTTACCAGTGAAAGATGCGATCGCCACCCGATCACCTCCATCACGTCATTACCATTGGTCCCTTTACGAAGTGGGGCATCGATTTTATGACGTGTAACCTCATCGCGCTCGGGGGGTATGCTTATATTATCACAGAAATGACCGTTTCACTAAATGGGTCGAAGCAATGCTCACACCGACAAATCGACGTGTAAGACGGTCGACAATTTCTGCTCAATCATGGGATTACTAGGGTTTGGTGTCTCTTAAGCTATTGTCACCGTATCAAAAGTGCTCTCATTTTTGCTATTGCTAAGATGGATAAACACTTTCAATTTGGGTTCACATCACGACATAGCTCAACGTCGTACTACCCTCGGTGCCAATGGCCGGTGTTGAAGTCATGAAGAAGGTTCTTCTAGTCGCTATGCTCAAGACAAGTTTATCAGATCTACAAACCAACCGGAATCTCGTTATGCCGCCTAGGGCGCCACTTAACCTTGACCAAGGATGCAACCGGGCTCACCTTATCTGGGCCCAGCTATGGTCCTAGTTACCTTCCAATTGAATGTGAAATTCTCTTCCGAAGACATCACCGACTATCGCCTAATACCTCGCCGAGGAAGAACATCTTCTCGTATTTGGAGAGTGCTTGATGAAACTTCGTTGCTTTTGTCGTCGAAATACAGAAGAGCAGAAAAGCGGGTCAAAGCTCATTTTTATATGACATTTTTCTGCGATTTTCGTAGAAGAATGAACCTCCATATGACCAAGCTCACGATAAATCGGGGTAGGAAAATTCAACTCATGGGCATGGGCCTCATATCATTAAGCATGTTTTGCAAAATGGGGCCTATGATTCTAATTGACGGAGGAAAGAAGCTCAGAAAATTCGCTGCTTCAAACATTGGGGAAACTATCCTATTGGACCTTAGGACAGCCTCCTTTTTCTTTGTAGTGGTTTTGAAGGATTTAAAGGACCGGGCTTTCCTTATAACTAATGTGGTTGGTGATGGGTTGATTTGGATGAGTGGTGCTCTGGGACTAAATTGACTGAAATAAAAACTATTCAATTTAAACTAACATCGATAAAGAAATTCCCAACACCAATCCGTGAAATTATATGTGAACAAGTTAACTACAGATTAGCTCCAACTTAACAACAACTATAAAAATGTATTATCATTTAAACTTAAATGCAGGTAAACAAAGTTATAATTGCTTAAGAAATTAGATGTAGTTGTATTAACATGTTGTATTCATCATAACATATCATTCATATATACTTATGGAAGATAATGTTTTAATTACACCTTAAATGATATATAAAAAGAACACAGAAAACCAAATATATATAAATGATAGAAAATTTTTAAAGTATTATCATAAGACAAAAAGAAATCAACAAACAATGAGACAGAAATACCTTATTCATCTTGGAAGACTTTCAAATGAAATCGATACCTAATCCAAAGAATTTTACGCAAAATCAAATTCCAAGGTACGTAAATGCAACACTTCAAAGATAATTCTGACAAATCACCACAGATCCTTAAAAATATATTAAGCCACGTGAGTACAAAAATGTAATTCCAAGTCAAAAATATTAAGATTCAGGACCCTTCAAATGCATGAGAAGGGTTTAAACATTACTTAGGCCAACTAAAATAGTCTATTACAAAAATTATGATTCGTTTAATGATCATTCTTTTCTAGGCTAAAATACAAGAAATTAAAACTAAATCTAAGAAAATAAAGCTATTAACCAACTATCTATGAACTTGTCTTAAACCATATGCATTCAGCATAGTTTTGAGAAGATGTGTCAGATCGATTTTAGAATTCAATCGTCTTTTGAAGACAAGAGACTTGCGTAGTTAACCTTTCTCCGTAGAATCACGGATACAATTAAGCGTACCATGTCGATCGTGGTGGCTTCTCACCACATGTCCATTAAGAGTCCCAATTTAATCTTGTCACTGGATTGATTTTTTCTTCTTCTCGTTTTTTCCTCCATTCGTTTGCGCTGATGTGCTGTGAGATATCTCGGGAATGTCGAATCAATTAGCTTTGCGTAAATTATCACTACACAATTAGGCCGCTCGTCGCTTTCTTCTTCTAATTTGTGTATCCCATTATTGAACAATATTTTTATGTTTTATTAATAATGGCACCAAATTTTTCGCCTACCAAGTGGTACTTCGTATAATCTGTTGATCTTTTCTAATAATCAAATCATAATTATTTCTGTGAATTCATGACATGATTGTGATTTTATCGTCTTGCAAAAGAATTTTACTGGTAAGATTTTTTTTTTGTAATAAAACTTCCTTCTTGCAGAGATGATTGTTTAAAGAGATAGTTTTCCAATGAATTTTGAAGCTTTTAGATCATTCTTAGCCGATCTTGGATAATCAGACTTGTTTTTCTTTATCACCAAGATTTTTTGATGTCCTATTTGCATCTCTTGAAGTTGTTGTTGTAACTCTTTCTTCGAAGTTTCAATTGTGCTTCCTTATTGGCTCTTACCTCGTTGCAATTGTTGTTGCAGAACTTTTATCTGTTTTTCTTTTCATTAAACAAAAGTTGTATCTCAAATGATTTGTCAATTTTTGCAAAACATGTCTTCATTATTTGAGATAACTTTAGTAAGATTCCGTATGTTTTCAGTGGAAGGATCCTTCGTCAAAGACATCTATTTGACTCGCTTCGCAGCACTGAACCCTTCTAACTTTCGTTTTTCTCTATTTATTCATCATCGCTTTCTATTTTGGGCTATAGAATGTCTAGAGGAGGAATGTCCCCCACATTAAGCACAATTTCGCAGGGAGGGCGGATTGGTATGTGCTCAATTACCGTGGCTGCATACTTATTCCCCGTGCTCAAACTTTGGTTGCTTCAGGTTGTGTATTCCAGACATTCTCGTCCTTCTACATTAATCAATTGCTGTGTTGCTTCTATCTTCGGTCTAATTCAATGGTGAATGGTCGTTGTTTTTTTACATTGGTTGGAGGAGGATTTGTTTGCCGAGAAGTCAAAATTTGTCACCGAAGAATTTTCAATTGCGTGTAATCTTTTCACCGATTCTTCAATTTTATCTTCCTTTTCATTAGACTTATTGGAATGTTCGTAAATCTCTCTCTGTCGCATTTGGACTTAGATTTATCTCGTACTCGAATCGTCACAGACTAACACTAGAGTTTGTTTTTCTGCGGGTTCTAAGCGTAGATTTTCCAAAGGAATAGGGATAGTCTTCTCCGTAAAGCTTGAATTTTGAATTCTTCTCGAGACAATCGTACTTGAGTCACGAATTAAAAACTTTAAATGAACTTCTTGTTTGGAACATATCATCAAAAAGATCAGTTCTTTAAAAATTTCAACTTTGATTGCATTGGTGAAATTCTCTAACAATATTCTTTGGGTCAAACAACCTTCTTTAAAATTTGAACAAATCGTAGTGGCACAAATGTTTCCTATCTCTTTGAATGCATGACCAACATCGAACAAACAAAAATGTTCACAAGCAGGAAATTGTGTCAAATGCCTTTTTTTTTTCTTTATTCATTTGTTAAACTCTCCTTGGCTGCTGCTGTGTTTGATAAGTACTTCTAGCCACAAGTCTATCTGAAATATATAGGGGTAAAATATGGGGGCGAACTCTGAAAACCCTAATACAGTGGAACAATTTTCCAAACCATTCGGCGACGGGGAGAATTTCTAACCTTCGAAGCTTCTGGGGATAACATTGGGGTATCCTTATTATGCAATGTTCGTACAATGCGCATTACACCGTTGAAAATTTTAAAATGTAAAAGACAAAATTGTACCCTATGCTCTTATGATACACAATAGTCAGGCAAGACTGTGATAATTCATTTCAAACCATCGCAGGAATTTAGAGACATAACAAGAGAAGGCTCCATGACATAAGCGTATAAATAAAAAGGTTGATAACCCACTCCAGAAAACACTTCGCTAATCAACTATAGTGAAAATAGCTGGTCAAATTATCGTATAATATTTTGGCTCAATCTACAATTGTAGAATTAATTATGCAGATTCAACAAAGGAGCTATCTGAAAAAGATCATATTTATGTCGCTTTCCAAAAGCCTACATAACATGGTAGCAAAGAAACAACAAGGCGAGGTAAGTGAACTAGCACCGTACACACTTTGTTTGTTTTTGTTCAACGGCTCATCTTTTCATATTCCACTCTTGTGTGCACATGACAAATTCTCCATGTTCTTCCGGCAAAATCTTCCATGAATTTCTTAGCATAAGCGTCCGAGGTTCCGACAATCCATACACTCGCCCCACATCTTCCGTGGTGAATGACCCGATTAGCTCTTGAGATGGAGTTCTAAATTGCCCGTTCGAAATATCCGTGTTGTTCAGCACCCATTTCCCACCATGTCCCAGACATGAGAACTTGGCCCTCGCTGCTATCCCATGCAGAAAATGAGCAAGCCGCTTCTTTAAGAGTTGCCTCGTACGTATTAATGAACCCTGCTCGTAGCCGCAACTTTCAACACCACAAGATTTTTCTTCTTTCCGCAAATTATACATTCTTCCCATGGTTATACCCCGCATCCTTACTGCAAGCGGTGTTCCGGACACAAAGGAAGCCATTTCTCCTCGCTTTAATTCTATTTTCTCCTTTCTTACCCATAATGTTCTCCGTGAAAGTTTTTGTATAGACGTTTGCTCCTTCAATCATGCTTTACGAGTTACTGATATAATGGGTAATGAAAGGTGATGAGATTTTTTTTAATGGGATATGATGAATATATTATTTTAATTAGAAATGACTTTCTAATCAAAACAAAATCTCATTTACCATTAATTGTCAATCCATTCATTTAATCCAATCATTAAAACGACAATGAGTATTGATATATGGGAAGATTGTCTTTGAACAACACGCTTTTATAACCGTAACATTGCGATCACATTTTCCGTGTAATATCGCAATGTCGCAATATCGCAATATCGCAAAAAATGAAAACCATCGCAATTTTATAAAATAGCACAAAAGCGCAAATTGTGAAACAGTTTAAAAAGGCATCGCAACCGCAAAAGAAAATTAGAAGAAGAAAAGGTATTCGCGTTTAACATTTCGTTTATGCTTATGCGTGTATCCGGCGACCAACATGTTTATTGTATAGGCTTTTTGGGATCGCATTATCGCAAAATCGCAAAATCGTATTTTCTACTTTTTTATAAAAGATATATACCATTTTGCGATGGATGCGCAATTTTGTTTAAAGAACACCCTGTTGGTAATCTATCATAAACTTAAGTGTTTTTTAAGGTTCTTTCTGGTGATTTTCTAATTTGTTGACAGAAAGTTTTATTTTGAAAAGGAAAACAATCTCTAATTAATTTTTGGATTTTTTAACTATGGGTCCCATTTATTTAGTATTGTTACTGTACAACAAAAGGGGGTTGTTGGCCGGTCACAACAATTACCATTCACCCAGTTAAAGCCAGTTATCTCCTCGAAAAATAAAATGAACACTATATTTCTGTAAATAAAGACTTTTAAAGATAGAAAACTATCTTAAGATATTTTTAACAAAACTTAACCATGAAAATGAAATAAAAAAATCATTCACAATTTCTTTCTAGTTCCTTAAAATAAAAACATTTTTTAAGTTATCTTTAAGTTTTAATTGTGTTAAAATGAAGTAGGTGGATTTCTCCAAATTTTGTTTTATAATATACTCTATTGCCATAGGTATTTCTCTAATCGCCCGCAAACGTTCATAGTCTCGGCTATGGTTACCTTAAAACCATTAACCATTCATTGTCCCATCCAACTAAAATTATGACTCTTTAAAAGACAAATTCACAAGACCCACATTCTGCTAAGCTTTATTTTTACTTATTTTTATTTTCTAAGAGCTATTGTTATGGTTTGCAGCTGCTTTGTTAACAATGCGACCACTAATAGTATTTAAAACCGTAATAAGTCAAGTTTCGTGATGAGACCTCTTGTCTTATATTTATAAGCTAATACCGTTTTGATATGCGTATTGGTAATGTCACTATTACTCCTTATGAATATGGTAAGCTGGCTCACATGAGACCTCTTATCTTCAATTTTCAGACACTTTTAGAATTACATTCTAAAAAATCACAACTTTGAAATGGATGGGGGTGAATAGTCTTATCCTTAAGAATCAATGATGAAAATTTTCAGTTTTTTGAGTTCCAAACTTAAAAATCTTTTTCTTTTTATAGATAACCTTTTCTCTGTCGTATGGTTACAATGGGGAAATTGTCTTTTAAACATGCCTTGTTTAAGTTTCTAAAATCAATATATATTCTTATATCACCATTCTTCTTCCTTACAGGTACCATATTGGAAACCCAATTGGAATGCCTTACAGGAAAAATGATTTTGGCTTTTAAAAGTTTATTAAGTTCTGATTTGATTTGTCCTTCGAGATTTGGATGAACCTTATTTAACTTTTGTTGAGCAGGTTTAATATCAGGAAGCATTGGAATTGTGTGTTGAATAACCGAAGTATCATATGTTTTTAAATCATCATAATTCCAAGAAAAAACGTTTTTATATTTTTTCAAGAGTTTAATGAAAGCATTCCTTTCCTCTGGTGTTAAATTGAGTCCTAGATTAACGTTTTGAGGTTTAGAATCAGAACCAAGATTTACTAATTCAAACTTCAAAGTGGAACTTTGAAGTTTAGCATTAGTGACTTTCTTGAATCTGTCTTTAATGTCATATAAATCCTCTAATTTAACAACAGATTTTTGAATGGGATTTTCATTACCTTTTGAAGCAATTTGTAAATCATGATCATTCTCATCAATAGTTTTCTCATCATATGATTTGTCTGAAGTCATGAAATTTAAAATATCTTGATCGTGATAAAAAACTCTCCAATTTGTGACATTATCCGGGACAGATGGGTGAAAAATCAATTCTACAGAAAACCTATCAGGACTGCAATCTTCAGCAGGAAGGAGTTTAGATGCAACATTAGCTAACAAGTCAGCTGACATATTTTGATTCCTAGGAATAGGAGAAATATTGAATGCTAAAAAATGAGTGGTAAGATCTTGTACTAGGGTTTGATAGTGTTTAAGATGTCCTGAAAGGCAATGAATAGTATTCCTAACTTGTTTTATGACAATTTCGGAATCACCAAAGACTTTCAAGTATTTAACATCTAACCCTATATCTTTATAAAGTCCTTGAACCAAGGCTTCATATTCTGCGGTATTGTTAGTACACTCAAATTCTAACCTGCATGACAGCATGGTTTTCTCCCCATTTGGATCAATTAAGATGCATCCAGCTCCAGCTCCATCACTAGACTTCGATCCATCAAAATATAACGACCAAAATAAAGATTTGTCTATTGGCTTATCTACAATTACATCAGAAATATTTACAATTCTGGAAGAATCAGATTGTGAAAAATTTTCTATTTGAGAAACAAAAGTATTTACAGAAAAAGGTGATTGAGGTGCTTTGAAGTTTCCAAGAAATGACTCAGCAGAATAACCTCCAAGAATATTGTTTTTGAATGCCACAGGCTCATTAGGTTGTTCAAATTCAGTGACAGTGTGCGTCATATGTTTTTCTCGTTCAACATTGATTTGATTTGGTTTCCCTTTGTAGGGAAGCCACATATGTGAATAATCAGTTGATATATAACCATTAAGTTTCGCAGACCAGTCCCTGCTTAAAATTAATCCATAGAATTCAGGAATATCTGCAATCAAAATATCAATTCTTTGGACAATCCTAGGATCGGAAGCTAATCTCATAGTAACTGAATTGATTTCTCCTACAACTTGAACTTTAGAGCGATCCAATTGAACAATATGAACTGTCGATTTCTGTGGTTCGATATTCAATTTGGCACAAACAGAAGTAGGCATTATATTAGAGGAAGCTCCAGAATCAATCAAACAATTATGCAGATTCTTATTGTACATTTCATAAGTCAGAAGAAAAGGAGGAGTTTGAGAATTTGACTTTTCTCCAATGAGCACGGTATCAGTAGCATCTACCTTATCTAGTGGTTTACCAGCTCCTCTAGCTGCTTTTGCAACTACACCGCTTGGTAAAGGAGCAATTGGTGTAGCGTTTAATTCTTTCAATAGCAACTTCTGCTGGTGTTTTAGTTTGCTGAGTTCATGTAAGGAAATGTTGGCTTTAATCTTTTTCATGTCTTCAACAATGTTATACTCCATAGGATCTGACACTACTAAAGTCTTTGTTGTTGATGTAGGAGGATTAGAAGAAGAAGGCTGATTTTGAGTAGGTAATGGGGAAGTTTTCTTTGCAAGGGATTTGTCTTTAGTACTTGAAGTTGTAATTTTCTTTTTAGGAGCTGTTTGTACAGGCTCTGATGTAGATTTACTCCTAGTACTTACAGACATAGCTTCTTGTTCTACCTCACTATCAGAATTAGGGAGAATAAAATCCCACATTCCATGCAATTCAACTATTTCTTCATTCTCATCTTCCTCATCTGATACTAAAGATGTATCTTCTTCTTCTTCCTCTTCTTCTGATTCTGCATTAGAGATTGCATTAGGAGGTTTAGATTCAACTTGGTTTCTTTTGAAATTTCGGAATGGTTTTTGATAGAAGTTTCAGCGACTTGTTTTTTAATTTCAACCATTTCATTTGACATGGTTTTAAGAACTTTCTGTAAACCTTCCATGTCGTATGGGTCCTTGGCATTTTTCTTTGAATCATCTTTGAAGCTGACTTTCTTTGATTTCCTTTCCTCAATAGCATTTTTCTTTTCTAGAGAAATAATTCGTTTTTCTACTGCAATAGCCTCTTTCATATTTTCGGCTAATGTAGGTTTTGCAGCTCTATCTACAAAAATTTCTATGTTTGAGGGTAAGGCAGTTATGTACCATTCACTTCTGACTTGTTCACTAGGCCTTGAATCTGTGTGGATTTTGTTCAAGAGTTTGTTGAATCTAGCGTTGAAATCTTTAATGGGCTCCTTGGGTTCTGCTTTCAAATTTGAGAGATCGTTGATTAAAGTAGCTATTGATCTGTCATCTCCAAATTTGGTTAAAAAATGATCTGCAAAAATGCCCCAACTTGTTATGGATCCTGACGGTAATGAAAAGTACCAGGATCCTGCTGCCCCTTGAAGAGTATAAGGGAATAGTCTGACTACAACATCTTCATGTACGACTCCGTTCAAATTTATAGCCAGCATAAAGTTATTGATGTGTTCTTCAGCTTGAATGTTAAGATCTGGACTGAACTTTGGAAGCCATTTTCCAGGATTGTTAGGTAAATCATGTAAAGGTGCAGGCATGTTGACAGCGCCTGGAGTAGCCCATGGTCTAGCCATTATTGGAACGACTATTGGAGGAGTAGTAGAGGCTGGTGGTGTCTGAATAGAGGTTGTTGGAATAGATGATGTTGAGATTGATGATGATTGAGCAGATGATGTGGAAACAACTATACTGTGTTGAGTTGGGATTTCGGAAACAGGTAATTGAATATGAGATGAAGAACTTATATCACTTACTGATTCCGATTGAGGTTTTCTTGTCTTGACTCTACTAGGTAAAGGGAATTTTTTTGGAGAAATACCAAGTTTTTCACTTTGAAGCCTAGTAAGAGGTTTTGAAGAAACAAATTTTGAAGTTACACTACCTTTAGATATTTCAGACTCATCTAGAGATAATGAGAATGCTTTAAATTTATGGATTAAATCTTGAACTTCAGGAGACTTAGGATTTTGATTGTCTGATTGTTTTGAGATTTTGGTAGTGGGTGTCTGAATATTCTTCTCAATTCCTTCTATAGGATTTTGTATTTCAGAAGAAATTGAAGAAGTTAATGAGGGTGTTTTGCTCTCAGAATGGCTTGTGGGTAAATATTTACTTGCCATTCATAGCTCATGCCCTCCTCCTAGCGCAAAAAATGTTGAAGCCTAGAAAATCTATGCTTCAAACATTGGGGAAAACCACTCGGTCGGGACCTTAGGACAACTCCTTTTCCGTTTGGTATGGTGGCTCCGACTGGATTTAAAGGACCAGTTTCCTTATAACTAATGGGTTGGTGATGGGTTGATTTGGATGAGTGGAAATGGGACTAAATTGATTGAAATAAAACTATCTAATTTAAACTAAATACTGATAAAGAAATTCTAACACTAATCCGGGCAATTATATGTGAATGCAACTTAAAATTATTCCAATTTAACAATAACCATAAAAATGTATTATCATTTAAATCGAAATGTGCAGAAACAAATAAAGATAACTCTGTTTAAGAAATTAAACAGAGTTGTATTAACATATTGCATTCATCATAATATATCATCTACATATACTTATGAAAGATAACATTTTAATTATACTCAGAAATGATATATATATAAAGAAATGTTATGAAAACAAATATCTGTAAATGATAGCAAATTTTTAAGCGAATATCATAAAACAAAAGAAATCAACAGTGAACAGATAGAAATACCTTATTCATCTTGAAGACTTTCAAATGAAATATGATACTCTAATCCAGTAATTCTGATGCAAAATCAAATCCAAGGTACAAAAATGCAACACTTTAAAGATAATTCCGCATAAAATCACCAGATATGATCCTTTTAAAAAATATATAAGTCAGTGGAGTACAGAAATGTAATCTCCAAGTCAAAAATATTAAAATCCAGGACCCCTCTCTAAATGCATGAGAAGGGTTTAAATACTACTTAGCTAAATCTAAAAATAGTCTATTACAAAAATTAAGGATTCGGTTTAAATGACCATCCTTTTCCTAGGAAAAAATACAGTAAAATTAAAACTAAATCTAAAAATAAAGACTATTAACTGACTATTTATGAACTTGATCTTTAAACTTGCAGGCATCTAGCATTGTTTTGAGAAGATGTGGTTGACCGACTTCAGATTTCAACTGTCCTGAAAGGACAGAGTCGACAAGTGTAGGCACACCTTCTGGGACTGATGACACTAAGCGACCGCACTGTGGTGGCTTCACCAAGTGTCCAAGAATATCCTACTAATCTTGTCAGCCCTTGGATTGATTTTGCTCTTTCTTCTGCCTTTTGCCTCCATTCTGTTTGCAGTTGATGTGCCTGTGGGATATATCCCGGAACAGTTTCTGAAATCAAATTAGCTTTGTGCAAATTATCATTTATACAATCAGTAAGAGTGTTTGCTGCTGTAGCCGCCTCCTCTGCTGTCTTCTCTGCCCTTCTGATTTGTGCATCCCAGTTATTGAACAGTATTTCTTTATGATTTTCATTAATAATTGGTGCACCAGCTTTTCTTCCTTCTTCTGTTTTCTGCCATACCAAATAATAATTGATCTTTTCATTAATTAAATCATAATCATTTCGTAAATCTACGACATGATTTGTGATTTTGTCACTCTCTTGGCAAAAAGAATTCCATTGTAAGATTTTTTGGCATAACACTTCTTCTTGTTGCAGTAGTTGATTGTTTAAAGAGATAGTTTCTGAAATAAACTCAGGAAGCTTAGGATCATCTTTGTGCTGATCTTGGATAATCTGTATTTGTTTTTCTTTATCAGCCAAACTTTTTTGATGTCCAATTTGCATTTCTTGAAGTTGTTGTTGTAACTCTTCAAGTTTCAACTGTGCTTCATTATTAATTGCATCATGGTGTAATTGTCAAGGAACTTTTATCTCGTTCTTTTTCTTTCATTTAATAAGAGTTGTATCTCTGTCGTTATCATAGTTGCATATAAGCCCCGTCATTTGAGCGAATTTAAGATCTTTTCGTAAACTCTGTGGCAGGATCCTTCCACAAGACATCTAGTTGTTCTGCTTCAGTAGCAATTGCACCTTCTAACTTTCTCTTTTTTCTCTGTTTCTTCACTACTGCTTTGTATTTTGGGCTGTAGAATACATCTAGAGGAGGAATGTCCTCCACATTAAGTACAATTTCAGAGGAGGGTGTGATTGGTATGTGCTCTGTCACTGTGACTGTGCTGCTTGTTCCTGTGTTCAAAACTTTGGTTGTCTGGACAGGGGTTTGTACATTCTGTCCTTCTACATTAATCAATTGATTAAAGGTTTCCCATTCTTTGTCTAATTCAATGGTGACTGGCTGTTGCTGTACATTGGTTGGAGGAGGATTTGTCTGTTGAGAAGTCAAAATTTGCTGTTGAGGAATTTCTTTCGATTGCGCAGAATCTTTCACTGATTCTTCAATTTTTTCTTCCTTTTCATTAGACTTATTGGAATGTTCAGAAGTCTTTCTGTCAGATTTTGACTTAGATTTATCAGTACTTGAACTGTCGTTAAGACTAACACTAGGAGTTTGTTCCCTTGTGGGTTCCAAGCGTAGATTTTCCAAAGGAATATCAGTTAGTCTTCTTTCTCTGTAAAGTTTGAATTCCTGGAATTCCTCTGGAGATAACTGCATTTGAGCTGAACTCAAAACTTCTTTAAATGAACTTCTTGTTTGGAACATATCATCAAAAAGATCCTGTTCCCCAGAAAATTCCCTTACTCTGATTGCATTGGTAAAATTCTTAACAATATTATTTGGGTCAAATAACCTTCTGGAAAATTTGAACAGTTGTAAGCATGTAATGTTGCTTACCTCTTTGAATGCGTGACCAACATCAAACAGTGAAAATGTTCCACAGTTTACCGGAAATTGTGGCCAAATGCCTTTCTTCTTCTCTTTTAATTCCTTTGTTAAACCTCCTTGGCCACAGGTATGATAAGCAATCTCCCGAGCTACAAGTCTATCCGGAACATATAGGGGTAAAACATGGGGGGAAGCAGAACTTCCAAAAACCCTAACATAAGTGAAAAATTCTTCTCCAAACCATCTCGCGATGGGGAGAATGTCGACCTCTGTTTCTGGGGATAACCTTGGGGCATCTTTATTATGCAATGTTATGTACAATGGCAGCATTATACCATGGCAAATTTTGTAAAAATGGGGAACAAACTTAGACTCCCACAGTTCCTTATGATACACATGAATAGGCAAAGGATCATGGATTGTCCATTTCCAACCCATCACAGGGAATTTAGAGACAAAACAGATAGCGTCCATGACATAAGCAGATAAATAAAAAGGCGGATAAATCCGCTAAGAAACACTTCGTTTGGACCGGTAGTGAAAAATAGCAGTGGTCAAATTATCAAATAAGATTTTGGCCCAATCTACAATTGTAGAATTAACGACAGCATTCAACAAAGGGAGCCATTCAGGCAAGATCATATTTATGTCAGGCTTTCCAAAAAGCCTGCATAACATGGCAGCAGCAAAACAATAAGGAGAGGTAAGTGAACCAGTACTGTACATACCATGTTTGTTTTTCTTCAACGGTTCATCTCTTTTGGTCCACTCTTGTGTGCATTCTGACAAATTTGCATGTTCTCTGGAAAAATCTTCCATGAATTGCTTATTATAAGTCGCCTGAGGTTCCGGCAACTGATACATCAGCCTTAAATCTTCCGTAGTGAACGACCCGATTAGCTCTTGAGTTGGAGTTCTAAATTGCCTGTCTGAAATATCGGTGCTATCTAGCACCCATTTCACCATGTCTGTATACGGAAGAATCCTCGGCCTTGCCGCTATTCTATGCAAAAATGAACAAGCCAGTTCTTTAAGGGTTGCCTCAGACGTATTACTGGAACCTGCTATAGCCGCAACTTTCATCACCACAGGATTTTCTTCTTCCAGCAAATTATACATTCCTTCCCATGTGGTTATACCAGCATCCTTATTGCAAACGGTGTCTGCATACAGTGAAGCCATTTCTCTGTTTTCAGAATTCGAGCTCTTCTCTTTCTTACCCATAATGTTCTGTGAACGCTTTGTATAGACGTTTGCTCCTTCGTGCCTGCGTTTTACGAGTTAAATGAGAGTAATGGCATAAGAAAGGTGATGAGATAGTTTTAAATGCAAAGGCGGATGAAATATATTATTATAACGTGAAACGACCTTTCAATCAAAACAAAATCTCATTTACCATTAATTGACAATCCATTCATTCAATCCAATCATTAAAGCGCAAAACAGATATTGATTTATGGGAGAATTTTCTTTGAACAACGCACTTTTATGAATCTGCAACATTGTGATCTGTGATTTGCTGTGCAATATCGCAATATCGCAATATCACATTTTCTCAAAACGTAACCATCGCAATTTTGCAAATAGCGCAAAAGCGCAAATCGCAAATAGTGCAAAAGCGCAAAATTATAAATAGCGCAAAAAGTATTTGTTTAACATTTCTTTTTTCTGCGCTATGCGATCTGCGACCAATATGTTATTGTATAGGCTTTTTGGAATCGCGTTATCGCAAAATCGTAAAATCGAAATTTCATTTTTATAAGAGATATCCACCATTTTGCGATGGATGCGCTATTTCGCTTAAAGAAATTTTTTATTGAAATCTATCATAAACTTAAGTGTTTCTTAAAGTTTTTCTAAGGAATTTCCCTAAGTTTATGATATAAAGTTTTATTTGAAAAGGAAAACAAATCCTAATTGATTTTTTTGGATTTTTTAACTAAGGGTCCCCATTTATTTAGTATTATTACTAATATTAAATAAAAAGGGGGGTTGTTGTTGGTCACAACAATTGGCGATTCACTGAAAGAAACAGTTATCTCTGAAAAAATAAAATGAACACTATATTTCTAGTAAATAAAGATTTTTAAAGATAATGAAAACTATCTTAAGATATTTTAAATAAAATCTAACTATGAAAAAGAAATAAAAATCATTCACAATTTCTTTCTAATTCCTTAAGAATAAAAACATTTTTGGGTTATCTCAAGCTCTGATTGGTGTTAATAATGAAGTAAGTGGATTTCTCCAAGTTTTGGTTTTATAATATACTCTATTGCCATAGGTATTGCCTCTGCTGCCTGCAAACGTTCATAGTCTCGACAGGGTTACCTTTAAACCATTAACCATTAATTGTCCCATCCAACTAAAATTATGACTTTTTAAAAGATAAATTCATAAGACCTATTATCTCATGTTTTTGTCTTTTACTTATTTTTATTTTTAAGAGCCATTGTTCTGGTTTGGTAGCCAGTTAATAACAATGCCATTCACTAGTTATAATTAAACTAAACAAGCTGGCCCGTGATGAGACCCCTTGTCTTATATTTATAAGCTATTACCCTGTTTTGGTATGCAGTATTGGTAATGTCAGTTTTATTACTCATTATGAACATGGTAAGTCGGCTCATAATGAGACCTCTTATCTCTTGAATTTTCATATAATTTCTTAGAATTATATTCTAAAAAATCACAACTTAAATGGATGGGGTGAAATAGTTTTATCCTTAAGAAACAATGGATGACAATTTTCAGAGTTTTTTGAGTACCAAGACTTTGAAAAATCTTTACTTTTATAGATAACCTTTCTCTGCTCAATAAATTTATAATGATTTACATTCTCCTCAAGTTTTCAAAAGATCATGCAAATGATTGGAATAATCTTTCAAAGTTTAACATCTTATTTTAAACTATCCAAAAACTATGATCATCTCTTTAAAAATTCTTATTTACACAAAATAAATATTTATAATATTTTCCTAAGAAATTTTTCTAAATAGTAAACAGTCAATTAGAGACTTATTAACAACCTTTATTTGCAAAAACAATTAAAAACTTTGCAGAAAGGAATATGTACAGTTTAAGAAGGGGTTACCTCCTTATGAAAATAATTTCTTCAAGATAAGCCCATTTACAGGAAGAGATTCCCTCTTACCTGTTAGATCTTGAAGTATGAATGTATTTGAGCCTATCTTTTCAACGATCTGAAATGGTCCAAGCCACATTTTCTGAAATTTGGTATGCTTACCTTTTTCTTCATGTGCTTTATCCCATTTCAGAACAAGATCACCAATTGACAAAATTTTTGAGCCTGTAGAACTTGCATCAAAAGAAGATTTTACAAGTTGTTGATGTTTTTCATGAACAATTTTAGCTTTATCTCTATCTTCTTCTAGTTTAAGGATTTGATCATATCTCAATTGAATGGATGAAGAAGGATTTTCTTCAATAAATTGCACTAGGGCTAATGATGGAAGAGTTAAATTTGATGGTATCATAGCTTCTTTTCCATAAACTAAATTAAAAGGTGAAGTTCCTATTGAAGCTTTTTCAGTGATACGATCAGCCCATAATGCAAAGATTAAAGATTTGTGCCAATTCTTTTGATTTTGATCAATAGTCCTTTTAATGATTTTGATAAGATTTTTGTTAGTGGATTCAGCCAAACCATTACCTTGTGGATAATAATTTGCTGAATATTTTAATTTAAAACCTCTTTTGACTGCAAATTCTATTAAACTATTTCCAGAAAAATAAGATGCATTATCAAAGACAAGAGCGTTAGGTACACCAAACCTGGTTATGATGAATTGATCTATGAAAACAATAATTGCATCAGAATTGGCTACCTTCAAAGGGATTGCTTCTACCCATTTTGTAAAGTAATCAGTTGCAGTAAGGATGTACTTGTGCTGTTTGGAAGAATGAGGTACTATCTCACCAATAATGTCAAGCCCCCATTGTTCGAATGGTTGCTCAATAGTTACTGGTTGCAAAGGAAAAGCCGGTTTCCTTTGTCTTCCACTTGCAGTTTGACAAATTTGGCACTTCCTTACGTAATCATGCGTATCTTTAAAAAGGGTAGGCCAGTAATAACCAGCACGAATTATTTTGTGAGCTGTGGTATCACCTCCAAAATGACCTCCTGCTGGTCCATCATGCAATTCCTGCAAAACCTTTTCAGCTTCAGTATTTTCAAGACATCTTAATAAGATTGAATCATAATTTTTCCTGAATAACACATTATCAATGATCTCATATTTAATAGTCTTTAACCTTAAAGCACGTTTACTCTTATAACTGAGATTAGAAGGAGCATACCCATTTTTCAAGTAATAGATAAGATCAGCATACTGAGATTCAGAATCTGTAACACTTATCTGACTTACTTGAATATCTTGATTTGAATCTTGATTTTCTGGTATGTTATGAGCTCCTGCCAATAATCTGCAAAAACCTTGTCCTCTAATAATCTTAGCTGGTTTAATATCAATATCATATTCTTGCAAGGCTGTTACCCAGTTAGCTCTCTTTTCTCCTACTTCTTTTTGAATTAATAATTGCCTCACTGCAGAGAATGGGATAATGATTTTTGTATGTGTTTTCAAGAGAAAAGGTCTGAAATGTTTGATTGATTTAAACATGGCAAAGGCTTGTTTTTCAACATCGGAATAATTAAGCTCAGCTCCTTGCAGATTTGAGCTAAAGAAAGAAATTGGTGCCTCAATTTTCTGATCATTGAGCTGTGTTAAAACAGCTGCATAAGATGTTTCGGTGGCTAAAGTATACAAAATAAAATCTTTAGAAAAATCAGGGGTATTCAATGCTGGTGCATTAATAATCGCTTGTTTGATTGCCTCAAAGGCTTATTTCTCTTTATGCCTCCATTTGAATACTGAATTCTTCTTGATCATATTTTGCATAGGTAAAACAATTAAAGAAAAATCAGGAATGAATCTTTTTACAAAATTGATCTGCCCAAGAAATGATTGCATGGATTTTTTGTTATGAGGTAAAGAAATATCAGAAATTTCTTTCACTCTATCTAGATCAATATATATACCATCTTTTGACACAACAAATCCTAAGAGTTTTCCTTCATCCAAAGCAAAGAAAGATTTCTTTGGATTTAAGGAAATACCAAACTTTCTACATCTTTCAAATATTTGCTTTAAATCATGTAGATGATTGGCTCTCTTTTTTGAAAATACTGTTATGTCATCAAGATAAACAACAACTGATTTATTGACCAGACCTTTAAATGCTATGTCCATGGCTCTTTGGAAAGTTGCTCCTGCATTTATTAGACCAAAAGGCATTTTCTAATAAGCATAAGCTCCCCATTTTGTTCTGAAAGTTGTTTTCAATCTGTCATCTGGATGAACTAAAACTTGATTATAGCCTGAAAATCCATCAAGAAAGGACATGAGTTCAGAACCAGCTACCTTTTGAAGTATCTGTTCCATGGTTGGCAATGAGAAATTGTCTTTTAAACATGCCTTGTTTAAGTTTCTAAAATCAATATAGATTCTTATATCACCATTCTTCTTCCTTACAGGTACCATATTGGAAACCCAATTGGAGTGCCTTACAGGAAAAATGATTTTGGCTTTTAAAAGTTTATTAAGTTCTGATTTGATTTGTCCTTCGAGATTTGGATGAACCTTCCTTAGCTTTTGTTGAACAGTTTTAATATCAGGAAGCATTGGAATTGTGTGTTGAATAACCGAAATATCATACGTTTTTAAATCATCATAATTCCAAGAAAAAATGTTTTTCTATTTGTTCAAGAGTTTAATGAAAGCATTCCTTTCCTCTGGTGTTAAATTGAGTCCTAAATTAACGTTTTGAGGTTTAGAATCAAAACCAAGATTTACTAATTCAAACTTCAAAGTGGAACTTTGAAGTTTAGCATTAGTGACTTTCTTGAATCTGTCTTTAATGTCATATAAATCATCTAATTTAACAACAGATTTCGGAATGGGATTTTCATTACCTTTTGAGGCAATTTGAAAATCATGATCATCTTTGTCAATAATTTTCTCATCATACGATTTCTCTGAAGTCATGAAATTTAAAATATCTTGATCATGATAGAAAACTCTCCAATTTGTGACATTATTTGGGACAGATGGACGAAAAATCAATTCTACAGAAAATCTATCAGGACTGCAATCTTTAGCAGGCAGGAGTTTAGATGCAACATTAGCTAACAAGTCAGCTGATGTATTTTGATTCCTAGGAATAGGAGAAATATTAAAAGCTAAAAAATGACTGGTAAGATCTTGTACTAGGGTTTAATAGTGTTTAAGATGTCCTGAAAGACAATGAATAGTATTCCTAACTTGTTTTATAACAATTTCGGAATCACCAAAGACTTTCAAGTATTTAACATCTAACCCTATAGCTTTATAAAGTCCTTGAACCAAGGCTTCATATTCTGCGGTATTGTTCGTACACTCAAATTCTAACCTACATGACAGCATGGTTTTCTCTCGATATGGATCAATTAAGATGCATCCTGCTCCAGCTCCATCACTAGACTTTGATCCATCAAAATATAACGACCAAAATAAATATTTATCTATTGACTTATCTACAATTACATCAGAAATATTTACAATTCTGGAAGAATCAGATTGTGAAAATTTTTCTATTTGAGAAACAAAAGTATTTACAGAAAAAGGTGATTGAGGTGCTTCGAAGTTTCCAAGAAATGACTCAGCAGAATATCCTTCAAGGATATTGTTGTTGAATGCCACAGGCTCATTAGGTTGTTCAAATTCAGTGACAGTGTGCGTCATATTTTTTTCTCGTTCAACTTTGATTTGATTTGGTTTCCCTTTGTAGGGAAGCCACATATGTGAATAATCAGTTGAGATATAACCATTAAGTTTCGCAGACCAGTCCCTGCTTAAAATTAATCCATAGAATTCAAGAATATCTGCAATCAAAATATCAATTCTCTGGACAATCCTAGGATCGGAGGCTAATCTGATAGTAACTGAATTGATTTCTACTACAACTTGAACTTTAGAGTGACCCAATTGAACAATATGAACTACCATTTTCTGTGGTTCGATATTCAATTTGGCACAAACAGAAGTAGGCATTATATTAGAGGATGCTCCAGAATCAATCAAACAATTATGCAGATTCTTATTATACATTTCATAAGTCAAAAGAAAAGGAGGAGTTTGAGAATTTGAATTTTCTCCAATGAGCACTGTATCAGTAGCATCTACCTTATCTGGTGGCTTACCAGTTCCTCTAGCTGCTTTTGCAACTACACCACTTGGTAAAGGAGCAATTGGTGTAGCGTTCAATTATTTCAATAGCAACTTCTGCTGGTGTTTTAGTTTGCTGAGTTCATGTAAGGAAATGTTGGCTTTAATATTTTTCATGTCTTCAACAATGTTATATTCCATAGGATCTGACACCACTAAAGTCTTTGTTGTTGATGTGGGAGGATTAGAAGAAGATGGTTGATTTTGAGTAGGTAATGGAGAAGATTTCTTTGCAGGGGATTTGTCTTTGGTACTTGGAGTTGTAATTTTCTTTTTAGGAGCTGTTTGTACAGGCTCTGATGTAGATTTACTCCTAGTACTTACATGCATAGCTTCCTCACTATCAGAATTAGGGAGAATAAAATCCCACATTCCATGCAATTCAGCTATTTCTTCATTCTCATCTTCCTCATCTGATACTAAAGATGTATTTTCTTCTTCTTCCTCTTCTTCTGATTCTGCATTAGATATTGCATTAGGAGGTTTAGATTCAACTTGGTTTCTTCTGAATTTTCGGAATGGTTTTTTGGTAGAAGTTTCAACTACTTGTTTTTTAATTTCAACCATTTCATTTGACATGGTTTTAAGGACTTTCTGTAAACCTTCCATGTCGTATGAGTCTTTGGCCTTTTTCTTTGAATCATCTTTGAAGCTGAATTTTTTTGATTTCCTTTCCTCAATAGCATTTTTCTTTTCTAGAGAAATAATTCGTTTTTCTACTGCAATAGCCTCTTTCATATTCTCGGCTAATGTAGGTTTTGCAGTTTTATCTACAAAAATTGCTATGTTTGAGGGTAAGGCAGTTATGTACCATTCACTTCTGACTGTTGAAAATGCAGCAAGATGATGGAGCTTAGTGAAATGAAGTCGCCTTCACTAAGTGGGCCCGCAGGCGAATTATGGTGCAAAGTCTATTTTTAGACTATGTCTATTTTTAGACATATGGAGCATGGTTTGGGGATTCCAGTTTGAACTTCTTGGAGCATTGTTCATGTTGGTAAAAATAGATGGGACTCTATTTTTGTGACCTATAGGTCGAAGAGGTCGAAGTCTATTTTTAGACTGTCTCTCCTAAAAATAGAGAAGTCAAATATTATTTACCCTTAATAATATTTGGACTCTAAACAACAGTTTACTCTCTTGGAGCACTTCAGTTCGAGCTACAGAAGTGGCTTATGCATCTGACAGAGGAATTACGCTATTCCCAATGGTTTTATGGCATCATGCATGGTTGACTTCAGTTAGGACTTCAGTGGCAGAAGTTTGGTGGAGTTAATGAGACAGCTAGTGGAGTTGTGTTCTGTTTATTTTAGTTGAACTAGCTGAGATTAGTTTAACTAGCTAATCAATTAGTTATGAGTGGAGTGAATTAAATATTATTTAATTCATTAATTAGTAACTCATTATTCAACTCAAGAACACATCAGTTCACTACAGTGCATGATCAGTTCAGTGGAGACCAATGAAAGAGGTAAATGAAAGGGTGGAGTTAGCTATCAGTGGCGACATCAATTGTGCATGAGATTTGCACCACACTTGGAGGAATTGCCCATGATGATTGCGCTGTCAAGCCAAGGAGATTCGAACCTTGGATCTCTATATAGACAAGCCATGATTGCGCAATAGAGGCAAGGCAATTGGCGGTGAGTTTTGAACCAGTAACCTGTTCAAAACTGAGCTAGTTTGTGTGTAACTTCATGAGATAGTACTGAGTACTTGTGAGGAGTATTGTAATGAGTTTGTTACATGATTTCTCCATTATAATATACACAATAGCTGCGGGGTTTTCAGCTATAAGCTTTCCCCATACATACTGTGTTAATGTGTATGATGATTTGATGTGTTATCGCTTGATTTTATTTCCGCATGTTTGATGATCTGAGTGGAAGATATTATGTGTTGCATATAAATTCGAATTGTATGTGATCAGGATAGTCTCAGTGGATAATTAATCATTATTCAGCAAATTTCTACACTGAATTGTTCACTAGGCCTTGAATCTGTGTGAATTTTTTTCAAGAGTTTGTTGAATCTAGCGTTGAATTCTTTAATGGGTTCTTGGGTTTTTCTTTCAAATTTGAGAGATCGTTGATTAAAGTAGCTATTGATCTGTCATCTCCAAATTTGGTTAAAAAATGATCTGCAAAAATGGCCCAACTTGTTATGGATCCCGAAGGTAATGAAAAGTACCATGATCCTGCTGCTCCTTAAAGAGTATATGGGAATAGTCTGACTACAACATCTTCATGTGTGACTCCATTCAAATTTATAGCCAGCATAAAGTTATTGATATGTTCTTCAGCTTGAATGTTAAGATCTGGACTAAATTTTGGAAGCCATTTTCCAGGATTGTCTGGTAAGTCATGTAAAGGTGCAGCCATGTTGACTGCCCTAGAGTAGCCCATGGTCTAGCCATTATTGGAACAACTATTGGAGGAGTAGTAGAAACTGGTGGTGTTTGAATAGAAGTTGTTGGAATAGATGATGTTGAGATTGATGATGATTGAGCAGATGATGATTGAGGAGATGATGATTGAGGAGATGATGTGGAAACAATTGTACTTTGTTGAGTTGGGATTTCGGAAACAGGTATTTGAATATTAGATGTTGAACTTATATCACTTACTGATTCCGATTGAGTTTTTCTTGTCTTGACTCTACTAGGTAAAGGGAATTCTTTTGGAGAAATACCAAGTTTTTCACTTTGAAGCCTAGTAAGAGGTTTTGAAGAAACAAATTTTGAAGTTACACTACCTTCAGATATTTCAGACTCATCTAGAGATAATGAGAATCCTTTCAATTTATGAATTAAATCTTGAACTTCAGGAGACTCAGGATTTTGATTGTCTGAATGTTTTGAGATTTTGGTAGTGGGTGTATGAAGATTCTTCTCAATTTCTTCTATAGGATTTTGTATTTCAGAAGAAATTGAAGAAGTTGATGAGGGTGTTTTGCTCTCAAAATGGCTTGTGGGTAAAGATTTATGTGAATACAACTTAAGATTATTCCAATTTAACAATAACCATAAAAATGTATTATCATTTAAATCGAAATGTGCAGAAACAAATAAAGATAACTCTGTTTAAGAAATTAGACAGAGTTGTATTAACATATTGCATTCATCATAACATATCATCTACATATACTTATGGAAGATAACGTTACAATTATACTCAGAAATGATATATAAAAAGAAACGTTGTGAAAACCAAATATATATAAATGATAGCAAATTTTAAAGCGAATATCATAAGACAAAAGAAATCAACAGTCAACAGATAGAAATACCTTATTCATCTTGAAGACTTTCAAATGAAATCTGGTACTCTAATCCAGTAATTCTGATGCAAAATCAAATTCCAAGGTACAGAAATGCAACACTTCAAAGATAATTCCGTATAAAATCACCAGATGTGATCCTTTTAAAAAAATATATTAAGCCAATGGAGTACAAAAACCATATGTGAATACAACTTAAGATTATTCCAATATGTGAATACAACTTAAGATTATTCCAATTTAACAATAACCATAAAAATGTATTATCATTTAAATCGAAATGTGCAGAAACAAATAAAGATAACTCTGTTTAAGAAATTAGACAGAGTTGTATTAACATATTGCATTCATCATAACATATCATCTACATATACTTATGAAAGATAACATTTCAATTATACTAAAAAATGATATATATAAAGAAACGTTATGAAAACAAATATCTGTAAATGATAGAAATTTTAAAGAGAATATCATAAGACAAAGGAAATCAACAGTGAACAGATAGAAATACCTTATTCATCTTGAAGACTTTCAAATGAAATCTGATACTCTAATCCAGTAATTCTGATGCAAAATCAAATTCCAAGGTACAGAAATGCAACACTTCAAAGATAATTCCGCATAAAATCACCAGATGTGATCCTTTTAAAAAAATATATTAAGCCAATGGAGTACAAAAATGTAATCTCCAAGTCAAAAATATTAAGATCCAGGACCCTTCTCTAAATGCATAAGAAGGGTTTAAATACTACTTAGCTAAATCTAAAAATAGTCTATTACAAAAATTAAGGATTCGGTTTAATGACCGTCCTTTTCCTAGGCTAAAATACAGTAAAATTAAAACTAAATCTAAGAAAATAAAGCTTATTAACTAACTATCTATGAACTTGGTCTTTAAACTTGCAGGCATCTAGCATAGTTTTGAGAAGATGTGGTTGACCGACTTCAGAATTCAACTGTCCTGAAAAGACAGAGTCGGCAAGTGTAGGCGCAATCTTCTCTGTAGAATTGATGATACAATCAAGCGCACCGTGCTGATTGTGTGGCTTCACTAAGTATGTCCAGTAAGAGTCCCAATTTAATCTTGTCAGCCCCTGCATTGATTTTGCTCTTTCTTCTGCTTTTTGCCTCCATTCCGTTTGCAGTTGATGTGCCTGTGGGAGATATCCTGGAACAGTTTCTGAAATCAAATTAGCTTTGTGTGAATTATCATTTACAAAATTAGTAAGAGTGTTTGCCGCTATAGCCGCCTCTTCTGCTGCCTTCTCTTCCCTTCTAATTTGTCCATCCCAGTTATTGAACATTATTTCTTTATGGTTTTCATTAATAATGGGTGCACCAACTTTTCTGCCTTCTTCTGTTTTTTGCCATACCAGATAATCATTGATCTTTTCATTAATCAAATCATAATCATTTCGTAAATCTATGACATGATTTGTGATTTTATCGCTCTCTTGGCAAAAAGAATTCCATTGCAAGATTTTTTGGCATAAAACTTCATCTTGTTGCAGTAGTTGATTGTTTAAAGAGATAGTTTCTGAAATGAATTCTGGAAGCTTAGGATCATCTTTGTGCTGATCTTGGATAATCTATATTTGTTTTTCTTTATCAGCCAAGATTTTTTGATGTCCTATTTGCATCTCTTGAAGTTGTTGTTGTAACTCTTCAAGTTTCAATTGTGCTTCCTTATTGGCCTGTACCTGTTGCAATTGTTGTTGTAGAACTTTTATCTGTTCTTCTTTTTCATTCAACAAAAGTTGTATCTCAAATGCTTTGTCAATTTTTGCAGAAGCATAAGCCCCTGTCATTTGAGATAAATTAGTAAGATTCTCAGAAGGCTCTGTGGAAGGATCCTTCCACAAGACATCTAGTTGTTCTACTTCAGTAGCAATTGAACCTTCTAACTTTATCTTTTTTCTCTATTTCTTCACTACTTCTTTGTATTTTGGGCTATAGAATACATCTAGAGGAGGAATGTCCTCTACATTAAGTACAATTTCAGAGGAGGGTGTGATTGGTATGTGCTCAATTACTGTGGCTGTGCTACTTATTCCTGTGCTCAAAACTTTGGTTGTTTGTACAGGGGTCTGTACATTCTGTCATTCTCAATTAATCAATTGGTTAAATATTTCCCATTATTTGTCTAATTCAATGGTGACTAGTTGTTGCTGTACATTGGTTGGAGGAGAATTTGTTTGTTGAGAAGTCAAAATTTGTTGCTGAGGAATTTCTTTCGATTGCGCAGAATCTTTCACCGATTCTTCAATTTTATCTTCCTTTTCATTAGACTTATTGGAATGTTCAGAAGTCTCTCTGTCAGATTTGGACTTAGATTTATCTGTACTCGAACTGTTGTTAAGACTAACACTAGGATTTTGCTCCCTTGCGGGTTCTAAGTGTAGATTTTCCAAAGGAATAGGAGTTAGTCTTCTCTCTCTGTAAAGCTTGAATTCCTGGAATTCTTCTGAAGATAACTACATTTGAGCTGAATTCAAAACTTCTTTAAATGAACTTCTTGTTTGGAACATATCATCAAAAAGATCTGGTTCCCTGGAAAATTCCCTCACTTTGATTGCATTGGTGAAATTCTTAACAATATTATTTGGGTCAAATAACCTTCTCGAAAATTTGAACAACTGTAGGCATGTAATGTTGCCTATCTCTTTGAATGCATGACCAACATCGAACAGTGAAAATGTTCCACATTTTATCGGAAATTGTGGCCAAACGCCTTTTTTCTTCTCTTTTAATTCCTTTGTTAAACCTCCTTGGCCACAGGTCTGATAAGTAATTTCCCGAGCTACAAGTATATCTGGAACATATAGGGGTAAAACATGGGGGGAAGCAGAACTTCCAAAAACCCTAATATAAGTGAACAATTCTTCTCCAAACCATCTCGCGACGGGGAGAATGTCAACCTCTGTTTCTGGGGATAACCTTGGGGCATCCTTATTATGCAATGTTCTGTACAATGGCAGCATTACACCATGGCAAATTTGGTAAAAATGGGGGACAAACTTAGACTCCCATAGTTCCTTATGATACACATGAATAGGCAAAGGATCGTGGATATTCCATTTCCAACCCATCACAGGGAATTTAGAGACATAACAGATAGCATCCATGACATAAGCAGATAAATAAAAAGGCGGATAAATCCGCTGAGAAACACTTTGCTTGGACCAGTAGTGAAAAATAGCAGTGGTCAAATTATCAGATAAGATTTTGGCCCAATCTACAATTGTAGAATTAACGACAGCATTCAACAAAGGGAGCCATTCAGGCAAGATCATATTTATGTCAGGCTTTCCAAAAATCCTACATAACATGGCAGCAACAAAACAATAAGGCGAGGTAAGTGAACCAGTACTGTACATACCTTGTTTGTTTTTCTTCAACGGCTCATCTCTTTTGGTCCACTCTTGTGTGCATTCTAATAAATTTGCATGTTCTCTGGTAAAATCTTCCATGAATTGCTTATTATAAGTCGCCTGAGGTTCCGGAAACTTATACATCAGCCTCACATCTTCCGTGGTGAATGACCCGATTAGCTCTTGAGATGGAGTTCTAAATTGCCTGTCTGAAATATCTGTGCTGTCTAGCACCCATTTCACCATGTCTGTATATGGAAGAATCCTCGGCCTTGCCGCTATCCTATGTAGAAATGAGCAAGCCAGTTCTTTAAGAGTTGCCTCAGACGTATTAATGGAACCTGCTGTAGCCGCAACTTTCAATACCACGGGATTTTCTTCTTCCAGCAAATTATACATTCCTTCCCATGTGGTTATACCGGCATCCTTATTGCAAGCGGTGTCTACATACAGTGAAGCCATTTCTCTGTTTTTAGAATTCGAGCTCTTCTCCTTCTTACCCATAATGTTCTGTGAAAGCTTTGTATAGACGTTTGCTCCTTCGTGTCTGCGTTTTACGAGTTAAATGAGAGTAATGGCATGAGAAAGGTGATGAGACTGTTTTAAATGAAAAGGCGGATGAAATATATTATTTTAACATGAAATGACTTTCAATCAAAACAAAATCTCATTTACCATTAATTGCCAATCCAATCATTTAATCTAATCATTAAAGCGCATAACAGATATTGATATATGGGAAGATTGCCTTTGAACAACGCGCCTACATGAATCTGCGACATTGCGATCTGCGATTTGCTGCGCAATATCGCAATATCGCAATATTGCAAAATGAAACCATCGCAGTTATGTAAAATAGCGCAAAAGCGCAAATTGCGCAATAGCGCAAAAGCGCACATCGCAAATCTCGCAAAAGCGCAAAATTGTAAATAGCGCAAAAGGTATTCGTTTAACATTTCTGTTTTTTGCGCTATGCGATCTGCGACCAATATGTTTATTGTATAGGCTTTTTGGGATCGCATTATCGCAAAATCGCATTTTCAGTTTTACAAAAGATATATACCATTTTGCGATGGATGCGCTATTTTGTTTAAAGAACAATTTTATTGTAATCTATCATAAACTTAAGTGTTTCTTAAGGTTCTTTCTAAGATATTTCTCTAAGTTTATGATAGAAAGTTTTATTTGAAAAGGAAAACAAATCCTAATTAATTTTTTGGATTTTTTAACTAAGGGTCCCCATTTATTTAGTATTATTACTAATATTAAATAAAAAGGGGGGTTGTTGCTGGTCACAACAGAAGGCTATCCTTTGAATCAGCCCAGAAATGGGTTGTACCTAAAAAAATAATATGCATGAGTTTCTCGTGCATGTCCTTTTGTACATAAGTGTGTTTTTCATTTTTGTACATTTTTTGGCTTGGTCTGCTTTGTGAGCAATTTTTCCTGCTTATTATTTCATTTCTTACTGTGCAGATGTCTGTCACTCCTTATGTTGGTTTTACGGATGGTGCCTCTCATAGTACCCAGAATCTGTCTTCCGCAGCCTAGATGATTTATGATCCTAATGGGGAGTTGATATACCTTCAAGGTATTTGTCTAGCACGAACAACTAACAATGTCGTTGAATACATTGATGTCATCGAACTCTTAACCGAAGCCATTTCTCTCAACATTCATGAATTAATTTTGAACCTAGATTCTCAGCTTGTTGTTCTCCAACTTAATGGGGATTATTCTATTAGAAATCCTCATATTTTAATTTTTATTTGCATGTTCGTTCATTAGAAAGGAATTTTGATTATATCACATATTAGCATATCCCTAGAAGAATGAATGTGTTAACTAATGTAGTAGCCAATATTGTATTAGATAGACATTTGCGTAATTTGTAAAAGCATTATCATCACATAGTAATATATATATATATATCGATTGTTTGCATCTACATGCATCATAAGTTCAAAAAATATGTGTTTTGGTTACATCCCGAGACATCATGTCTCTCAAAAAATATGCAGAAATAAAGCCTAGGCATCTAATCAACATGATGCTCATGATAACATATCACTGCACGCATGACCCGCCTCAGTAAACAATGGATGTGGTTAGACACCCCTGCAATGTGCCTCTGATACGCACGAGGAACATCCTCGAATCTCACATAATATGGGATCCTGCTTGTGAGTCCCTCCAAGTTGTGCGCGATCTCTTCTTCGTCACTTCCCTCACCTTAAGGGGTCGCCTTGAAATCGCGTGGGACCCTATGTGCTATTGGGGACCTCCCTGCAGGTCTCTCTAGGCCAACATCTACAATGCATGGATAAATATCATAACATATATTTAAAAAAAAAAAATCATAATACTCATCAAAATCAAAATGAGTTTTTACCCAAATCTTCATCCCAATCCTCTCCTTCTGGGAGTGGAAGGTTCGGATCGTCCATGAAGTCAGTACCGGTATATGGCCAGTCCTCTACCACTATGAGTTGTCGGTGGAGTGAGTCGAATAATTTTGACTTTCATGACATATGTTGACCACCTCCCGATCGAGGCATCAACTTCGCCCAAAGGACCATCCGTGGCTCTCATGCTGGTGGTGAAGGTACTATTACCTCCTGGGGTTGAAATATTGGCAACCGTTCTAGGATGAACAGTATCAATATGGACCCGTATCCAAATTGTTTTAGCTTTCCATTCTTGCACTTTGTTAACTGGTGCTTCAGGTTGAATGTTACAACTTCTGCCCAGTTGTAAATGGTTGGAGCCATACAATCCACAGCAAGTTGAATCTATGTCTTTTTAGCTTCGTGAGGGGCCTGAGATCTAGTGGCTTGTGTTACAGTGTGCAGCACTACCCTTAGTGCCAAATTGGGTATTTTCTGAATATATATTTTCCCGCTCTTCGATCCTTTCTTTTCTCATGGGCAGACTCTGTCTATTAGCATGCCCATGCTCTCACCCATGGGTTGGGTACCCGTCAAGATTGGTTTCTCTTCCCTCCATGACAATCCAGTGATGAAATATATGTCAGAGACTTCTATCTCTAGCTCTTGGTCATGAATCAGAAATATTTCTCGTTCGTGTTGAGATTGCAACAAGATGATGAGCTTAGTGGAAAGAAGTCGCCTTCACTAAGTGGGCCCGCAAGCTATTTTTGGCGCAAAGTCTATTTTTAGACATATGGATCATGTTCTATGAGTTGCAGGATGCTATTTGTGGATGGTTGGTCAAGTCGGAAAAAAATAGATGGACTTCTATTTTTAGACATATTGGGCGGAATCTATTTTTAGATTGCCAGTCTAAAAATAGATATGTCGAATATTATTAGCTCTTAATAATATTTGGACTCTAAACATTATCTTATCCTCTTGGAGCACTTCAATTTGATGCCTGGATGTGGCACATGCAGCTGACAGAAGGAATTACGCTATTCCTAGGGTTTAGTGGAGCTATTGCATGGTTGACTTCAGTTAGAACTCATGTGACATAGTTTGGTGGAGTTGATGAGACAGTTAATGGAGTTGTGTTCAGTTTAACTTAGTTGAGCTAGTTGTATCTAGTCTAACTGATTGATACAATTAGTGAGAGTGGTGTGAATTAATTATTAATTAATTCACTAATTATAAACTCATAAATCAACTAATGAATACATCAGTTAACTTCAGTGCATGGACAGTTTCAGTGGAGACCAGTGAAGAGGTAGGTGAAAGAGCAAGTGTGACTATCAGTTTTGACCATACTGGTGCATGAGTTTGCACCACACATTGATGGAGATGCCAATGAGGATTGCGCAGTGCATACCAGAGGGATTCGAACTCAAATTGAGCCATTATTCATCTTGGATTGCGTAGTAGAGGCAGGCTAATAGGTGGAGCAGATTGGAACATGTGTTTTGCTAGATCTGCGCTTGTGTAGTGTGTAACAATTGGAGATTGTACTAAGAGCTTGTGAGGAGTTTGTACAATGATTGCTACATGATCTCTATCATTATAATATACAGATAGTTGGGGGTTTTCAGCTTTAAGCTTTCCCATAAATACTGTGTTTATATGTGTGATTGTTTATGGTTTTAATGTGCGCATGCGATTGTTTATATTTCCACAAATTAATGATCAATAGTAGAAGAGGTTATGTATTATGCATGAAGCTCAAATAGTGTGTGATCAGAATAATCTCAGTGAATAATTTAACAGTTATTCAAATTTCTACAGTTCGGTGTCCCACACACTGATCAGATACTATAATAATTCCATCTAAGCTCATAGACACGATGTTAGGAAGAATTTCAAGAGAACACAATTTCTCAAGGCATCCAAACATGCATTGTTTTCCATGGCTTTTTCATCTTCCTCTTCGTGTTCTCTTTATTTCCACTCGATGACCATTTTTTGATTTTTAATTACCTGTAAAACCACAATTGGGGCCTCTATTAGTCACATAATTTCCTTTTGAACTATTTAAAATGGGCTATTTGGGAGAATTTTTTTCCTTTTGGCCGCGAAAATTGGCATTGTTCTTTTACAAATAGCGGTGCCGATTGTCGCCTCCCCTTTAGAATTATGGGCGGGTTAGCGCGACTCTGTGCCTAGAACCTGCACCGACCGCCGCGGCCAATCCAAAAAAAATTCCACCAAATACATCAAAAATGAAGAATGCAAGAAATGAAACATAGTTTAAAAAGCAGGAAAAGATGAGAGCCCTTACTTGGAGAAAGTGGATTTGTGAATGGCCTCCTGGATTGCCTGCTGTCAGCTCCACAAGATCACATTTAGAAATATTAAAATTCTAACAAGGAAGTGAAAAGGTGAAAAAAAAAATTTTTTACTATTTTTGTCATTTTATAACCTTTTCGAAACCCTAATTAGGTTTTCAAGCTTATTTTTTATTATTTTAATATTTTATCTCGAAAAATGGGTTTTACGTGTGTTTATTGTGCAGAAACAGGTCTTAAAAACAGATGACGATGAAGTGATGAATTGTATTTTATTACTTTTTCAGACTCGGTAAAAACACGAGAAAGTCACCCCTTAGAGTCATCTTTCATCTCTTTTCTGACTCTCGAAAATTGAAAATATTGTCAATACTCTTGTTGTTTTGAACTCGTTAAAGGTTGTGAAACATCATCTTCCCAGTATAAGTTTACCCCTTTTTCAGGTTGGGACAGATTATTTACAAAAAAGGAATACCTTAGCCAATCGCGACTAAGAGGTTCTCTCAGACATTATTTTCTACCTTTTTGGATCGGTGAGACTAACTACGGAAAGGGATCTATTGGATTTTTCTTTTCCGCCACTTTTCAAACTCTCTAAACATGAAAAAACATCAAGTTTTCCCTTTTTCAGACTTGTTAAAACCAAATGACATCGAAAATCATCACCATGACGTTATCGAGTTCCTCCTTCCTAGGGCTCGTAAAATGTACTAGGATGCATTTTTTCGAAGGAAAAACTTATATTACAAGCATATGTTATCCTCTTCAAGCTTGTTTCCAAAAAAAATTGGGGTGCTCGCCAGAAATGGTGGGGGAAAATAGAACCAGTTCTCAGGCATGTCGGCAGTATGTCGCTCTTAAACATGACACTTGTTTGCAATTTGTGCTGGGTTGGGGACATCCCATTAGTAATTTTTCCTCCATGGGTTTAGGTTATCTGTTTTGACCTCTCATCTGCTCTTTTCCATGTCACCTGACCTCAGATCCCTTGATGTCAAATACTACAGATTCCAGAGTTGTGTCGCCAATATGTTCAAGAGAAGTTTCCTTATGCATTTTTCAACCCCTGATCCTATGTTTATTGTTGATTCACTATCATCTTATTCCTATTTCTCGTGTCGATGATGTGGGAAACATTATGGCCCTCCTTCAACCGATCACTTCCTATCGATTTTAGCTCATTATTCAGGAAGTTGATTTAGAGACTCCTTTATGGTACCTTAGAGCTTGCATGCCTCAATGGCAAGTTATTCGCATTTTAAGATAGGTTCTAATTATTGACCTTCAATCAACTGATTTCACGAGTGTTTGACTCCATCTCACCGTTCACATTTCATGGATTGTACTAGTCATACCTTGGTAGCCATTGTCATTACTAGTGGTTTCTCTCGCGCCTATTAACATCTTTCATCATTGGCTAGTAATCAGGTGATTTTCTTGCATGTTCAACTTCATCTCATTCATTCGCATTCTTGAATTTGTACTTGGTCGGGCCGAGATGGAGCGCAAGACCCTGGGTTTTGTCTGATGAAATCCAAGTTGCAGGAAGATTTGGTTTATCATGACTATATGCATGACTCTTCTGATTGGAAGGTTGCAACCATACTTGAGTCTATTTTATGATCCTTCTTATTGGATGGTTATGTCCATACCTCGGATCTTACTGTTATATGTACTCTATTATGGATGGTTGCACCCATACCACATGTTCATGTATCAAAGATATCAGTTGTACTTGTTCTTGCAAGTCTTCCGACGACAGCGTTTTGGTTTGGGCATGTTCTCATAAAGCATTTCACCCCTTCCTCTCTCTCGGGCCTCATGCTTTAGGGGGCATCTGTTACACATTATTTTGTCACCGTCCCTTAAATCCCCATCCAAAACATTGGAGGACCATTTCAGTGACTTATGTGTACTGTCATACTTTGCCATAAGTGTCATTGCATCCTTTGGCATGTCAAGATCATAATCTCTGATGATCATTCCTCAAGCAGACCTTCAAAAACATGTGATTTTGGGTTAGCGCTGGTAGGCAGTTATGGCCTCACACCCATGGAGAAATTAACATTGGGCTCCACGCCCTTTGGCGCTCTGTCTCATAAGGGCATCCACGTCGAGCTATTTTTGGAATTATTTTTAAAATAGAAACGAAGTTTCCATGCTTAAAAACTTCATGAGTGGAGTCATCATGGTTTGTTCGACTAAATAATGTTGAGTTTATCCCTTTGGACCATTTGTTCCTACAATTGTGCAACTCCCCAAATGGATAAACCTCTCCTCCACCTCATGTGGGATCCCACACCTCCTCCTCTCCTATAAATTCTTCATCCTCACATTGATTCAGCTAGTTGAATGGTCATTATTATAGCTAGTGTGTAGAAGAAGGCAGAGAAGAATCCATTGTTGATAGAGAGTTTAGGCCCATTGCCTCATCGAGTCCAATCTCGAACGAATGCTTGAGACGCGCCCTACTGAACCCGTCGAAGGAGATCTGTAACGTCAAGGAATAAGGTTGTAAACTTCTTTTTCTCTATCAATAATACATGATTGGTTTCTGGCTCCAACTTTGTTTCCATTTATATGCAAAGTGTTTAGATCTCCTTGACTAGCTGAATAGTTGTAGATGAATGTATGTTCTTGTATGTTGTTATCGTTGTTTAATATTTGCGCAGACGTGTAAAAATCATCACCAAAACGTAGTGCAAGGCATGAAGAAAACTATCGAAGGATCGTTGTCACGTGTCATGACAAAAGAATTGGATCGAGGTAGGATATATTTTCCGGCCTATATTTCATTTATAAGCTAGGAATTCAGGATTCCATCATGTTCCCTTGTTGCTAGACCCACCCTAGGGCTAGAGGGATCGCCTCTGTCCACAGAGGGGATTTTGTCATGTTCCCAAATTTTCATGAAAATAATTGGAACAATAATTTTTGTGTATTTCATCTAGGAGGTGAATAAAATGGGTAAAAGGCCCATAAGTAGGAATAAGATCCTTCATAATGTGAAAAGGATCCATGGAGCAACTTGATTTTTCACCTTCCAGTGTGAAAAGGGGCAAATCCATGAGGAAAAGGTCAAGTTTTACCAAGTCAACAGCACTGCCTAAGAGGTGTATCTTTCATGAGAAGACAACTCAGTTCGAGAGGGAGAAACCCTAATGTGTGGGGTCTAGGGCAAAGAAACATTCACTTGCATAAAAGGAGGAAGAGGCAGCCATAGTGAGACATCTTTGAGCATTTGATCATTTGTTTGATTAGACTATTTGCAGCCTCCGACTATTCAACTGAGTTGCAGTGCTGTTTAGCACGAGGGATTCCTGTTTAGGATTTCCTCTCCTTCTTGAGAGGCCTCTTGAAGGATTGCTCTTAATTTTCTCCACATCTTGGCTCAAGGCCAAAGCCACTTCTTCAGTCACTGCATTATTTCTGTTGAAGTATAACGTAGTGTTGTTGGGTGTTGCACTGGAGGGTTCCACAACACCTTTCCTTGGCTTATCTTTCAGAGGAGGGAGTTCCTATTTCTCCGGGAGGTTGGTGAAGGAGGTTAATGAGCTGATTTCACATCTTTGGCACCAAGCCAAGTATTATTTATCTCCTACAGCGCAGTCCAATGCCTTGACTGCGTTATTTTAGAGTGCACCTACAGTGGGGGATTGTACCACTAGTTTGGAGGGAGAGATCTTTAGGGATTCGAACAGCCTTTCTCCTGAGAGATCCATTGGATGAGGTCTATGCACCATATGTAGCAGATTTAGCTATCTTCATCCATTTCTATTTTCTGAGTTGCAGCTGCTGCCCAGCAACTCTGGCATTTCTACAGATTTTTCATTTTTAAATGTATTATAGCCAATCCTTCTAAGGATTTTGTATTATTGTTGTATTAGTGCTTTTATGGGTTTAGAGCTTGCTCCCCCTCATTTATTGAGCTGATATTTTCATATCATTACATTTTCATTTTGTATATTGCAGTGTCTCCATATAAATTGCACTGTCATAGCTAGGGCATATTTATGCAGCAGTGTTTTGTCACATTTGATGTACATGTCTTGTCGAGGCTTTCATTGCCAAGCTTGAGTGATTGATTCCTCAAAGTATTGTACTCTTGCTGCTATATCATACATTTTTTAGCTATTTACATCTTCATGTGCCATGGCTCATTAAAATAACGTTGTCTATTCAATCCTTGTTCAAGTATTGTTGTAGTCCCTTCATCGAGGATATTTTGTGGACATCTAAGTTTGGGATATCTGTTTAACCCACTTAGAAGGATTTCTTTGGAGCCTCCTCTTGGATTTAGCACTTAGACACATTTTTCTAAGGGATCCAGGTCTTGGTTTCAATTCCTGTAGTAGCCATTACTGGAAAATGTGTTTTCCAGTCATGCCTTGCTAGTTGTTCCTAATTTGGAATATTACAGTGGTATCAAAGAAACTTTCTTGGCTCAGCCTATAAGTCTAAGCCCAAGAAGATCAGAATATTGGAGAGGATGGGATTTATCTCATCATATTTTAGATCCATGAAGAACCTCCCCAAGGAGGATAAGCAGAAAGAAGAGGAAGAACCCTGCACTTCCTATTCTCATCAAGGAGACAGAGAAATAAGCAAGAAAAAGACTCCATATTTTGGAGAAGAAAAAGAAAAAGGGGATAAGCTTACCAAGCTTCTTCCTAAGTCTATACATATGATTCATGAATATTTCAAGGAGATTCAGAGGAAGATGTGTGAAGAATCTCCAAGAGGGTTTGTACAAAAGAAAAACTCTAGATTTGCACATGAGGAGTGTGAGCAAGTAGCTACACACCATCTTGTACATCGCATTCACTTGCCTAGGATTTCCAGAAAAGAGATGAAGATAGAAGAAGAGGTTGCTAGGAGGGAAACCCTTAGTGATTTCTTGAGAGAGTATGAGTCTCAAACTCAAAAATTCTGAGATCATCTCAGTTTTTCAGAGTTTTGCAAGATGAAGTTGAAGGGAAAAGAGTAGCAGGATAGATTTCATCTATCTACCTTTTAGGGTTCACCTGCATGTTCAGACAAAGCTTGGGTGGAGGAGTTAGAGACCTTCTTGCAGCAGCACCAAATGCTGGAGGATGAAGCCATCAAAGTTGCAGTGCTGCATTTGAGAGGTAAGGCTTATGCTTGGGGGATATTTGAATCCTTTTCTTTGAAAAATGTAAACATTGCATCTTATTCAGGTTTCACTAAGGCATTAGTGAAAATATTTGATATAAGGATTCATGAAACACACATGGTGGAGGAAAACAAGAAAACTCAAACAAAACCCTTGCATGAGAACGCAGTACCAGTGCAGAAAACCAAGGGGAAGGTTGAAAACTTGCCCCATACATTACCGGAAGAGAAACTTTCTTCCCACACTGTTGAGAAAGAGAGCATGGGGATATCTTTTTCAAAAAGGGGTCCAATCATTGGGAGGTTGCCCACTCATGTTGCAGAGATTGAAAGCAACAAAGTTGTTAGATCTGTATTTGATCTAGCACCTCATGTAGAGGAAGGAGGAGCTCTTGCTCCAAATAGAGGGATGCTTGCATCTTTCCAAGGAAGTCCCCGGGATCTCAAGTATGGAGATCAAGGCATAACTCATGTTCTACATGTGCCATTTTTGAGGAGGTGTGGAACCAAGGAGACACAAGGAGGAGGCAGGGGGAAGACCCAGCATCATGAGATGAGGAGTACACATTCCTGTCCATTTTTGGAGGTTGATGCACCTAACAAGGTGATTGGATTGCGCAGTGGAAGCATGGAGAGTTTTCTCCATCCATATATTCAGCAATCTCTTGTTGAGGATGTCTCATTGCATGGAGACATTTTGCCGGGGAGACCACTGGACCAGCAGAGGAGGATGGATGCTTCACCAATTGAGGCACCACTCATTGATTTTAGAAGAGTGGAAACCTTGGGAGAGCTTGATACAACGCTAGGAGTTTGGGGTAGACTCAAGGAGAGAGAGAGCATTCTCTCAACATCATCAGTACCCACTTCAATTTCAGATGCTGTGTTGTGGTAGAAGCATCAGGGGAAGGATAGTAGCCTTCCAACTTGCATCTTTGGCATGGGAGATGTCAAATAAGATGGTGACCATATGATAGGCTCTCTTCATGAGAGATCGTCAGCGCTGTCACTATTGAGGATAGATCCACATTGGAAATCCCAGCTGTTGGTGGAGTATTCCAAGGATCTTTTTACTTGTATGATATTGGATGGCCAGTTGCATGAGGAGGCATATTTAGTCAGAGATGGGGTCATCTTCTATCATGGTAGGATCTTCTTACCTGGAGCTTCCAAGCTCAAGCTGAAGTTGCTACAAGCAGCTCATGAGGATTTCCTTTTTAGCCCCACTTATTCTATGAGAGCATACCACACCATCAGGGAGGGGTATTTTTGGATGGGCTTTGAGGAGGAGATATATCAGCATATGAGTAGATGCATGGATTAGATACAGATGGAGGAGAGACATGACTCTTTGAGAGAGTTAGCACAGCCACCTCTTTTCCCTTTGGAGATGATATAAGTCTCACTTATGAACCACTCCACTTGTATGAGCAGGAGATATGGTAAGGGTATTCATTATTATTTACATGATTATTTGTATGATGTATGTATGCATCCCTTAACCATACATGTGTAGGATGATGCTCCAAGGAGGAGCATTCTTTTTTCTAGACCACATGGTTTAGATGAGGCCATAAGCATGATTGATGGCCATTCCCTAGGAGGACTTGGGGAAGAGATACATTATGGAGGACATGCTCATTGTACACCTTACATTATTCACTTCCTCCATACTTATGAGGATATTGGAGCAGCAGGCAAGTGGTTGAGAGGCCACACTTTTTATCAGTCTCTATTGCAGTTGAGGGTTAAGCTGCGTTGGTTGCACTTGAGGGACCATTGTCCTTCTCACTTATTACACATGGTAGCAAGTATGATTCTCATTTTTGCTCCCTATGGCTCTATTTTTTCTGTCTTTATGAGGAGCATGCTTGGGAGAGAGACACATTGGATGGATGTGTCCTTTGAGGGAGAAATTCCTCACACTGTTTGCACTACATGTTCTAAGGGGAACATGGGAGATGATATGGCCACTAGATCAACTCACTTGTTTCCATATGAGGTGAGCCATATGATAGATGACATGCCATATGTTGATGACTTCCAACTCATCATATATGGAGATATTTGGGCCAACATGATTTGCAGCGTTGGAGGGGAGATCTTTGGAGATCTAGTCCTCATCTTGCCACTTGAGGGAAATATTATTGCAGCCCAGGATCAGCAGACACTCTACACTTACCTTAAGTGGAGAGATGGACAGCGTGGGGTAGGCTACATTGTCTACCATGTGTAGAATTTCAGCCCACCTTCTTTGCCGGAGCCAAAGGTGGATGACAGTTTTCAAGAGTTTCCTAGTTGGGAGGTGACTCATTTTTCATGGCTCATAGCTTGGAGATGGAGGATCCATATGGGAAAGATAGTTCCCATTCTATTTCAGATCCCATTCTTCAAGGGGACCTCTAGACATCACTTTGCTATCCTCTTGAGTATTTCACCTTTACATGATGATGGCTTGATAGCTAACTTAAATGCTAAGGAGGGGAAATGTGGAGGCTTGATTGATGAGATAGCATCACTTTCCTTGGAGGAGATCATCATACACAGATGCTACAGGGAGAGGAGGAGGAAGGAATTCAGTCTATCCTTGCACTTTCTTGAGGACAAGCAATCTTTGAGAGGGGAGGACTGTAATGTTCCAAAATTTTCATGAAAATAATTGGAACATTATTTTTTGTTTATTTCATCTAGGAGGTGAATAAAATGGGTAAAAGGCCCATAAGTAGGAATAATATCCTTCATAATGTGAAAAGGATCCATGGAGCAACTTGATTTTTCACCTTCCAGTGTGAAAAGGGGCAAATGCATGAGGACAAGGTCAAGTTTGACCAAGTCAACAATGTTGCCTAAGAGGTGTAGCTTGCATGAGAAGAGAGCACAGTTCGAGAGGGAGAAACCCTAATGTGTGGGGTCCAGGGCAAAGAAAAATTAACTTGCATACAAGGAGGAAGATGCAATCATAGTGAGACTTCTTTGAGCATTTGATCATTTTTCTTATTAAAATATTTGCAGTCTCTGGCTGTTCAGATGAGTTGCAGTGCTGTTTAGCACGAGGGATTCCTGTTTAGGATTTCCTCTCCTTCTTGAGAGGCCTCTTGAAGGATTTATCTTCATTTTCTCCACATCTTGGCTCAAGGCCAAAGCCACTTCTTTAGTCACTGTGTTATTTCTGTTGAAGTATAACGTAGTGTTGCTAGGTGTTGCAGTGGAGGGTTCCACAACACCTTTCCTTGGCTTATCTTTCAGAGGAGGGAGTTCTTATTTCTCTGGGAGGTTAGTGAAGGAGTTTTCTAAGATGATTGCACATCTTTGGCACCAGGCCAAGTATTATATATCTCCTACAGTGCAGTCCAATGCCTTGACTGCGTTATTTTAGAGTGCACCTGCAGTGGGGGATTGTACCACTAGTTTGAAGGGAGAGATCTTCAGGGATTGGATCAGCCTTTCTCTTGAGAGATCCATTGGATGAGATCTATGCATCATATGCAGCATATTTAGCTATCTTCATCCATTACTATTTTCTGAGTTGCAGCTGATTCCCAGCAACTCCGGCATTTCTGCAGATTTTCCATTTGTACATGTATTGCAGCCAATCCTTCTAAGGATTGTGTATTATTGTTGTATTAGTGTTTTCAGGGGTTTAGAGCTTTCTCCCCCTCATTTCTTGAGCTAATATTGCCACATCATTACATTTTCATTTTGTATATTGCAGTGTCTCCATATAAATTGCACTGTCATAGCTAGGGCATATTTATGCAGCAGTGTTTTGTCACATTTGATGTACATGTCTTGTCGAGGCTTTCATTTCCAAGCTTGAGTGATTGATTCCTCAGAGTATTGTACTCTTTGCTGCTATATCATACATTTTTTAGCTATTTACATCTTCATGTGCCATGGTTCATTAAAATAACGTTGTGTATTCAATCCTTGTTCAAGTATTGTTGTATTCCCTTCATCGGGCATATTTTGTGGACATCTAAGTGTGGGAGATATGTTTAACCCACTTAGAAGGATTTATTTGGAGCCTCCTCTTGGATTTAGCACTTAGAAACATTTTTCTAAGGGATCTGGGTCTTGGTTTCAATTCTTGTAGCAGCCATTACTGAAAAATGTGTTTTCCAGTCATGCCTTGCTAGCTGTTCCTAATTTGGAATATTACAGATTTTCCTGCTCAACACTTGTGCAGAGGAAATAAATCAAGGATATGTGGTTGGTAAATCAATATGGTGGAAGTGGCAGGAGATCTAGTCAAGCTAGTAGAAGTGGTGATAGAGTCCAGCAAATTGAAGCCATGATGGAAAATTCAAATTCATGAGTCCCTCACAACATAATGGAAAAATGTGAAGGATGACAATTGCAAAGCACTTTGAGTAGTGCTTTCCTAATAAACACTTACTTTACTCAAACATGAGAGAAATCCATTAT
>CM076583.1:732832800-733033625 GCA_034641835.2 Pinus albicaulis | reverse complement strand
AACATCATCCACATTAAAAGAAAGACACAGGATTAAGATTCCTTGTTTGAAGATAGTTGCCACCTAAATACGGTCAGTTGCCACCTAAATACGGTCACATCTGGCTAACATTCCTTGTTGAGTCTGAGGAATTAACATACTGGCTTCAAGAACAATCCACACTAGAGCTTATCCTAATCCAAACCCACCTGAGATAGTTGAAAACCCTGAGAGTATTCTTAGGAAGCCTTATACACATAGGGATCCAACTATTGTCAAACACATTAATAGAGCTAATTCAGCACCTGAAAACTTTGGAGCTCTATCAAACACTCAAATTGACTTAGACTTACCAAGTAATTTACCAAGAACTCAGTCACTCAGTGCTATAGAACAAACAAACTTTGAGCCTCCAATATCACCACCACATAGTGGTCAAAACATTAGGGACAAAGAAACCCCTCCATCAACACCTCTTGATATTCATTTCATTCATAACTTGGGTCTCTCTCACCCTAGATATGTTCAACATTTTGTTGCTGGTCCTAGCATCTCTGTCATTCATATACCTGCTGCTCAAGCCCAAGCTTTACCTCCACAAAACATTACCATGGCTACATGGTATGCTCCCTTGGTGTTACCATAGCCTCTAGTGCCTTTACCCAATGATTATCAATCTAAAATCCCGCATTTCACTCGAAAAGAGTCTACCACAGCTCAACACCATGTAGATAGGATGGAAGATGCCTTTAACTATATGGAGATAGAAGATGAGACAATCAAAATGAGAATCTTTGCTCAGAGTTTAGGAGGAGAAGTGAAGAAGTGGCTTAAAGGCCTACCTCCTAATAGTATCCACGATCTTCCCTCTTTACATCAAACCTTCATAAACAAATGGGAAGTCAAAAGCAACCTTCTCCAAATATTAGCAGATTATAAGAACCTTAAAAGAAATCAAGGAGAGAGTGTCCATGACTATTCTACTAGATTTAACTATATACAATGCTCTTCCACCTCACATGAAACCTCACCAAGGAATGGCCTTAGTGAAATACCCTGAAGGATTTGATGCTGATATGGCCTATCAAATTAGGGAGAGAGACTATAACACATTAGAAGACATGCAGAAAGGAACAGTGAGTGTGGAAGAAAACCTGATTGAAAAGAGAGCTAGAACAAGGGCTGAAAAGAAGGTAACCTATAGGGATGACACTGTAGTTTCTTCATTTGATTCCAAATATGACAGCCTAGCCAAAAATATGGAGAGGATAGAAAGAATGATGGAGAAAATGGTTGTCCAAGTCAATAACTAGAACAGAAACCAAAATCCAGAACCAAAACTTCAGGAGAAACACCCCTCCCAATAGACAAAGAGACTCTGATCAACAAGTCATACCTCCATTCCAAGAGAATTTCCTGGATGAGGATGAAGGGATAATAGAAGAGTTAGAGGGAACTACCATAAACATGGTGGAGGTGGATAATCAAGATCACACTTTTTCTACAGATGATAATTAGGCCTCATACTCACATTGGGATGAGGAAGCGTTAGAATCTGAAGACTATAGATTGGGATTCGAAAATACCATCATGCAGGTCCGAGAACAATATGATCTCAGAAGAAAAAAGAACATAGATACTCCCAAACCAAAAGCCTCTAAAATCACCATCAAGAAAAGACCTGAGAAGAATCCTAAAGTGACTGCTGAAAGTAGCAAATCAGCAGCTGAGAGTTCTGGAAAAAACAAAGAAAAGGACGTCCAAACTAATGACAAACCAAGCCAAGAAACTAGCAGCACTAGCATTGCAGCTAATGCTCCTGATAAAATAGCTTCAAACATTGTACATAATGAGAATCAGTAGGCTGATTCTGCCAATAAAATAGTGGCCAATAAAATAGAATTGAACCTTTCAAAAAGTCAGCCTCCTTTCAATTTGGAAAGTGAGATAGCCAAAATCAAAATTTCCGTTCCTCTCACTGAGTTGGCCATTCAAGATGTATATAAAGGTCAAATTTGAAAGCTTTAAACTTAGGAGAAAACAGTGACACTGTCAATTTAAATGATGATCAACCAACTCTTTTGTTTGGTCCAAAAATAGAAGGAAGATTTCAGGAAGGAGTAGTGCCTCCCTTCTATGTCAGTCTCAATATCCATGACAAAATCCCGCATAATGCCATGCATGATTCTGGGGCCTCACACAACCTTATGCCAAAAGTGATTATGGAGAAGTTAGGCCTAGAGATAACCAAACCTTATAAGGATTTATATTCATTTGACTCTAGCAGAGCGAAGTGCCTTGGCCTAATCAAAGATCTCTATGTGAATCTGACCCAAATCCCAGCCAAGTGCATGGTAATGGATGTTGTAGTGGCAGATGTACCTCCTAAGTATGGCATGTTGTTTTCAAGGTCATGGGGTGCCAAGCTGCAAGGTACAATGCAGATGGACATGGCATGTGCCACAATCCCTGTCTTTAGCCAACTTAGAAGACTATATAGAGAGGCACACATGAATTTTATGGTTAGCAGCCCTGAGAAACCTGAAAATTCACCTCTGTACTCTGTCCATACAAATCTGGACTCTTTTATCCTTTACAATGATGAACTTAGAGATGAGCCAAAGCTAGAAGATAGAAATTTAAACAACATAGTAGAGCCCACAGATCTTAACATAATGGCAACTCTAGATGTAGAGGAAAACAAGGAAGAAACCTTTGAACAGTGTACTGAATCAAAAAACCAGAGTGAACAAAACCAAGACTGCAAATAGCAGATTACTCATCACTCTGAACTCCATGAAAGTCCTAAGGAACTAAACATTACACAGCATGGTGCAGACCTCATGATATTACATAATGGCGAACATAGCATTACAGATGAAAATGATAATAAGTCTGCAAACAATCCCTTATGGAGAATGAACTTTTATGGGTCTTTCACTAAAAATAATGCAGGAGCTGGAGTATGGTTGCACAATACTGAACGCAATTATGCTGAGAGTCATGCCTTCAAGCTAGACTTTAAATTCACAAACAACATTGCAGAGTATGAGGCTCTCATCCTAGGATTGCACCTATTGAGAAAACTAGGAGCCTAGAGGATAGTTGTACATGGATACTCTGAATTAGTCATCAAACAACTGAATGGAGAGTATACTGCAAAGCATCCTAGATTAAGGGCATACAGAAATGGTGCTATGGATGTTTTGAAAACATTTGTAGAATACGAGCTTGTGTTTGTTTCTAGGAGTCAAAACATAATTGCAAATGGATTGGCCTGTGCTGCTAGTTCATATCAGAGACTGCCTAGTGATAAACAGATAGTTATTCAAACAAAATACAGACCAACAATGCCAGATAATGAGAAATATTGGCAGGTTTGAGGGTGACAAATAGATAGAGGATTTCTTGCTTTGCAGGAATGAGTTTGAATTGCCAGAGTTAGGCTTTAAGTATGATGAAAGCAGTTCAGATAAAGATTCCCCTGATGAAGAAAAACCATCCCCCACTGCAGAAATAAACATGTTAACCAAAGAATTCGAAACACAAAATGAAGAATACACGAAATCAGGTAAAGAAGACACAGAGGTGTTGCAATCCAAAGACAAAATCAAACCTAGAGGATTAGCACCCTTAGAGAACCTTTTTGATTTTAACAATGTGGTAAAGAAGCCCACTATAGAACACATTGAATTAGATGTTGAAGAACGAAATATAGGCGGCCATGACAAGCCTAAAATGATTAAATTATCTAAATCCTTGCCAGCACACATCAAGAAGAGATACATTGATTTATTTAAAGAGTTTGCTGATGTGTTTTCCTGGAGCTATGAGGACTTAAAATCCTATGACACAGAGATCATCCATCATAAAATCCCCTTGAAATAAAACCAGAAACCCTTTAGGCAAAATATGCGCAGAATTAACCTAGTACAATTGCCTCTGGTAGAAAAGGAGATTAAGAAAATGTATGAAGCAGGTATCATAGTGCCTGTGAGGTTTTCAAATTAGGTCTCCAACCTTGTGGCTGTAAGGAAAAATACAAGAGATATTAGGTTGTGCATTGATTTCAAAAACCTTAACAGAGCCTCATTGAAGGATAACTACCCCTTACCTAAAATGGAACACATCCTACAAAGGGTAGTTGGCTCAAAGAGGATATATCTATTAGATGGCTTCTTAGGGTATAACCAAGTCTTAGTACTCCCATAAGATCAACTAAAAACATCTTTCACCACTCCATGGGGCACTTTCATGTATGTGAAAATGCCTTTTGGACTAATGAACGTTGGTGCAACCTTCCAAAGAGCTATGGACATCGCATTTTCAAAGGAAATAGGGCACTTCATTGTTATGTATATGCTATGGACAACAAATTAAGGTTCTTTACCAATTTTTGTCATGTATATGCTTAATACTCCCACTGTATGAGCAATATTCAGTCAAGCACAGACCAATGCATAAATTAGAATAGCTGTAAAAAATGCATATGAAACATAAGCCATGTCCTCTCTTTCTTCTTGCGTCTTTGGAAATTGATCAACAATCAGTATTTCCATTACATGAATTGGTACCTTCACTGGTTTAGTACAATATACATGTTAAAACACTTCAAGGTTGTCACAACTTACTTTCTCTGATTTACCAATAGTTTCTTCACTATGTAGTCTTTTGATGATATCCATTCCAAGAATGAAACTTACAATATTGAGATCCTTCATGTCAAATTTGGAGGATAGTTACATCTTCACTTTCCTGATCGCACCCATGTTGTTTCCAACTAGTAAGATGCTATCAAAATACAACACGACATATATGAAATACCTACCTTTCGACTTGAGATATACATAGTGATCAAATTGGCTTCTCAAAAATCCCAATCCCCGGATGTACATGTCAAAATTATGGTACCATATCTTAAGTGATTGCATCAAACCATAAATGAAAATTTTCAGCTTATATACTAACTTCGGCTTTCCCTTTACTACAAAAATTTCAGGTCATTTCATTTATATTCTTACGCTAGGTCACCATGTTGAACTGTTATCTTTACATCCAATTGTCATATCTCGAGATAAAAAGCCGCAACCAAAGATATTAGTAATTTAATGAAATTTAATTTTGCAATAGGGGAAAATATCTTACTGAATTTGACTCCCTTGACTTGGCAATGGGAATATCCTTTTGCCCTAAGTCAAGCCTTGTATTTCCTAACCTGATCTATTGAATGCAACTTTTCCTTTAACACCCACTTGAAACCAACATTCTTCCTTCTAATAAGTAACTTGGCTAAATCCGCCATGTCTTATTCTTATGCAAAGAATCCATTTCTTCATTCATAGCTCTTGACCAAAGTTAACCATGTATCAAGTTTATTCTCTCCTCAAATGTCCTAGGTTCATCCTCAATGGCAGATAACAAAAAGAAGACTGAAAAGCATGTTGGGTATACCTTGCAAGATCTTTCCTTAATCGACTAGACCTCCTAAGAATCAAAGTTTGATGTTCCAAATCTTTGGTTGAATATGTTGACTCATCTAAGTCACTTTACTCCAACTGCAAGTCCAATAATAAATTCTATTTTCCTTCTTTTTTGAAGTATCTTATGTTTTATAATTACACCTTACTTCCCTAAAGATCACTTTTGACTATAAATTATCTTCCTTGTCACATAATTCCATATCTTCTATCATTTCATTCCATCCTTATAGTCTATGAAAATACACTTGATTTACTTGTTATCCAATTTTTTCCTCTTTCCCATTGGAACATGGAAAAATGCATCAAATCCAAACAATCTAAGATGTGCAAGTGATGGTTTCTTACAAAACCATACTTCATGTGGAGTATTGTCACCAATGTTGATGATGAAGACCTATTCACCAAGTAACACACAATGTTGATTGTATTTGTGTATAATTCTTATGCTAGTTCTGCATTATTGGACACACTCCTTCACTTTTCCACCAACATCTTATTCATTCTCTCAATGAATTTATTTTTCTAAAGAGTGTATGGAGTAGTTGTTTGGGGAACTTATATCCCATGTTGTTTTCATATTTTCTTAAATTATTTACCATATAATTCACTTTTGTTATCGATTATCATAACCTTTACCTTTCTATCTATTTGGTTCTCCATAAGAGATTTGAACTCTTGAAATTTATTGAAAACCTTAGACCTCTTCCTTAGGAAATATATCCATGTCATCTTGGAGAAATTATCTATGAAGAAAACATAATATATGGATAGACCTAGTCATTGCATTGGTACTATCCCAAATACATTACTATTAATTAACTCCATAATTCTCTTTGCCCTTGTAGTACCAAATGGGAATTTAACACGATTTTGTCTCCCATAAATACAATATTCACATAAAGCGACTTTTAGCGAGTTACTATAAAAAACTTTAATCATAGCTTTGCTTTGCATAACTCAAATTATTTTCTCTCCATTGTGTCACATCTTTTGATGCCATAACATGGTCTTGTTGACTAAACAAGAGGGTTGACCCATAAGTTTTATGAACATTTGCACTATTGCAACCACTTTGGTCAATATGCCCTTACAACTTGTATAATATGCCAATCTGAACACCTCTTATCAACACCATCACACCACGAATCATCTTACATGAATCCTTCTTAAATATGATAGGCATGATTGCATCACCCATTTGACTTATAAATATTAGATTCCTAGCTACCTCGAAAATATGTGGTACCCATGACAATTTTCTATTCCAACAATCCTTTAGTACTAGTCAAATATACCTTGACTAATTATCCTAGTGGTAGAGTCATCTTCTAGATAGTCATCCCCTATGTCATATTCTTCATATTTTCAATACCACTCCTTATAGGGTGTCATACATGATATGATGAGGTTTGAGTGTCGGTATTGCGACCTTTGGAGATAAGTGTCAGTATTGTGCCACATGAAACTCGTTCGGGTCAAATCATGTGAGGGAGGTCGATCCGTATAAAAAATTCTAAGTTGTGACCACCCGTGTACCTTGTGCATGTTCATGCAACCCATTTGTCATTTTCTCCCTCGTGCCTTCGACGTTCAAGCGGGTTGGGTCGGGTTGGGTTGTGTGATGTCGCCTAAGGAAATGCATTCGGGTTGGGTCGAGTTGGGTTGTGTTGTACCGTGAGGGCGCTCGAGGAAACATGTTCGAGAGGGTTGGGTCAGGTCGGGTCATGTGAGGGTGCCCAAGGAACATGTCCGACCGGGTCAGGTCGTGTCGGGCTGTGTCATGAGGGAGCCCAGGGAAACGCGTTCGGGTGGGTCGGGTCAAGTCCTGTGATGCCGCCCAAGGAAACACGTTCGGGTCGGGTCAGGTCGGGTCGTGCCATATTGTGAGGGCGCCCAAGGAAACATGTTCGGGCGGGTCAAGTCGGGAAGGTTGGGTTGGGTCATGTGAGGGTGGTCGTATCAAAAATGTTAAGTTGTGACCACTAATGTTTCTTATGCACGTTTGTGCGATCCTTTTTCTGTTTTCTCCCTTTTGTGCCCTTCGTTCGGGTGGGTCGGGTCATGCCGTGTGAGGGCGCCACAGGAAACGTGTTCGAGTTGGATCGTCTAAGGGAGGTTGTATAAAAAATGCTAAGTTTTCACTGCTTGTGTGCCTCGTGCACGTTCGTGCAACCCGTTTGCTATTTTCTCCCTCGTGCCTTTGACGTTCGGGCAGGCCGGGTCAGGTCGAGTACTTGTGTGATGGAGCCCAAGGAAATGCATTTGGGTCGGGTCAAGTCGGGTCATGGCAAGCTACCCAAGGAATGTGTCCGGTCAGGTCGAGTTGTGTGAGGGCGCCCAAGGAAACGCGTTCGGGTGGGTCAGGTCGAGTCAGGTCGGGTCATGCTGTGTGATCAAGGCACCCAAAGAAACATGTTCGGGTAGGTTGGGGTGGGTTGGGTGGGGTCGTGTGAGGGTGCCTTGGGAAACGCATTTGGGCGGCTCAGGTCGGGTCAGTTCTGGTAATGTGAGGGCGCCCAGGGAAACGCGTTCAGGTGGGTCAGGGTGGGTTAGATTGGGTCGTGTGAGGGTGGTCGTATAAAAAATGTTGAGCTGTGATCGCTTGTGTGCCTTGTACTGCACGTTCATGAAACCCATTTTCCATTTTCTCCCTCATGCCTTGACGTTTGGGTGGATCTAGTTGGGTCTGGTTGTGTGATGGTGCCCAAGGAAACGTGTTTGGGTCGGGTTGGCTCAGGTTGTGTCATACTATGAGGGCGCCCAATGAAATGTGTTTGGGCGAATTGGGTCAGGTTGGGTCATGTAAGGAGCCATGGTTAGGGTTACAATGACTATGCTCAACAACTGTAAACCCATTATTTGCTTGACCCGACACCGATTCAGGGGACTTCATCTGATTTACCAACAAATAATGGTGATATAAATGTTTGTACTCATGACATATTCAACATCTAAAGGGTATAGGTACGCTCATAGTTGAGTGATTTCTTCCACAACTCATCTTGAAATTAGATATCTATTGATTTCGGAAGGGGTCAAATATGTTCATGTATGCACATATGCAGACATGTTGTAATGTGCCACAACATAATGAACAGATTCATGTGCTTTACCTTTCCCTTTACCGGGTTTTTTACCATATTCAATGAAGGATTGCGCAATTCCACTACCATAGGAAGCGCACCACTGAAATAAAATTATGATACCAAACAACACAGTGATGAAGCAATTCTTGTTGATGAACCAATGACTATTCTAATAAATGCAGATTATAGGGGTATCATTCCAATGAAACAAGGGAAAAATTAGAGAGAACGCAGTGGGAATGGAGGGGACATCAGGAAAGAATATAGGGAGGAATGTTGAAAAGTGAGAAGAAATCGAGGGAAAAAATCAAGCGTGCTGATGGCAGAGCTTAGGCCCGAACAACCATGGGATAGAGTTGCAAGACTTGGAGCCCTTCGCCTTTCATTAAGCATGGCTATTGCATGGTTATCTAGGGTTCCTAATTAAATAGAAGGGTGGAGGCGTGGAACCAAAACCTATAGAATCCCTCATGCCTATTGGGTGGAGGAAGATCTCCTCTGGAATCCCAGAATATGTCTGCAGGCTGAATCCAGAAGGGTGGAGGCGCGTGAACAAAACCTCTGTAATCCCTAATGCCTGGAGATTAAGACGATGTTGCGATCCTCATTATTTGAAAATATTACATGTCTGGCATGGTTGTGGTATGTTGATGTTCAGACGAAAACTACAACTTGTAGCCCTTGATATGCTAGGGGTTACCTTGATATTAACGGTGGTGTATTCATACTCCTTCTGAATAACCCATAAAGGGTCAAGGAAATTGACCAATATGTTGTCAAGTTTTATCTTATCCACCTTAGCCACATACATGCAATCCTCACACTTTAGAAACCTAAGACATGTAAGAGAAGGCTTCTTTCCACTTCGACTTCCTCTAGTGTCATGTCACCCAAAATTGAACTTGGTGACATATTAATTAAATAATTATTTGCAACAACTACTTCAGCTCAAAATCCTTTTCTTAAGATAGGTTGTCAAGTTTTGTCTTATCCACTTTAGCCACATACATGCATGTTTCACACTTCAAAAACCTAATATGTGCAAGAGAGGGCTTCTTTCCACTCTAACTTCCTCTAGTTTCATGTCACCCAAAATTGAACTTGGTGACATATTAATCAAATAATTAGTTGTAGCAATGACTTCAGATCAAAATCCTTTGCTTAAACTAACATTCTCTCTCATGCTTCACGCATTTTTTTATCAAGGTTTGATTTGGTCTCTTAGCATGGCCATTTTGCTTGAGACCACGTGGAGTTGTCTTCAAGCATGCAATCCCCCAAGATTTTCAAAATTCCTCAATTTCTTAGGAGAAATACTTACCACCGTTGTTAAGTTTTAATCTTGTTCCAAACTTGTAGCAGAGATTTTAATTGTAATTGTTGAATTTTAAAGGGATACTACATCCTATAAGAATATCTGGTCAGGTCAGGTCATTTCGGTTGAGGGTGGCAGTATTAAATTTGCTAATTTGTGACCGCACGGGTGCCCTGTGCATGTTCGTGCGGCCTGTTTTTCGGTTTCCCCCTTGTGCCTTCGTTCAGTCGTGTGCGCCATGTGAGGGCGCCCACCTAAATGCATTCGGGTCGGGTCGTTTCGTTTGAGGGCGATCGTATCAAATTTGCTAAGTAGTGACTGCACGAGTGCCTTGTGCACGTTCGTGCGGCCCGTTTTATGTTTGCTCCCTTGTGTCTTCATTCGGTCGAACGCGCCGTGTCATTTCGTTTGAGGGCGTCCACCCAAACCCGTTCGGGCCGGGTTGTTTCAGTGGAGGGTGCCCGTATCAAATCACCTAAGTTCATGTTATAGTTATATCTTACATACCCTTTCCCGGGCCAACATTATATAACTCTACTTCACTAGGATGAACATTAACTAAGGCTTCACGTATGCATCCACCAAATCTGTCACATTAATGTAATCCCTAATACATGTACCTTCAAGAGTATTGTAATATGTTCCTTTAACCCACGTTGATATGTTCCTTTCACCTATTTTGGTAAAAGGAAGAAAGAAACACTACAAAGTTTATAATAATATATATGTTCACAATTGAGTTGATCTATTAAAGTTAAGAATTTTAATCATCCTCCAACATTAATTCTAACGAGTTTAATGTCTAATTTAATCCAAACTAAGGAAAATTTAACTTTGGGGGTAGATATTTTTATTCTTTAATAAATTGAATTTTAAATTTTTGACTACATAAGGGCGCCCGTCGATCTTCCCTGCACTTATTATTACACTTCTCATAAATTTCACAATTTAGTTTCTTTCCTGCGCGCTCTATTCTCCTTCCCCGGAAGCCAGACCTGCATCTATCTCCTTCCCTACAGCCACACCTTGCTCTATGTCGCTCTATTGATTTGCAAGGGTTGCATCAGTGCAGGGATTAATCTGATAGGGCCATGTCAAAGGAAACATTAATCTTCTAAGGCGACATTGAAGAAACTCTTGACTTAATTTCTACATGGAAAAATGGTAATGTGGTTTCTTCATTCTTCAATAGTAGTGTTTTTGTTGCATGCAAAATGTTTGAAGAAACTCTGTGTGTCTTTTATACTTTATAAATGAGTGAAATATGCCACTATTATGATTACAATGCCCTCTAACCTTCCTCCACAAGCTACTATTCACTGCCGTCTGGAACAGAGGAATAATTACCATAAAAAAAACACAGAAGTACCCTTAACCTCTCCTCACACCTGCGGCTTAGTCCTGCAAGAAGTACACACCCTAAAACAGAGAAAAACTTGTCCTTCTTGCTCCATGATAGCCCCAGTTCTCCGCTGTAAATTTCAAAGGTATTTTCTTGATGAGATTGCTCTTGGATGATTCAAAATGGGATGATAAGAGAATTAGAGCTTAACTACTGAATAAATCAGTGATCATTATACCCAGAATTTGATGGAGGAAATGGCACCTTCTGAAATATGATCCGGCCTAGGATTTGGTACACTTAAGTGATACCCAGGATTGTGACTTCTTAGATACGAAACTTGGCTTCTAATGTAGAGACAGATAATATGAATGCAAAACCATACCTGATTTGAAGATGAGATCAGAACATGTTGAGCTTGAGAAACCTTACCACGTCATAAATGATCAGAAAGTTTCTCAATAACTTCAACCTTCTTGTGATAGATAAGAGGCTGAAGAAAGAGTCTCTTGATAGGTGATCTGGATCTTCCTTCAAGAAAAAAAAGCCTTTGGTCTTCTCTGAATTACAGATCCATCTTTCATATATTATTTTGCTTAAATTTTTCATGCAACTTCTCAGGCAGCCAAAGATATATGGAATCATTTTTGAGTCATTAGATCAATAGTTATGACTTTTCTTTTATCAAGTCTTTTGACATGATCTTCCTTATAATAATTATTGGATAGAATAGCTCCTTCTGCAGACTTACTTTTAAGATCATAAAGTCAAATTGCCCAATGATCAATCAAAATTAGAGACTGTTCAGTCCACTCCATCAATGCTTCCTCGGTGGGGTACTTCTGTTCTTTGTGATTGTAAGAACTGCTGCAAGATTCTAATCCAAAGGGTCATAAACTAGTCCTTTAAAAAGGAAGAAACTTTCAAAAATTGCAACCCATATATTCTTTCTGGACTTTTGTCTGCTTAAAAAAAAAACTTCCTCCAGATTGCCTTAAATAATGATGGATCTAATCATCTATGCTAGATCCCTTTCAAAGGATGACAACTCTGCTAGCATGATTCAATAATACTGTTACAGGTCTCAAGGATGAATTAGGATATAAAAGGTTTCAAGGAGACTACCTCTTCAAAACTGAAAGAGGATTAATGCCTTTCTATACATTTGATATAGAATATTAATTACTCCCTCTGCTTGATGGCCGTGTGATCAAGATGTCTATACCTTAGGAGTATAACAACAATGCCACCGAACATCAACAATTTCCACTGAAGTTTAGGCTGTGTATATGAATGTGCTAATGATTTCACTTAGAGGCTAGAGCATAAAAAGGAAAATGAGATAGGAGTCTCGATTTATTTCCTTCATTGAATCAGAGACTTGAATTAAGTTCTCTTGAAGTATAACGAACATCAAGTCCTGCCACTCAAATATTTCAGATTGATATTCGAACACTACCAATGCCTACATCATTAAAACAACTCAATCATTATGTCAATTATCACACATTATAATATGACCACTTTGTTCAACATAATGTCACGCAGACTTGCTAAAAACACCACAGTCTGATTTAGTCACAAGCATTATCCAGAATGTGCCTTTGAACGCACAAATCTACATGACTCAAATTACATTTCTAAACTCAATATTGTAATTCATATTAAGTTTCCTACTATGGATCAAAGGGTCATGAGTGAAAATTTTCTAGATACTGCTTCAAATTCTTACTTATCGACAGTTGGATTTGAACAGTGCATTCTTTGAGTACTTCTAAAACATTGTGGGGTGAGACGATTTCGTATAGATCTTGTAATAAATTTGAGGTATCTATTTATGTCTTTGGAAAATCAAGGAATTTAGAAGATGACATTTCTCACAATCCATTTCCCTTGATGGTTAGTAGTGATATAGGCTTGTCTCAATGTGATGTTGTACAATATTTCAACATGAGCTAGATTTATCATGATATTATGCCCCAATCTTATCTAGTTTCTGGTATCCTATCATGATGAGTTTTCATGTTCTAATTTTGTGGCCTTCCTTTTCAGTATTGAACACAATGGAATTTATCATAAAGTATCTTTTTCAAACCATGGTATTAGTAGAGGATTATTTCAAGAGACAACAAATCCCAAAATAGGAACAAGTCACCAAGCTTCTTTCTGAAAATTAATGATATTATTGATTGAGTTGTCAATGGAAACCTCAATATCTCTACTCAATAGACCTGCTAGTAGAGATCTTTAGCACCACTTAGCACTCCCCTAATCCTAGCATATCTATTGTATAAATACTTAACTGTTCTTACTCCATCTTACTCAGGGAGACCACAAGCCTAAGCTTGTCTTTCCAGAGTGCAAAGCATCCATCTGGCAACATGCTCATCATTAAATCCATCCACTTTGAAGGTAATTTATCAATCAATCATGCACTTCCATAAGCAGGAATGTCTTTTGCTATATATGCTAAGAGGGTTCAATAGGAAACTCCCTCTGAGACTCAATATGTCATTAGGGGAATTTTGAGGTCTAAAATGGGCCTCATAAGAAAAATGTACAACAAAAATAAACTTTATAACAACCAATAGGATTCATGATGATGATGTTATCCATAATGGATGATTCACCATTTTTGGAGTAAAAAAGTAAAAATATTAAAAAATAATAAAATAATAAAACTACTTTTTCAACTCGTATTTTAAACTTATCTCCCAAAATTTTTACTCAAATTTCGAGCGGGAGTACTCGTTGGATGCCGAATTTAATTCCTCATCCAAGGAGTACCCATGTTGCATACTTTTGATGGACCCTGTTACATGGAAAATGAGAAATACATAAAAAAACATGATTGCAATCACGTTTTCCATGTATTTCTCATTTTTCATGTAGCAGAAGCCATCGAAAGTATGCACAATGGGTACTCCTTGGATGAAAAATTAAATTTTGCGTCCAATGAATACTCCCGCTCGAAATTTGAGTAAAAACTTTGGGAAATAAGTTGAAAAAATAGTTTTTCTTTTTTCCCTCTAAAATTTGATGATGTAATCAAATCTTATTTTATTATTTCCACTATTATTTTATAATTTCCTTAGGAGGCCCATTTTAGACCTCAAAATTCCCTAATGTATCATCTGACAAAAATGGCATTCCTCATGTTCCCATGAAACCATCTCCCCTTTCGTTGGCAGGACACTAGCCTATGACAATTTTTTCTCATCTTAGATACTCTACAAGTGATTTGGAAAGAGGAGGTAAAAATGGTAATTTTTGGCAGTTTTAATTTCAAGACATTTTAGTGGGGCATTGGCTGGTAGATAGTGAGATTACGTTGAAATGTGGCTTTGCTGCAACACTGCAGAATTATCTAGGAAATTGTTTGTACAAAAATTGCAACTAGAGACAGTTCTCTCCCTCACAGAACTGAAACAGGGAGACTTTGTATGTGGTTGTAACTGTTCTATATGTATCACATTAATAGGGATATCAATCAACTAATGGATCACTAAGGCAATTACACCATTAGCCTAGACTAAAAGGGGGGCATATTTTTCAAAGGTGATTCTAGAACTATATATTGACAAGACCTTGACAAAGGTTTTATTTGATTACATAGACGTTGTTATAGTTTTAAGGTCAAGTAATTAAGCTAAGAGTTGGCATAAACAGAAATAAAATAAACCAAGAAAGGTGTGAACATAATTTTGAAATAGTCTCTAACTTGGTGTTGTGAAATGAATTTGTTTCATATAAAGATCAGGTGTTGTTCTTGTCATAAAAAAACCCTATATGAATTTACCTTGTCAACGGTTAGAGTGATTTCCATTTGACAACATACCTCATGTATGCGTTGAATTGACACAATGATACAAATTATAGTGAAAAAACATAGTGATCCTACAGTTGTCAACATGTGATAGTAATTCTCACTGCAATATCATTATGCATAGGTACCTATTAGAAGAGCGACAGTTGTTTGGAAACATCAGAAAAAGTGATTTGGAAAGAGGAGGTAAAAATGGTAAAACAAGTGATTTGGAAAGAGGAGGTAAAAATGGTAATTTTTGGCAGTTTTAATTTCAGGAAATTTTAGTGGGGCATTGGTTGGTAGACAGTGAGATTACGTTGAAATGTGGCTTTGTTGCAACACTGCAGAATTATCTAGGAAATGTTTTGTACAAAAATTGCAACTAGAGGCAGTTCTGGCCCTCACAGAACTGAAACAGGGAGACTCTATATGTGGTTGTAATTGTTCTATATGTATCACATTAATAGGGATATCAATCAACTAATGGATCACTAAGGTAATTACACCATTAGCCTAGACTAAAAGGGAGGCATATTTTTCAAAGGTGATTCTAGAACTATATATCGACAAGACCTTGACAAAGGTTTTATTTGATTACATAGTTGTTATAGTTTTAAGGTCAAGTAATTAAGCTAAGAGTTGGCATAAACAGAATTGAAATAAACCAAGAAAGGTGTGAACATAAGTTTGAAATAGTCTCTAACTTGGTGTTGTGAAATGAATTTGTTTCATATAAAGATTAGGTGTTGTTCTTGTCATAAAAAACCCTATATGAATTTACCTTGTCAACAGTTAGAGTGCTTTCCATTTGACAACATACCTCATGTATGCGTTGAATTGACACAATGATACAAATTACAGTGAAAACACATAGTGATCCTACAGTTGTCAACATGTGATACTAATCCTCTCTGCAATCTCATTGTGCATAGGTACAACAACTCAGGCAATCTCAGTCAAGGAATTATTAGACTTATCATTTTTCATTTTGTGTTTTCAAGTTAGATATTGTTTTCAAGTTTTCAAATTTCTAATTTTATTGCAATGTGGCAAACTGATCAGGGAAGTACAGGAACAACCTCGAGACAGGATGATCGTGGAAAGGGGCCAGCGGAAGAACATGTAAAGTGCCAGCATTTCTCTATCTTCAGGTATTTTATTTATTTACATAATTGAAATAATATTAATTTTGTTCAAATATACAGACACCTAGCCATGGTACGCCTAATGATTCCCTCTACGAGGAAGAGCTTTCTTCATCCCCATGTCCATTGTTGTTGCTGCAAAAAAATGCGCGAAAAGCAACGTTGGAATTTGAGCGTTTGGTAGACGCTTCACCTCAAACACTTGAAATAGCAATGAGGATAACACAACTTATCACCCAGCTAGAAACATATAAGGTAATAATAAAAAATAAAAAGGATATTTTTTTGTTCTGCATGAGATGAATTGTGATAGTTTGATTTTTAATTTTTACATTAACTAAACTAACAAAAAAATTCTTTTGTATGTAGCGTTATCTGACACCTGCTGCACCCAGTGTTGGTGGTAGTGGGACATAAGGGCAAGAGATTGCCGAGCCACCCTCTCGTACACCTTCTACGCCTTTAGGTGGCAGCCGAGAAATGCACCCTGCCCAAGAAGACACCCAGCCAACCGCTGAACGTGTTGGCAGTGATGAGGCTGATATGGCCAGCTATATTATTGCGTTTCTTGGAGCTACACATGTCAGCGCCACGGGGACCATTAATGGCACGTTGTTGGTGAATGATGAAGGTGTCCCTATAAAGCATGTACAACTCCTAGGTAAGTTTTAATATTTTAATTATTTCATGTACTCTATCTAAAACATGTTTTATCATGATTTTTATTTTTAAATTAATGATAATATCTTTTTTCTGTGTAGGAAACAATGAGTTCTACAGGTTTTTTGAGAGCCATGCGTTGGTAATTTTTGGCTCAACCATACGCAAAAGGTGGAATTCCCAGAATTCCAACCTAAAAAAAGAACTTCTAGATTATCTAGAAGCCCTTTTTGGGGTGGGCACATTTGATAGAACAACGGTGGCTTGAGTGGATGAAAAATATTTGAAATATACTAGGGACACCTATAGGATGCGATTGCAATTTAACCCTAGATATGAGCGTCCTCTCACAATTCCAGAGAGTGAGTGGAGAGAACTCATCCATGATGGAAAAGAGAAAAGGGCAAAGAAAGAAGGAAAAATGCCAACTGGACCCGCAAGGTAAATTACAACTTTAATTCAATATCTTTAATTTTCTATGTCTAAAATAAAAGTGTGCTACGCTATATTTGAATTCAATCTGATGATAGGTCAGTCGACACCTCGAAGGCAACCAAAGCTAGGATTGAAAAAAAGGGCCATCACAAGCTAGGCCATGGCGGGTAATTGAAATTAGCCACAAGAATTGTAAGTAGCTAAACATCTTATAATTAATTGTATCGCCTTCAAACGTTTTTGTAATCCCATCAGATAAGATTAAAAATAGACAATAATATGTAATGTAGGGTGATGACTTTGGAACAGAAACTACAGAGGAAGATAAAAATATCACTTTCCATTCAGGCTATGAAGCTGTAGTTGAATATTGTAGAAGCTGGGGATGGGTCCCAAGATCTAGAATGCCTGATAAGGTAAAACGTTAGCCTTTCAATATTTTTGTTTTCATATATAAACTTAATGTCTAAAAAACTTTTTTTAAATCAGGGGACCAACAATTTCAACGAGCCAAATAACCTAGTTGTATAGCAGTGCATTGAGAGCGAAATATTTCCAGAAGAACATGTTCCTCATGTGCAACCTGATGATTGTAGTGGGGACCAGGCCTACAATGCTACTATCAGTGAGGGCCACGATGGTAATTAATTTCCACTTATATTTTTTTCTAATTATACCTTGATGGTTGTCCTTATAACGTTTTTTGTTTAAATGAAAAAGAATGTTGTACTTGAGGATCTTACCACTAGAGAGGAAGACAGGGAAATAGTCCCAACCATGACAACTGGTGCCCTAGGTAAATAATCTCATTGCAATTTTTTTTTTTATTAATATTACCGAACTAGTTCAATGATATTTAAAAACTAAAAATTAAAATTTAATATTATCTGCTTAAATATGCCCGTCACCGGATGAGACCAAGCACGACTACGCAACTAGGTCGTTAGCAGAAAAACAAACAGAGCAGAGCATGATGATATTGATGATGTAATTAGGAGCTTTAGAAATAGGAAGAAGAAAAGGAAAATTCGATAATGTAAAATATTGTATTATTATAAGACAAACGTTACCATACTTGGAACGTTTTTTTCGTTATATAAAAAAATCATTTATCATACTATTTTTATGTCAAGCAATAATTTCAATGTTTCCTTGCGTACTTTTTGTTGAATTGTTTTTTTTATTAGTTATTGAATATTTTTTTTTCTCTCTCGCTCATTAAAGTAAAAAAAACTAAAATATAGATTGGATATTGTGGAATTGAGAGTGATGTGAGGGGGGGGAGGGGCCATAAGAGCTTCCACCTTCATGTGGTTGGCCTTGTTTAGTAGAGAATAATTTATTGGAGTGATTTAATATTGGAGAAAACCTCCCTCAATCCAACATAGCAACAAAAAAGTCGTTGTTGACTTAGTTGATGCTCTTTCAGATTGTGGGAGGCTTGTTCAAAGTTTAGGAGACTCCAATAAATTGTTCTTGAAACGAAGAGTAGCTTATTCAGGTATGTTTTGACATTTTCAACATATGTTCTAACATTTTCCTAAGAATGCATCTTAGAGTAAAAAATACTACATCCATTACTTTTATTTATTGTATAGATAATTATGGATTTTGAATGACTTGGCAACATAGGTACAAATCCTCTTGCATCATGGGAAATGCAACTTGTCAACCAGGGTCATGTCCAGGATATTTTTTCTTGTGCGCTTGACTAGGTTCATAGTGTCAAATTTTGTAAGTTCTTTTACAGTTCATAATTCAATATTAATCTTGTTCATGATTATTATCTGGTTTCTTATATGTGTTTTTTCATTTATTTGATTGTAAGCAACTCTATAATTCTTAATGTTGTTTCATTAATTTCCTCTATGATGCCACTAATCGTGTAAGACACACAATTATCCTTAGTTTTTCGTTCAATTATACCCTTAAAATCCTTGTACCAAGGTGCCAAGCCAATGGTGTATTTTCCAGTGCTCTGGGATGTTGAAATGTCCCTTAATCCTAGGCCAATCAATATATCATAATAAAGTGATAAAAAATACACATATCATAGTATAGGCTCAGATCATATCAGGATCCATAAGCTTGTATAGTTTATATGAGGATAGTGTTTCCATAATCTACATTATCTCATATTGGTATTTTATAAAAAGTACATTTCAGTGTTACTCTAGTGTATACTACAATGTCCATATTCATCATATAGTTTAAGGATAGAGTAATAGCATACAATATTATACCTAATAAATCATCTTGTATTTCAATAGATAATGTGGACATAGGTGTAATGTAAGCTCAATACTGAGATATTCTTGTTCTTGTTCTAGCTCGATATCATTGAATACGCTCTTTCCAGCTTTGATTAGTGAAAAGAGTTGGATTAGCTTAAGATGAGTAATGTATTCACCCTTAACTCTCTTCTATTATTCCCATGTATTAGTTACAATGATAACAGTTATATGGAACTACAAGCATATTGGTATATATAAGAGACCTTATAGTACCTATGATGCCCATCTTAAGCTTAGTAACTATCACTATATCACCTTACTTAAGCTAGTAGTAAGCTCTATTGAATATATAAGCTTATTGATTTCACTATGCTATTGGTACTAATGAATCAAGTCCATTGAATCAGTGACCAAGATTTTCTTGATGTAACTAGACGTAATGGAATAACACACATTCGTATAATCATGATATCCTTAATACAGGTCTTAGATTACAGTGTCCAGGAACTCCATATTCAAGCTAAGCTCCTTGTTATGACATAATGATCTATATTTCCCTATTCATTTCATACCTTATTAACACTGATCGGAATCATAGTAATAAGTACATAGCCTTACTAGCTCTATGCCAACATGTGTATCTTATAAACCTTAAGTAGAAACATAGTTTGATTGCTAATGTTTATATAATAGCTAATCTTGTATGATTGGTTAAGCTTGGCATTGATATGAGTGTACCATTACACAAGCCATAGTGAAATTCTCCCTTGTGCCTTCGTTCAGTCAGGCGCGTCGTGTCGTTTCGTTTGAGGGCGCCTGCCCAAACATGTTCGGGTCAGGTCGTTTCAGTTAAGGGAACCCGCCCAAACACGTTCAGGCATGGTTCTTAGAGCCACCCAACCAGTAAAATTGAATAGATGTCTTGTTGCTGCATATGCACATATTGACAGTAAAGAGAGATTTCAGTTCATGAGCACGTGGCATGGGAACAAAACCTATGTAATCCCTATGTGTGGGGTTAATTAACCCTATGCCTACAATGTTTACTTTTTGCATATCAGATTGTGTGGGGGTAGATAACTCGTAGCCATATCACATAGGCCCCATTCACTTACAAAGGTTCCCCAAAATCTTCCCCCAATTTGGTTGATCTTTCTCAGCTTGAAAATTTTGAATTTTCATTGATGCTTTATTTTCCTCTCGCTCGAATGCCAAAGGAAGATGAATTTCATCTTTTTCAGCCATAATTTCCACATTCGACATATATTGTAGCTATTCATATATGCTCATCTGGAATCACCACAAGTTGTACTTCTTCTTTTTTGCAATGGATTCTTTATGTTGATCTCGATGAGATTTTTCCTCCTCAAAAAACATATCCTGGTTGTAAGCATGGTTGTGGTATGTTGATATTCAGATGAAAAATACAACTTGTATTCCTTGATCTGCTAGGGGTTACCTTGATATTAACGATGGTGTATTCATACTCCTTCTGAATAACCGATAAAGGGTCAAGGAAATTGACCAATATGTTGTCAAGTTTTATCTTATCCATCTCTGGGGCAAGATGCTTTTTGGCTAACTCCACTGCTTTTGATCTCAATTTTGCCAATTGCTTCCTTCTCTCATATGATACCTGAGCCTTTGCCTTTCTCTTCCCTTCTAATTCCGTAATAGTTTCATAGTGATGCCAGCCAACTTCTTTGGAAAGCCTTAATGGAAATTGAATGTTGCTCCTTTTGAACTAGAATTAAGATGTTCAGGGAATATTAGCTTCTAGCAGTGTACCTCATATTATAGAATCATGAAGATATCTTAATGAGAAACTATTTAATACATGAGACTCACTCATATATTGAGTCAAGGCATATGGCTGATAGGGTCATTGTCAGGAATACCAGGGATCCCAAAATTTATATATGTGTAGACCAACAACTTCTTCTCTTCATACCTTTAGGCGCAAGGAATAGAGCATCAAAGCCGCGTCTTCCATAAAAAATTACCTCCTTCATAAATCAGTAAACAGAAAGGGTCGCCAAACAAAAATCCTCAATAGATGTATGGCTCAACCATAGCTCCCTATGAATATAGGGAAGGTGATCTTGTATAATCATCAGGCCACTTGTAACCTGTCTTTTTTCTGCTATGGACTCTTAGGTCAATGTGCCAAAATCATCAATCAACTGCCATGACTTGCCTTCTGCAAGAAGATTCATCAAGATATAATGCCATGGATTCTCTAGCTCCCCCTGAATCCTTGCATTAGTTGATCAGAATCGTGAAGATGAGGCTTTATATGGAGAGCTAGAATTAGGGTCTTCTTTGTTTCTTATTTCAATACATTCTTCATGGGCTGATGAAAAGGCTTGCTTCAAGAAACCATTTATGAGCTCTCAATAGAAAAAAGGGTATCATAGATATGCTTGGTTTTTTATAGGTCCTATTGATGAAGACTGCTTCAAATGTGGCAGAGAAATTGAGTGAAGATTACAAAGGGATAGGTTAAAGAATCTGAGAACACTTGTTGTAAACTGGGATCATAGACATGGTGAACATTCAATGTTTCTTTTACAGGGCTTCGAGATTATGACTTATGATTTGGGTAACATTTGAGCACACCTTTTCTGCCATTTCATAAGTACCAGCCTTAACATTGTTCAACATCCTTACAGTAGCAACATAAAGTAGAAATTTCAACTTTACAAACTCACTCTATTAGAATTTTGAATCGTTTACTGACAAAACATTGTTCAGAAGTAAAATGATCTCTTGGAGCTGCATCCACTTTTATTGAGACCTGAAGAAAACGTTGTGTGAATCCCTTCTGCCTTAAAATTCTAATGTGTTATGATTCCCAATGCTTTATTCTAGAATACTCAGACAATCTTACCATACTTCCATATTTGAGTCAGAGAGAAATTTCAATGATAGGGAGCTTAATGATGTTCCAGATATTCAGATAGTAGATCTCCAAAAGATGTCACAGTATTTAAGCAAGGGAGATTATAACATATTATATCTTAATTTATAATGAAGCCCTTGATGTGACATATGACTGCAAACAAACCTCTGTCCCTAGTCTTCTTGTTCAGGATTGTGCCTTGATATGAGAAATATGACACATCATAAATCAGTGACTATAAGAACCATTGTGATCCTTCAAAATTTTAAAAATTCAGAAGTCAGACTACTGTAACATGGTTTCCAACTCACTTTGTTTAAGGAGACCAAGAATTCATGTTGTCTCAGACATATTTAAATTTAAAATTTTTGAGAAGTCTCCCCTAATTAAGGGTTAATCAATACCGCAACAATTCTTCACCTACAGTCTCACCTTACTGACATCCATAGGGTCGCAGGCATATACATGCTTCAAGGAAGCCTTGAGTAGTCTATTAAGAAAAGTCTCCAGGTCAATATCAAGAGAGTATTTGCTGAATCTTCCCCTGATCTGAAATGACCTCGACCTGATATAATGATATTTCAGAGATTTGTTGTAGAAGATTGGGTGGAAATTGAATTTAACCAACCTTATTATCGACATACCATTAAATGTAATGGATCTGAGCCTCATATTCGGTTTGTGACATGGGCCAAAAGTTGAGGCTGCCATTAACCATATTCAAATAAATTAAACCCCTTGATCCTTGAAACAATTAGGTCTTACTTGATTTCTTTGATATTTCCGCAGAGATTCAACAATGAAATCCTTATCATTTCATAACATAAGAGATCAACATAACTAGAAACCCCTTTCAATTATGCCTTTACTTAGATCTTCAAATATTCCTCAAGACCGAGAGAATTCCAGAGTTAAGAATCCGTTGAATGCTTGAGATAGTGCACCTCATGGTCACTTATAATCTTTAATAAAGATCTAAACTTGAAAGAGATGACAGTTGAGCATATCAAGCTGCAGGGAGAGGAGAGCATGGAGGATTGTCCATGAATTCAGTGATTGCTTTCTCTGCCTTGGGCTTGATTTTAGCTAGGCTTTGATACCATTTTAATTTTTTAGGATAACATGTTCTTTGCAAATACAGTTACTTCAGAGATCTTTATTATCCCAGAATACCATTAGAAATCACGTAGCTTATTATCATATACACAGCAACTGAAGAAAGAACATAGATGATCGAAGAAAAAGACAAACCAAGATAAGATAACATATGGATATGGTGAAATCCAGGGAAAAACCCGAAGACTAAGAAAACCCTTGATCAATTATTCTTATTATTCATAAAAAAATGTTCAGCAGAGAGAGAGAGAGTACAAGGACTTTAAATACAACATTGAATTACCAAATAGAAGATGTGACCTTAGACTACAATTCTGAATACTGATAAGGGATTCTTGAATTAGCCCTTATTGGTTAGGGTTACTTGCAATTCATTAAGATGCTACTGAAGGATGTCCTACAAGCATTCCAAAATTATCCAAGCACATCATTTCTTCCAAAGTAACTACTGAAGATGGTAGCTCCTGGTTAGGGTAAGAGTAATACCGCAATAGCCCATACAAATGTATCCAAAACACTCTTATAAAGTTGTAGCTTCTATTCATAATAAGTTGACATTCCTTTGATACAAATCAGTACTTAATCTAGCCCTGAAATAGGCTTCCGCATTTCAATGCATACTCTTCTCAGCGTATACTTAGAAAGGTAAGGCCTACAACCAACTTGAGATGGTCTCCAATAGGTGCTGCCTGCTTATAAGATTACACCCACATGCTTTTACTGATCCTTATGTCTGCAGTTAACCTGAAATGTAACTTATATCTTCTACGGAAGATGGATCACCCAAATCAGACCACACATGTATCCATATATGACTGTAAGAAGCTCGACCTTCTTCCCAAGGGACTTGGCCCATCAAATAACCCTCACCTTAGACCAAATAAGCCCTACATTATTTGATGGAGACACCTTTCTCCTACGACCATCATATGAGAGAGATAGGATGATTTGAATGAGGAATAAGGCTCCTCTTTATAGAGAATATGGAGGAAAGGCTGACCTTAAAATTTGGAGGCAAATTTGAAATTTGAATTTTAAATTTTTCCCACATAAACACAATCATAACTTATAGAATTTATTTTTGAATAAAGAAATATTTTCTTGACCAAATTTGACGATATTTAGATTGATTTTGGTGCTCTCGAAAAGAGGGATTCAATGGAATGATTATCTTCATCAACTAAGCAGACATGAGTGGAATTTGGCCCTAGTTGCTAATTTTTACACTATCTCTATATTTATGACAAAATAGGAATCCTGGTTAACATCTGGATAGCCAAATATTATCCAAATGGCTTATTTGACTCTTGCAAAGCTAACTATGTGACAATGTATATTCTATAAGAAAGAAATTCTAGCTAATTTTAATTCATTCCAAATTTGCCTACCCACTTGCCAAATCATCATTTGTCTTCTAACAAGCCCCATGCCAATGAGTTTGACCAACAACAAGAAGATTATTTTCAGCTGTTATCTAGTTTTTAAACATCTCAAAAACCTTGCATTACCACATTGCATGCTTATCTGTTACAAAGTAAACAACAACCTCTATAAATATAGCTCAATGAACATGATTTTTAACTGCTAGGACATTTTGAAGGACTAGACACCCAAGAACTTAACTTTTAGAAGTGCAAGATGCCTTGACATCTTTGAATACATCCTAGTTCATGATCATGAACATTACATTTCCAATTGAGGTGATCGGATATTGATCAACATGGCCCAACCTTATAAAAGAATTCCTTTTATTGGTAATCACTGTATAGGTTTCCTCTAAAATAATCTCCAATTCTTCCAAATAGGTATAGAATAATCATGATGTAATATAAGAGAACATCGAACACTCATCGAGGAACATATGGCACAATGCCATGAATGCATAATGACCAACAACTTGAAGGTTTTGAGTACAATTAATATCACATGAAGATAACCATTCTCTTGTACATTAATCCCACATCAATCCTTGATGAAAAGGGTATTTTGGCATGCCATCTGCCAATGAAGGTAGAAAGAAAACCCCACTTTTCATATTTCCATTAAAGAAGGTCCAAATTGAATGTGCAGCCATACCAATCTTGATGAAAGTCCAAATAATCCTAATGTAACTGGAAACGAGTTTCCATGCCTGCGATGTCCCCGCTTAAGGACCACACAAACCACAAATCTTAAAAATATTAGTTGTGCCTACTGCTGACTATAATGCAAGCCACCTTCTCCAAGTTTCTTCGATAGCTGATCCTTCCCACTGTCATAGCTAGCCTATAGTTGCTCAGCATATTGCCCAGATTCGTTTGATGAAAGGGCATTCCTGGAAAATGATGATCATTTCCTCAGTGTTTTTGTACAAGGGGCATCAACCAGGCCCAATCACATACCTTCTTTGAAGCACATCCAATGTTGATATCTTTCTTTCGACACCACATAAAATGTGTTTCCTTAGCTGGGCACTTAGATTTCCAAAGCATTTTCCTCCACCACTTTAACTCTGTAGGGACTCGAACTGCAATCACTATGATGTATCCAAGCTTGGGGAAATATTCACCAAAAGGAGAGGAACTCCAAAGAAGCTTGTCCTCTTTGTCAATTAATCAAATTTGATGAGCATTCAGAGCATTTACATATGCATTCCATGATTCATGAAAAGTTGCTTCTAATCCTAGCTCCCCAGCAGTCATCCAATTGGAAATTTTGGCCGGGTTTTCGATGTGTGCAATTCTGAACCTAGCGTTGTGCTTTTGTTCAGTATATCAGTTATAAATCTACTAGGAATTAATTGCCAGGTGCTAGGTTTAGAATTTAACACAAACAACAGCACCCATATACTGGAAAACAACCTTGCAATGCTAGTATTTGTTAATATTCATTCCTTTCCTTTGTGTTGGTCCAAAAATTAGGTGAAAAGAGATTCTGTTGCACAATCTTCATAATCCAACCTGATTTTATGTCATCCATACATAAATTGTTGTGCATCAAAATATGGATATCTTCATGTTATAACAACTGGTAATATTGTATTTGAATGCTGGTTCATACTGTTTTCTCTGTCAACAGCACTCAGTGTTTACAAACACCTGTTTTACATTATGTATTTTCCAAACAGTACCAATCTAGGCACAAAAACAAGGCAACAATTAGCCTTAAAGGCATTTTCCCTGTCACATGCAAATTAGGCTTAGGAGCGGTGCCTTCTTTGCTGGATTTAGCACAAAGAATCCTCCTTCTGTGGGAGTAAATCAAATTAATCCCATGAACATTGCCCCTCTCTGCAAGCAAATCAGTCCCAAAGAAGCTCACTTACAGTTCACTCTTTGCAAAAAATAACAACGACATACAACTGATCATTTGTATTCATAAATTTCCAAGGAACTTATCCTTGAGAATGCCATCAATTAGCATTGTCCACATCCCTTTGTCAGGGTTATGTCCACTTTGCAATGCAAAGTCAAACAACCTTTCCGCTTCTTGCACCATGCCTTCTTTACAAAGTCCAGGAATCACAGAATTGTACAAATATAGTTGTGGTTCATAACCATTTTCAACCATTCTATCCAAAAGCTTCTGACAATAGACGCAGTTTCCCTGTTTACAATGCCCATTAATAAGAGCTATATAAATTTCTTCATTAGGACAGAGGCCTCTCTCTAACATATTTTTCATCAGCTGGTCTGCCTCAAGGAGTCTGCCTGATTTGCATAATTCTGCAATTAAGGCACTATAAGTATCTATAGTAGGCTGACAATGCTTCTCCATCATTTGTCAAGAAGCTTAAATGCAAGAACACTGTTTATTTCGAGTGGAATTCCATCCAAGTCATGAATTCCATCCAAGTTATCAGGATCTGAACTACCTACTACATCCTCATCAGGAATCAAGTGTTCTTTTTATATCTTGTTTTCTTGAACTATACCATTCATAAGCTCACAATAAGTTCGATAATTAGGTTGGCATCCTTCATTTATCATCTTACTTAATAGATCAAAAGCATGATTCACCCTACCTGATTTGATGTTGCCATCAATCAATGATGTGTATGTTACTTGGTTAGGCTGTAAGCCTTTCTCCTTCATTTTATCAATGAAAATTTTAGCCTCTTCCAGTTTGCCTTCCCTGCAAAGTCCATAGATGATGGGGAGCGAACCCCACTAGAGGCAGATTCACCTCTCTCATGCATATGAAATTGGATCTCCCATTTTTTATTTTTTTTACAATTTTTAAACCTGCCAATATAATTTCAACGCTCTATCCCTTGGTTAAAACTTGACCTGTCAGCACAATACTTATTTCATATCGATCCCTCTTAATAAAGTGTTCCAACTATATCTCAACCCTCATTTAACTTGACTTCTCAACACAAATTCAATGCACGATTGTGTCATATTCCCACAATGAATTAACACGTGATTTAATCTGAAAGTGGATTCAATTTCCACTTCTCCGAACACTGCTAACTCGGTAAACAACGACCATTTAACACTGCCACCGAGAGCCTCAGTCTTTCTTTGAATAAATTACACAGGGCTAACGGATTTTTTTTATCCGCCATAGTCTACACTATTATCACGCTAAAACAATATAGTAACACATAGGATAGATATTGATCCTTATAGTGATCGATAGCCGATCATGAAGTATAGAAATTAACTCATAAATTCAAACTGTAATTGAACACATAACCATAATGATATTATATATATACAAATTGGATTACAAAACTAAGGCATTTCAGCCTCAGCACGTAGATTCTTCTACGACTACATTGAATTCACTGCCCCCTCAGACATTACAGGTTAGCTGTTATATAGAATTTTCAAAATATCAGGAGTCGGTCAAGATGCACAATTCTCTCCTGAGCATTCCCAAATGCACATATGGCAGATCAATTACAAGAATTTCAGCATCGGTTTAAAAAAAATTCGCTCCAATTTTGCGTGACTGTTCGCATACCTATCTCTTCAGCTTCCGATTCGAATTTGAATCTGAATTGCTCAGATGCCCCTGCATCAGACTCCCGAGGCACAAAAATTTATGACCTCCTAGTCATATGTCTTCTCTAGCTGTCAGCAATTCTACCCACGTCATCTGTGGGACTGCTCCTTGTGATCTTCCTGTAATAGCCTACTTGAACAATTCTCACCCGCATCCTCTGCAGAATTGCCCTCTGTGATCTGCAACAAAACCTCTGCAATAGCAAGTCCTCCCTGCTAATAGATACCTCACTAAGCTTCTCTCCTGAGCTCCGGCTTTTGGCATCTCTCCGGTTCGCTCCTGTGGAACCATTTGAGCACTCCTGCTCTAGGCTGCTGCAATCTTCTCACCTTCCTCTGCTGTTACCTTCACAATATAAAATAAAATCACCATCTTACAAATTTTCACAAACTGTACCTCTTCTTCCTCTGTACGCAAACTTCTTCTCCATAGGAAATCATTTTCCCTGCTCTGATACCACTTGATGGGGAGCGAACCCCACTAGAGGTAGATTCACCTCTCTCATGCATATGAAATTGCATCTCCCATTTTTTTTTTTTACAATTTTCAAACCTGCCAATATAATTTCAACGCTCTATCCCTTGGTTAAAACTTGACCTGTCAGCACAATACTTATTTCATATCGATCCCTCTTAATAAAGTGTTCCAACTATATCTCAGCCCTCATTTAACTTGACTTCATAACACAAATTCAACGCACGATTGTGTCATATTCCCACAGTGAATTAACATGCAATTTAATCCCAACGTGGATTCAATTTCCACTTCTTCAAACACTACTAACTTGGTAAACAGCGACCATTTAACACTACCACCAAGAGCCTCAGTCTTTCTTTTAATAAATTACACAGGGCTAACGGGTTTTTTTTTATCCGCCATAGTCTGCACTATTATCACGCTAAAACAATATAGTAACACACAGGATCGCTATCAATCCTTACAGTGATCGATAGCCGATCATGAAGTATAGAAATTAACCCATAAATTCAAACTGTAATTGAACACATAACCATAATACTATTATATATATACAAACTGGATTAAAAAACTAAGGCATTTCAGCCTCAGCACGCAGATTCTCCTACGACTACTTTGAATTCACTACCCCCTCAGACATTACAGGTTCGTTGTTATATAGAATTTACAAAAGATCAGGAGTCGGTCGAGATGCATAATTCTCTCCCGAGCGTTCCCAAATGCACACATGGCAGATTAGTTACAATAATTTCAGCATCGATTTAAAAAAAATTCACTCCAATTTTGCGTGACTGTTCGCATACCTGTCTCATCAGCTTCTGATTCGAATTTGAATCCGAATCATTCAGATGCCCCTACATCAATAGATCAGTGCACTGTAAGTGTAGACATTTGGAGAACATCCCTGCTTTACCATTTTGTCTAATAATTTATATGCAAGATCAATGGCATCGGCTCTACATAGTCCATCAACAAGCATGGTATAAGTCACCAGGGAGGGAGCTAACCCTTCCCCCAACATCTTACCAAAGACATTATCTGCCTCAAGCACCCTGTTTTCTTTGCGGGCTTGAGTTCTGTTTTTTTATTTGGTCTTCTGTCTAAAACTTTGAAGGTCAGTGCTACAATGTGGGTGTTTTGGTTTCTAGGATGATTCCTTCCCATGCTATAGTAGGGCTATCCTTGGATTTTCCATCAAAGTTAGACTTGGGGAAATATCCATGTTTGTATAATCGAGTAAGATAGCCTATGAATTGAAGTTTATGTGAGCAAGATATTCTTATCTAAATTTTCCCTTTTTAAACAATATCTATACCTATATTACAAGATAAGGAGATAAAGTAGGCTTGCAGAAGGTGAAATTTGATGCCATGATGGCTCTCTCCTTTTGTTTTTTTATTTACAATTTATGCTTGAAATTGCTCTAATTTTGAAGATCTTCAACCCATTGATTTTGATTTATACTTTTATAATGGTCTAACAAATCTGGCAGATTTAAGGAAAGAGGGTTGTTAGCATGCGTTGGGGTTTTGCTACAATTGCAACTGATGAAGTAGAACTATTAATCAGTAAAGAGAAGTCATTAATTGTATGCTGGAAATTGTAGTGGATAAATTTGTTACGGAGATAGAAAAAGCATTATCAAAGATATGCCAAGGATGAATTGAAAACAAGATTCAAATGTAGTTACAGTTCGATGAGATGAAGGAAATGACTAAGATTTCCAAGGATACAGGCGTAACTGGAAAGCTCCTAAGGGTTTGAAAATGCACTTTGCCTAGCAGAAAAGATCGGAATTTGAGTTTCACAGAATTGAACGCGATTGTTGAAATAAATTTCAGTGTATATTGCAAAGTAGAACCAAGGTTAGACGTTGAACTGAGAGTCAAAGAGGTGTGGAACTATGAGTCAATAGAAAAGACGGAACGGTGTGAGTGGTTTTCAAAAACCAACAAATGGTTTTCGCATAGATTTTAAATGGTAAGTGGTAATTGCTGGAGGGAACGCGATAGCGTTATGGAGCTGACATGTGGAAATAAAAAACGACTTATTTCGCGTGATTTTGAACTATTAAAAGTTGTAAGCCTTTGTTGCGCGATAGTCGTCGGATTGGGAGATGTGATGCGACGACTGTTCGATGGATGGATCGGTGAGTTGTTTGATAGCTGTGGGTTCCAACATACATATGAATGTAACTTTGGGTTTTAAACCAAAGTATCATTTATACATAAATGAATTATCAAGGTGTTAAAGCGTGGGCCCGGGTATGATTCATGGTTGGTAGTTTGGGATTTAAACCATAGAATTGAAAGTCATAAGCGGATATAATATTATGCTATCACTTGGATATTTTAACCTAAGTCAGGTCGTATAGTCGAATTCAAATGAATGGGTTTGTAATTATGGTTTAAAACCACAATTGCATGGAAAGGGATAGCTTATGGTTGGGTTTTATAACCATGGGTTAAAAGTGAGGAAATATTCATTTGAAGATTAAATAAAAAGCTCTCACATAGAAAAAAATTCACTATTTTGATTTTATACCTGGGGGTATGCATTTTTAAATATTAAATGCATATTGTGGGTTTTTGCTGTTGAGGCGGCATCAAAAGTTTAGCTAGATATCTAGGGGTGATTGTCAAATTCCAAGCCTGCCTTTTGATATGAATTTTAAATTTTCATGGGCTATCAAGTCAATTCATCTTGTAGCCATCCATTTTTTATTTGCATAATGTGAGCCTTTCTGGACCTTCTTGTCTTGTGCATTTAAAATGTCTTATTGCATCCTAGTTCCTGAGTTCTAATCACATTTCAAAATGGTGTTTCAACCTTTCCATCTTTCAATGTATCATATGTGGGCTTATTTGTTAGTGAAAATAAGTTATATTTTTATTGACTAAAGATATGTCATAGCTGAGAACCCTTACTTTTTCTGCTTTGAGTAACCAGAAAATCATGATTATGCACTACCAAAGAGGCATACCGTTGTCAAATGCCATCCTTGAGAAGGAAAAATGAACATATAAGAAATTTAAATAGATCATCTTTGAAGGAATATTTATCTATATCTATATATCTATAAATAATATAAATAACATTGGGAAACAACTGTTAGGAACATAGATGAAATAATTTGTAATCAACAATTAATCAGTGAGGGCCTTGAAGAGATTCAATCTGCAATAATCAGGAAATAATAGGGAAAAATCGGCCAATCTTGTCATGCCAGTAATGTTAAACTAAATAATTAAGATTATTTCGAAATAATAATTTTGTTAATTGCATTGGGATTTATTTGATTAAGTTGAGATTATTTCATATATGGTTTGTAACATTTAAACTAATTTCTTGTGACTATCCCCATGGAAACTCATAATTGCTACATTGATCAAGATGGTCTCAAGATCTGACAATCTTTTACATGGCTTTGAATGCAAATATATTTGGGAAATTTTCAAATGAGTGGGAGAATGTTGAAATTGGTGTTTTTGTATGTGGTCCTGAAAGTTTAGAGACAAGTGTAGCAAAGAAATGCAGGTCATACAACTTAAGAAACTTGAGAAACTCGAGAAACAGAGTTGTGTTTCATTTCAACAGTCATAGCTTTGATATGTAATGAACTAATTATAGAGATATCACTATGACATAATGGCTCATTGTATTATGTTTACATAGGTTTCATATGAAATTTTATAGCTGCCTTGCTATTTGTTTGGCCTATTTCATGAATTGACATGATTATGTAAGGCTCACTAAGGCCAAAATTGCCTCACGGGACCTATACAAGTTAAAATCTATATGATGTAATTATTGATATGTAAATTAATATTGTTTCATATGAATTTTATAACTTTCCCAAAGGTTATTTGACAGTCTACAATAAATTACACAGACAAAGACCCTAATGATTTATTAGTCTATTTCTATAATATTAATCTATTTCGGTTATAATCTGTTAGGAGTTTAATCTTTAGGAAAGCCCAGCGGAAGCAAAAATGTATGTGGCATTGTCTCCAAATGGTATCCTTTTTCAAAGGTGACGTATTCAAGATGATTTTCTGATAGGTGGATAGTGACAAGGTGTATCTTGGGCTTATTGCTCGTTATCTAAAAACTTGTATGCATCTATGTTATAAAAAAATATTTTCTTTTGTGCATGTTTCACTACAGAAGAATGATGAGGATGGATCTTTTAGGGACTTCAATAAGAATGGAAAAATGAAACTAGTCTTCTTGACTTTTAAATAATTTTAGGCTCTCCCCTGCAAAGATTGTTTGACCAAGAGTGACCTTTCCGTGGGTCTTTGCCTCTCCTTTCCAAAGGTAGAAATAACGAAGCATATTTTTTAGGACTGTCCTTTTTAGGGTCTTGCTAGGCAGAGGTGCAATCTCAGTTGGCAAACATTCTTCAAGGGCATTTGCATTGGAGTGCATTCTTGTTGGGAGATTCCTGATGTGTGATTTTGGATTTGTTGATTGGTATTTTGCACTGTTTGTGATTTTCTGCATCGTGTGTTCTTTGGGGACTCCACTGCAAATGTGTTAAAAAATGAGGTCAGTTCTTTGAAAGCAAATGAATCCTAGACTTATAGAAGTGTTCACTAATTATTTGAAAGCAAATGAATTTTTTGATCATATTTTCCAGATCTATATTTTCTTATATCTATCATTTTTTACTGTAGGAATTATCATTTGTATGCTCTTCTCTTATCATAATATAGATGTGTTTCACCCATTATGAAAACATTAATGTTCATAATGTGTTTTTGGCTTATTGTGAATAGTCATTTCTTTTTAAGATTTTGTGCTTGTGTGTTAGACTTAAACCGAAACAAAAATAAATCTCCATCTTACTCCCATTGCATGCAAGTGTTGGTTGTACCCATGTGGACAATAGGACGTCCCTTAATTGAATAGAATAAATCATGATTAAATATAGGGCCTACAAGATGTTTTTCAAAGGGAATGGAAGGTGGGAGATCTTAACTAGTGATAGATGGAATATTTTAATGAGATTTTCTTCTTTGCTATGGGAAAGGATTACCTCATTTATTTTTTCATAGTTAAGTTCTAGTCACACCCAAGAATATATAGACTGCATCCATCCTAAGAAACTATAATGACCCCCTGACACAAACACAAATTTTGAGGTAGTTTGTAACAAGAATTTGACACATGCATGGAATTCAAAGAGATAATATAGAGCATGATGTAGGTTCAAAGGTAACATACCCCCCAATGCATAAATAAGACATGTATACAAACCTACACATGTTTGTATCCAAAGTCAAATGCGTAGAAAACTTGGTGTTATTGTGTGGCAGGTTTGTGAAGAGTTTGCACGTTTAAACTTTGAATGGAATGGTTTGCATACGATTTTTACTAGGTTATATATCTATAGTGTGAAATGCACTAGACCTCCAAAGAACCCAAGGGAAACCAAGTGAAAAAAAGCCAAGGATGACAAGATCGTATCAGGGATAGGGTCTTGTTTTCAAAGTAAAGCAAGCAAGGTATCAAAGTTAAGCAAGTCCAGTTATGTAATTCATAGAGGGAGGAAAAACCTTGAAAGAGGATTTCATTTAAATCCACGATTCATTCTTCCTTCTTCTATTATCTACGCAATTATGTTTTGTGTCTTAATCATTTTATATCTTTAGATTGATAAACATGGTGATTTGAAAGAGCTTGAAGCACTCTTAAAAACATTATTAGTCCAAGATATTAGAGCTACTAATCGAAAATAATTAGGTCCATCACCCTGAAATCCAAATGATAACACAAATGTTATAACCATAGTTACATCATCCATAAAAAGAATCAACATCCAAAAATAGGAGGTGGAGCATATATATATATATATTTTAAATATTATTATCAAAGCGTCGAAAGACTTGCGCTTAAGACATCGGAAAAGCGACGCCTTTTTTTTATAAATATTTTTACCATTTCATCAGAACAACGACGCCTCGTACACGTCGGAAGTGTGACGCCTCACATTTTCATCAGTCTTGCAACGTTTGGCACACAATGTCGGCAATGCGACGGTACCAACATATTCGTCGGTCTTGCAACGTTTGGCACCAAACGTCGGAAATGAGACGTTGTTTACATTTATGTTGGTCTTGCGACGTTTGGCACAAAACGTTGGAAATGTGACGGTGCTAACAGTTTCGTCGTTCTTGTGATGTTTGGCACATAACATCGGCATTGCGAATTTTTCTTGAAAACCTTATAAGCGTCGGAAATGCGACGGTTCGGTATCATCGGAAGACTGATAGTTGTGGTGCGTCGGAAGACCGGCGCTTACATAACGTCGGAATAGCAATGATTTGGTGAACGTCAGAAGAGCGACGGAAGTCTATAAACGTCAGAATAAGTGTTTCTCTTCCGATGCTTTATTGAAGTGTCAGAATTGCGACGTAATGGCTAACCACGTTTTGCCCTGCCTCACACTATCGCTCTTCCGAAGCCTATGTGTCAGAATAGCGACGAATTGGCCGTCGGAAATTGGGCCAAATGTGCTAGTGACAAGAGGGTAGATTTGATGTCTCTTCTCTGTTGGTACGTAAAATACATGCTTTAAACTAGCAGATATAAAGAGAAGATTACTGGACCTAGTTTAACCAATTGGAACCACCATTCTAAACAAAAAAGGAGTTGCTTTAAGTTCTCGACCGGGTGGTCTCCCTTATAACGTTGAATGGACATTTTGAGCCATAAATAAGTTATAATAGTCCTCCCAAATAGCTCCAAACCTCTTGCTACAATTTCATTCTATATCCTCCTTTATGCATCTTCCCTTCACTAACTCTTGAGGTTTGTTATGTCACTACTTACAGCCTTCCAGCCCCTCCACATGAGAGTTACAAGACTCTCGAACCTCCTACAATAGTAATTTGAAATTCGACCTTATATCTAAGGTTTATCCCACACATAAACATGCATAAAAAAACTACCCAACACTCTCCCAAAACCCTCGATATGCTCCTAATTTGGATTTTCTCAACCAATCACAAGAAAACACCAAGACATGGCTCCTTTTCTTCCTTCCCTTGAGGTCCAAATTCTTGTGACCTACTTTAGATGGTTTCCCACTATGATGTTTACACTTGGTTGGTGAGGAATGAGGCTTCTCATCTCCTCCTTTTATATGTTTCTCTAGGGAAAACGATTATCCCTTCCAAGAGGGTGCTTCAACTAAGGCTTACTTGAATTTCTAACCTTTTTTCCTACACAAAACATTCAAAAATTAATATCTTCACTTTGATAAGGAATCTCATAGTGCTTGAATTTTCCCCTCACTCATTTAAGGGTTCTATTCCATCTTCATGTGTTAAGCCATCAAATATCCTTATGGTTTTGGCCCAACTCCTTTGGGTGAAAAACTCCCACCTTGGATTCCAAGCCCACAAACCACTTTTGTGGAGCCATTCCTCCAAAACCCTCTAGTTTAGGGTTTGGAGTAACTCCCAAGATAAAAATGTCAATGGTGAGTTGGATCCAACACCCTAGATGAAGAGAAGATCAAACGATCACATGGTGGAACATTGTTGTTGTTGAAAGAGTAGAGGCGAGGTCCGCATAAATAGAGAAGCAATTTTGTAGTCGATGGGGAAATTCTTGTCCTAAATTTTTTCATCTTAGGGGTATACCTTGTGCATCGATTATGGAAGAGATGAGATGACTCAACACTGGGGCGATGTGGATATGAGTGTATGGTGTTGAGATAATCGTTGTTCCACATAGGTGGGGGGGCATAGAGTGACATGTAAGCCTAAGAGGGATGAACCCCAACTGAAGCAATTAAAGCGGTGAGAGATTGCTTCTAGGGTGACTTGGCTTGTGGGTCCACAATGATGTGGAAATGGTGCGACTAGTTTCTAAAACCAATGAGAAATTTGGTGTGCCCTTGCAGATAAAAAATATTGTGCAAGAATTGAAGGGTTGGGAGCCAAGGTTTGAGGTTTGGTCGCATTGTGTCATGGAAAGTGTTAAGTTTCGAGGGCTAAATGAGTGGGGCCATGCCATATCTCTCTATATGTGTGTGTGTGTGTGTGTGTCTTTGTGTGTGTGTGTGTTTGTGTGATGCTCACAGTGGCCATTTGATCCAAGTGAATATTTGTCGACAACTACCTACTCCCCCTAAATCTCCAGTTGGTTTCATCACTTTCCTTGATTATAGTATAATTTAATATTTTTAGTAGTTTTTTCGATTCCTGAACTTCCAAAGTTGTTTTTACCCCCTAAAAAATGTTTTTTTGAGGTCTACAGTAGGTCTGTAGCACTATAGACTTACTAAAAATCCTATAGTACTCAGAGAAATCTTGCCAATGAGGCATCGTATGCACAAAACAGAGATGATATGACCAAGTTATGACCCCAGGAAGTTGGTTTCCCAACTAACCCCAACGGGGCCCTCAACTCTTGGCGTTCCATTTCCTGGGGTTAAGGTTTTGGTTGTTTAGGGTTCCCCTTTTTTGTTCAATAAAAAAATTCCCTTAAGCCTCATTGTAACATAGTTCATAGGCATGTAGCTGCCACATATCTCCTCAGAGATAAGATACCATCGCCCGAGCTAGTTTATTTCCATTCTGTATGTAAGCATATTTTAGTTCTTTGATATTAATGAAATGAAGTTTTATTTCTGCTGCATATCTATGTTTAGGTTTATATATGTATTCTATTGTGTTCTTGTATAATTTTGGATCATTGGTATTAGAGCGAGATATTATTTCTATTTTTTTCTTTTCATGTCCCCAACGAGGTCAGGGTATAAGGGATTAGGTCTTGAATTGGTTGAACCTTTGCAAGAACAACCTTGAAAACCCCGACGACCTCCCATGGCGGAAGAAAAAAAATACGAGAGAGAAGGAGATCCTTTCAAAATATTGCTCGAATAAGCCCTTGAGAAACAGAGGAATGCGATGATGGAAAATTTTTCCCAGGTCCTTTAGCGACTACCCACAGGTGACACATCTTCATCCAACAACCACTCTGGAGGCACCACTCCCTTTAAGGTACAAGTCAACTTTGACATCCCCATATTTGAAGGCCAAATAGATGTAGATGTCGTAGATAAATGGTTAAATATGTTAAAAGGATATTTTTCGGTTCATGATTTTTCCAATTCGAAAAAGATTAATTTTGCACTCCTTAGAGATTCCCCCCACTTCAAGGACTGGTGGGAAACCTACTGTGAGAAAAGGTATGAGAGGGAACCCTCACTATTTTCAGTTGCACCCACCTAGAATTCTTTCTGAGACGCCATCAAGGAAAAATATTACCCTGTTGAGAGCTATGAAGATAAATACATGAAGTGGACCATGTTGTAGTAGGGAAGGGACCAAGACATGCTAGAGTTCACAAATATTTTTCATACCCTTCAAATGAAGTTGCATATCAATGATTCTGAGTAGAATTTGGTACTCAAGTACTACGACATTATACAAAATTACATCCAGGACTAGATGGAGTTCCTAGACATCTCCTCGCTCAGTTCCGCATATTGATATGTTGTCAAGATAAAGCGGGAATTTAAATAGAAGAAGCGAGACTTTGGATTTGTGAATCTGAAGCAAGGGAAAGGTGCCCACGAAGTGCAAAAAAAAGGACAAATCTAAGGTGGAGTGACCTAGGACAACCTGCCAAAGATGCAAGCAAATAAAAACACCACGAAGAAAAATTAGGACATGGGAAAATGGTGTGAGTTCCATAAGAGCCACACCCACAACACGAGTGAGTGCCGAGCCAAGCAGTCACTGGTGCCCGAGTTGAGGGCTTCTGAATCAGATGCATGTTCTGACTCTGATTTAGAACTCAACAAGGTACACCATTTTTTGGTCATCTAACCTATTATCATTAGATGGACCCAAGTACACCATGTAAGACCAATTTCACCCTAAATAAAATTGATTTCACTATGAAAATAACTTAGTAAACCACCTTTATTAAGTTGTTTATGGTCTAAACAGGAAACCCCATGAGAAAATATTAAATAAATCAACATTTGTTTGATTTTCCTCAAGGAATAATTAGTTAAACAACATTTTAATTAATATTCCTGGTTATATTTAACCCAAAACAAGGAAATTAATTAGATAAATCATTATTTATCTTATTATTTTCTAAAGAATAATTATTTAAACGTTATTTAAAATAGTATTCTTTGTTAAATATGACTAAATCACCCATAAATAATTAAATAAATCATTATTTATTTGATTATTACTCAACCATTTCCTTTAAATGATAAATAAATCATTTATTTATTTATTATTTACAAATAAAGGGATTTGACCCAAGTCAAATTCCTTTTCCCTCCAATAAATATAATAAAATAATCCATAAAATTTGGATCTTGATTTAGTTAATAATATTTTAATTATGCACCAATCTCTAGACTAACTCAATATTTTGTTATAAATAGAAAGGTTTTCCCATTCATTTACCACATTTTGTTGCCTAAAGATCACTCTGTATCTATACTTTTGGTCTGACTATTGATCCACCATCACAGTCATATTTTGCTACCATTTTCGTCTGGGTTTTCTGCACCATCAAGAGAGAGGAGTTTTAGATCTGAAGTGTTGAAGACTTACAAGAACCCATCCCATTAAGGAGAACTAGTAACACCCTTCTTTGTTTTCCTTCCAGGTGTCATTAATACAAAATTCATTCAACATATTATTGTCTTGTCTATTGGATGCATGGAGTAAATCTTGTTTTTTCTACTGCTTAATGTCTTCTAATGCATAGATCTAGATTTTTGCAGCATTTATCTTGATCACCTAACTGCAGATTTGAGGATATTGGCAGCCATCTTTGTTGTTATGGTTGTTTTTTATGCACAGCTAAAGTGGTGTTTTTTCGTACACTTGGAATTAAGATTCATACTAACAACTGTCGACTCCACACGGGTTTATGATTACGACCTCTGTCGTTTTTATGATCCTTGCATATCCAGCTGCTTCAAACCCTAGGATTTCTCTTCAGCCTCTTGTTTTTTCTTTTCTTTATTTTTTTTTAACCTAAAAAACCCTAAAACGATAAAAATTCTAACTTTCGTGTGTTTCTGGACCTATTGTGCAGGTGACAGACATCAGCCGCAGCTGAGACGACAATTTTTTCCGAAATTTTCCGCCGAGAGTGCTGGAAGTGTAGGTCGCACTTTTTGGCCCAAAAAATATGACCTGGACACTCAGGACTCACCTTTCAGCCCAAAAGCTACGACCTCTGCTAAAAACAGGTCAAAAAATACGACCTGTACTTTTTGCAGGAATTTTTCTGAAAGTTTTCTGGTTTTTCTGAGCCTCTGTTCAGGGTTGTCTGACCTCCATCTCCGCCCGTTTTGGACCTATAATTGTTCTATTTTGCTCAAATAAGTTGGAACCTAGCCCCCTAGGGCTTCAGTACCCTCCACTTCTTGTGGAAGAGTTTTTTATGTTGTAGGTTGTTTGAAATTTTAGAGTCTTCAGCCATTTTTTCAGATACCTCACCTTCAGATCCACTTCAGATCGGCTTTTTATCCATCCAAATCACCTCATTTAGCTTTTTTTGGGTTTTCATCTAGGTTTCACTCTGTTTCCCTCCTGGAGATAGCCTTTCTCCACCTCTTTTTACAACAATTTTTCCTCTGATCTGTTGTTGTTTCTGCACCACTTTCCAGCAGATTTTTTCCTTTATATCCCTGTCCCTCCTAACCTTAGATCTATTGGCATTTTTAGTGTGTTTTGAATAGTTTTTTACTCACCTATAAACTATTTTTTGAGAGGCCCACCTCCTTGGGCTTATATTTTTGCATTATTAGTTGTTGATTTTATGTTTTTGCAGGCTTATATATTGTCATTTGCAGGTTTATTTGCAGCTATACAGCACACTTTCTTTTTCTCTACAAACATCTGGGTTTAAAAATTAAAATTTACACACTTCACACACACACCCTAAGCGAAAAAGGGCTTGGTTAACACCGCCAAGCAAAGGCTATAAAACATTTAAATAAATTGATCCTGCACCTCTATGCCCTTGTTTCAACATTGTAATCAGTTGATCCTGCACCTCCTTGCCCTTGTCGGTCTCTTTTTCCTTTGTACTGTGTTTGTGTCGTCATCATTGCACCACCAAGGCGTTTATTTCTGAGACTTCTTGGCCTTCACCCTCAGTTTCTGGTAGGAATACTTACTCCTTCGCGTAGGATTCAAGTTAGTCCTCCACCGAGTCCGTACTTCGACTCTTCTTTTGGTACATTGGGTTCTCCTCCTCGTTCCGCCTTCGGTTCTCCCCATGTCACCTTCACCATGTCTGGTTCAGGACCTAATGTTGGTGGTAACCCTAGCCCTCATGCTGGGAATACCACTAGTGGGACTGCAACGGACACTACCCCAGCTGCACCCTTGCTCCCCTTCATGGCAGGCTTCAGCCTCCCTGATTTTGACCAGTTGATAAATGACCCTATACACTATGATGCTAGTTGCCCTGCTATGCCAATTAAGCTCCCTTCTGACATCCCAAAGCTTGAAGGCCTTGTTGGAGAAGATCCTACAAATCATGTTCGATATTTCCACATGTGGTGTTCGTCTAAATCCATTACCGATGACTATGTCCGTCTTCAGTTGTTCCAACATACGCTTATAGGTGAAGCTTCTAAGTGGTATGTTGATCAGGCCCCTTCCTCTCATACCACCTTTGTGACTATTGCCTGAGCTTTCCTATCTTACTTCCAGCTTCCCCTTCGTTATGACACTGGTAACGAACTCTTGAATTATTTCCGTCAATCGTCTGCGACCCACCTTTCCGACCATGTCCAGGAATGGCAGAGGAGAAGGAGCCTATGTCAAGCTCCTACATTCGAAGACCATGTCTACATGGACTGATTCCTTAGATCTCTTTTTCCACCTATCGGAAAATATGTCGCATCGAAATTTCATCAAACCGAAGAAGCCTCTCTCCAAATTACGTTAAAAATAGACCTGGTCTACGCTTAGTCGGGTTATGTTTATACCATTCTACCTGATCTTCCCAGACCTGGTGGTGCCAATGCACTGGGGGCATCTCACGCCGCCAACGGTATCATTGGAGCTCTCTCTAATCTGTAGCTCAACCTCCCATGGGCTATGGCTTTCCTCAGGGGGGGGCAGCACCTCCTGCACTTTTCCCACTCCTGGTAGCACATATCCAGGATATGGCATGCCTCCTCTTTTTTCCCAACCTCATGTTTACCACACTGTTACCCAACCTCCTTATTATCCGTGTCCACAGCTTGGTGCTCCATCTCCTCCAGCATTAGCACCGCTTCCTCCTTTGCCTTCTCAACCCCTGCAACAACAGCCACTACCCCCTCAGGGGTAGGTGTATGCACAATAGGGCGTGACTAATCCTCCTCCCTCCAAAAAGAAGAGGAAAGGCACTCAAAATCAGTCTACTCCTGGTAATCCTAGAACTAATCCTCAAAATAATTCTCCTAACACTACTAACCAGCAACAGGGCACCCATCCCAAGCAGGACAGGCCTGTTCACATGAACAAGCCTTTTTCTTGTTGTGGTGTTTATGGTAATTACACATATGATTTCCCTCTTTTACCACAGATGCGGTAGCTGTGGGAGTCTCAAGCAACATTGCAAGGACAACAAGCCTCCCCTTTTGTCCCTCCCAGTGCTGCACCTAGTCAACTGATTGTGCTTACTGATCCTTTCCCTCAGTAAGGATTTGTGGCTACCCAACCACCTAAAGGTCAGGTGGCTACTCAAAATCTTCCATCTGGTACCTCCGATTACCAGATTCTCATGATGAACTTTGATCAACCTCTAACCATAGACATCAATCTTGAGACTCAGTCCCGTCAATCCAACAAGCCTTTTGCTACGTCTATCCCCGAGCCACCTCCTTCGGTCTCTAAAAAGCCTATTTTGACACCTAATGGTCCCTTGCATATCCCTCAGCCTAAGGCGGAGGTTCATACCAAGATACCTAAGGGACCACTCTATCGAAATGCTGCTTCCGACAAATTTGCCCATTCGTATAGCATAGTAGATGATTTGGACAATATCCTGCTGCCATTTCAACGCTGGAACTCTTCCAGTCGTGCCCTTCACAAAGAAAAGCTCTAATATCTACTAAGGGCACTGTAGATCCTTCCGAAAATTGATTGATTGTCTTTAATGTTGATCGGTCAGAACATCCTTCTCTCCCTGCTTCCATCGCATTCCAAATCCCAGTCAAGATCCGGAACGCCAACGTTTCTCAGTGCATTATTGATGAGGGGGTATCCACCTGTGTGATGTCCGATTCAGTTTGGAAGCAACCCGGATCACCTGAGCTAGCTCCTTCCATGATCACTCTCCGAGCATGGGATGGCCATGCCTCCCAGCCAATTGGCTTATTCCGCAATTTTCCTATTACTCTTGTGGGCAAGACTGTTTGTGTTGATGTAGAAGTCATAGATGCCCCCTTAGATTACAAAATTCTATTGGGTCATAGCTACACTTATGTGATTTATTTTGTCCCTTCTGCAGTCCACCGCAAGATTTCTTTCCCTCATAACGAAAAGATAGTCACCATTGACCAGTTGACATATTACGAACCAAAGTCTCAGACCTCCCCTGAGTCCACCATCTCTTTAGTGGCCAACAAGCAAACTGTCGATCCTTTGACCAGTGTCTCACCCAGAGTCTACAAAGATTCCTCATTGCTTGGTACATTCCCTGTTCTTCCTCCTCTTGTCTCTTATCCCAGCTCATCGAATGTTTGCATGATGCAATCATCTTGGGCTGCTCTCAAGCGGCCCACCTCGGATAGTCAGCAGCCTCCTCGCCCTCCGTAGCCTACTCCGATTCAGCCTTCTAGACCTCCTTCTCCTAGCCCTTCAGCTGGTATCCATAAGCCTCTCTACCCTCCTGGAATGGTTCCTCCAGGCCTTAACCATTTAGGAGCCGTCCCGCCTAACCTTTACCCCTTCGGTCAAATACCATTCCTAGCTCCCCTAATAGGAGTTTATATGGCACCTGTCATGGCCACCCTCTCTCTTCCTAACCTGACCCTTGGGATTCCCATCTGGTACCTTGATCCTCCGGCTGTTATCCCGCTTGGTCAACCCAAACCTTATCTTTCCTTGACCCCAGTTCAACTGGTCCCTATGACTTCTCCCGCTGTTACAGTGCCTCAGCCACCTCAACAGGAACCACCTCTTGTTGCGATCGCTTCGGGTAAGAAGGGAAAAGCTTGTAAGAGGGCCTCTAAGGACAAGGCCACCTCGACTGACCCTGCACCTCCTCCACCTCCAAAGACTTGTGCTTTGTGTGATGTCATCGGTCACGCCACCCATACTTGTCTCGAGTTACCCTGCATCAAGCCCATGGTTAAAGTCATGTTCCCTGAGTCTACGGTCCCTGAAACCCCTGCTTCTTCCTTGACTACAGACAAGAACACCAAGACTATTCACACAAACCAACCTTGTGCTTTGTGTGATCTCCCTGGCCATTACTCTCATCATTTTCCCCGCCTTACGCATTACCATGCATCTTTAGAGGTAGTTCGGGAGTACGAGATTGAACATAACCAATCCGCTTCTCTCGTACTTGCACAGTATGATGCAGGATAGACTGAGGATTTACCCATTCCTATTGACATTACCCCTCTTGATGTCGAGATGATGGAGCATGCGGCCACCATCCTCTACCTTTCGTCATCCATGAGACCCTCGGCAGAAGCTCCCTCTGAATCTTCTCATGTTGTTTCGCTTGACCTCCCTTCAGCGATTACTCTGGGCTCAACATCCATAGATCCCTTATCTGCTTGTTCTTATGTCATCCCCCATGACGATGCACATGTGAACCTTTCTTCTCATGATGATGAGTCAGGTAGCTTCGCCGCGTCATGTGGTCTCCCTTCCTCCAGTCACTCCATATTCTATTGTGATGATGAAATCTTGGAAGCCATATCCACCCCTGACTTCATCTTTCCTGCCCATAAATGGGATGGCACCATCCGTGCCTATGGTGACCTTCGCAGCCTCAACATAAGCTACACCTCCGGTAGCTCCCACACTCCACCTCATTGTCGGTGTGTGAGTAGTAGACATCCTACCCAGATCACTCCCTCCCGCAGAGTGTGTTCGATTTCTACTTTGTGCTCAGGTTGCCAGCATTTTCATCATCCTCCTATTTATTGTCTTGTGGTGCCTTTCAGATGGACCTCCAGTCCACACCTTATATCAATTTTTCTGATGGTGCAAGTCGCTACTTCAGGAATCTAGCTTCGGTAGGTTGGGCCATTTTTACTCCCTTGCATTCACTTGTTCTCTCAAACGGTGTATGCATTGGTATTGCTACCAATAATCAGGTCGAATATGATGCAGTGTGAGGTTTATTAGCAGATTCCCTTTCACATCGCATCCTCCACCTTCATGTTCGTTTAGATTCCCTAGTTCTTGTCATGCAATTGAATGGTGTCTATCACGTGCATAATCCTATCCTTTTTAGAAGATATTTACGAGTGAAGCTTTTGATGCATGAATTTGAAATCATTACATTCAGTCATATACCTAGAGCACAAAATCACTACGTAGATAGCGTTGCAAACCATATTCTAGATTGGAATTTAGCACACGCATTTAACACAAGAAAATAACATAAAAATATCAAAACGATGCATATCCATAATATGTGTTGTATAAAATGTTTTAGAGTCCGTCCACTATGATACATATGACATGCCCATAGCATGTTACAAAACTCAAAATAGGGGGCATCACCTGCCCCTACACCTAATCACTATCTGGAGGATCCCGAGCCAATGGCTCTGCTCCTGCAGCTCGTAGATCATGCATATCCTGTACAACCATCGCCATTCACCGCACGACCCCTCTGCACTCCAAGGGTAGACCAATACATGGCTCTATGTACTAGTCATCCAAGTCTTGCCAACCATGCTCTGAAAAACCAGTCAGAAGCTTCTCAAATCTACGACGGATGTCCTCCAGGAGGGCTGCTGCATCCTCATCTTGTGGCGCTCTCGATCCACTAGGTCCTGTGGCCCCTGATACTGCAGGTCGTCCCATATACCTGGTCGGTTTTACTGGTGCTGTATCTGCATACCAAAAGTGAAAGTATCAGTACCACATACAATATTCTAGAACTTTACATGCACATAAAAGATTAGCAATCTGTCACTTACCATCGGGCCCCCATATTCAACCAGGCGGTAGTGGCAGATCCGGGTCCCCATAATAACTCATCCCACTATATGGATAGTCATCTATATACAGTGGCATCTGATCCCAATGAACAAAGACCTTGGGTCGGAACACCCTTCCAACCGCCCCACCTTTTCCTCTACACAGTATTCACCCCCACCGATGCATCTTGGGCTCTCTCAGGCCCCCATCCTGGAGCTGTACACGAGGTTGAAGTGTAGGGATCTTCTCAAAGAAGAACGAACAAAAAACTATACCATATGCACAGGCATGGTTCACTTGCCACTTGCATAGCAAAAACTGTCGTTTCAATGACGAAAACATCATCTAGGACCACCCATAGTAGGTCCCACTCAAAACACTCTCCACAAGAATCATCTGCCCTCCAGAAGAGTCATCATGTCGACAATGGCGCTCTACAAACTCCATGATGTTCTGCCCCATGGTAACATTGGCTGAGTATTCCCGACCATCCCAAGTGGTGGGAGACCATTCAAGAAATATATATCCTAGACCGTCAACTCAATCCAGTGCCCCTGCACTATAAATAACTCATGGTCTAGATCCTAATAGCTGACAATCTGGGCCAATAAGGGCTCTCCAGCTCTCATCAAATGGTTCTCCACAAACTTCAGAACCCCGCACCTAGCCAATGCACTACAGACACCTTGATCCTCCTGGATCTCCGACCGTAATGCATCTAGGTCTCTCTCTCTCTCTAGTTGATCTATAATTCTTCCATATCTGCAAAAAACCATCATATTTTTCAGTGTACAGATAGGAAAGACTGTATCTCATTTGTAATATCCCAAAATGGGATTTGTCAGCAGTGCATGACTGGAAAACGCATTTTCCAGTAATGTATGCAAAAGAAATGAAAACCAAAACTTGGATCCCTTAGATTTGATTATCTAAGTCCTAAATCCAAGAGGGTATCAAAAATAAATCCTTCTAGGTGGGTTAAACAGATCTCCCACACCTAGTTTTCTTGAAAAAAATGTCCCAAAAGGGACTGCAGCAACAATAAACAAATCTGCTCAGAAAATAACACAGATCTACTGAAGAAAAGTAGTAGGCTGATATGGAGGTTCAAAAATTAGATGTACAACAGCAAATCAGATGTACATTACAGTCCATACATTGTACAAGAGAAATAATAAGACTATACAGGAAAAATCCTCAGAAATGAGGTGCTACAACCACAAGAAAACTCTGCATAAACCTGACAGCGTTATTTTAATGGGATGAAGTAGTAGTTTATTAATTACTTAGATCTAGAGAAGATATGTACATAAAAACATAGATATAATTCAGATCTATGTACAATAAATTCTCATCTATACATTCCCCTTGGGGTTTTGTGCAAAACATGAAGCACAGAGAGTAGATATGAGATCTAGAGTTGCAGATCTGCAGAAATATTTAGAAATTTTTGAATCATATAATAGAACAGTAGATCAGATCTGAAACAAATATGTATTGGATGGCCAATCCATGGATCACCACGGTGAGAGGAAGAATCCCATCACTGGAGATCTCTCCTCCAAAATGCAAACAAAACACCCTGCAACTGCAAACTTGAAAATAACGCAATTCAGGGATAGAAACTGCAGTGTAGGCTCTGAGAATGATTTGGCCTGATGCCAAAGTCTAGATCTAAAGCTCAACTGCTAATGCACTCTTCCAGGAGGTTAAAAGACACACTCACTGAGAAGAGGCACTAGAAAAATCTAGATCTGAGCAGATCTAGTACTTCCACTTGCTGCAACTCACAAGGACAACCCAACCCTCAATAGGATCAGCGCTATAGGTGTAAGGTGAAGCTTGGCCCAAGCCTAATAGTGGACAAGACAAACAAGGCTCCTCCAAGAGCTGCTCAAGGAAGGAGGTTAGATTCCTAAATAGGAAAACCCCCAATGAGGGATGTCTCAGCAAACAATACCTTCTGAAAATAATATCTTCAACAACCCCTTGATGCTGCTCTCCTCTTCCTTTTATAAGATTTGAGTCTTTTCAAACCCTAATCCACTTCATTAGTTTAGCCCCTTTCACATGTAGAACCTCCATCTAGAACTGCGATGTGCCTCAAGGAGGTTCAATGCATCTAAACTGCGCTGTAGATATGATCATGGTTGACTTGGTCAAGTGATCGACCTCTTTCACACTCAAGTGTGTTTTATAAAATGGCCCATATTTAGCAATGTTCACATTGGGCACTGATTTATTTTGTTATTTTCAGGAGTTTTACATGTCCTCCTTTACATTTTATTCATTAACATGAAATGAAAAACAAAACAATGAAAAATAGAATATTCCCATTAGCTTGGGCTAATTGAGAATATTATAGTCCTCCCCTCCAAGATGTTGCTTGTCCTCAAGAAACTGATAAGGTGAGTGCTGCAAAATCTCCCCTCCTCCTCTTATGGCCTCCCCATCCAATAGTCTCCACCATTGTTTCAGAATTTTTTCAATAGTTTTGTCTTCCAGTGGTTCCTCCCCAATGTGCAAGTTGGCCTTTGGTGAGTAAACCCAATGGCTCTCATCATGAAAGAATGGAAGGTTATTATGGAAACCTTCTTGCTGATCCATGGCCTCCTCAAGAAAGAAGTGATGACAATTATGGGGAATCTCATCATGCATGAAAGACTCCCATCTCCATGCTATCATCCAAATGAAGTGGATCACCTCCTAGCTTGGAAAGCCATAGAAAAACTCCTCCCTAATACATATGAGAGGCATGTCCCCAACAAACGTATGGCTCGCCCTACAAAGAAGCAAGTGATCTACCATAGTGACCATATAATATCTCATGCTCCCATTGGAGCATGTAGTGCAAAAAGAGTGGGGAACTCCTTCCCCCAAGGACACATCCCACCAATGTGCCTCTCCTCCAACCATGTTCCCAAGAGTAAGAACATTCCCAACATATGGAATCATGATTAGAAAAATGCTAGCTGCCATGTATGACAAAGGAGAAGGAAGATGTTCCCTCATGTGCAACCAACGCAGTTTTACACTTAACTACCATAGAATAAGAGATGACAAGTACCTCTCCCAACACTTGTTTGTTGCCCCATCCCTCTTGAATTCTTGGAGAAGGTGCATCATAGTTGGTGTAAAAGAATCACACCATGAAGAATATAATAGCTTTCCAAGATCCTCCAAGGAATGACCTGCATCAACATAGTTCATGGCCTTGAGTGGCACATGAAACCCATCATAAATAGTGCCCCCTTTTGGGGCAATGTCCTGCAAATGAGTGTTAGAAAAATATAAGCATATAGGAGATACATCATAATATTCAGAAAGACAAGTTCCTCCATATACTTGTTTTTCATCAGTGAGGTAACTCATGGATGAGTTCCCTCTCACACTCAATGAGTAAGGAGGTGTGAATAATGGCTCTCCCCAAGAGCTATGTTCCGCCTTATCTAAAAAATAATCCATGCACTTCTTCATATGAGAGTGCACTTCTTCCCTGAAACCCTCCCACATGAATCCCTCTAAGATAGTATGATATTCTCTAATGAAACCAGTGGGTTTGGAAAGCAGGATCTCATAGGTTGCATTTAGCAGTTTCTCCTTGAGTTGGGAGTCTATAACCAAATAGATATGATCATGGAAATAAATGACTCCCTCAACTACCTTATACCCCCCATCCATTACCTTCCCATCAAGAACCTCACATGTGAAAAGGTCCTTGGAGTATTCTAACATAAATTGGGAATCCCAATAAGGATCTAGGCTTCCCAAAAATGACAACGTTGTAGAGGTCTGGAATGCAGCCCCTTTCATATCATGGCTCTCCTCTTTGACATGCTTGATGTCAACATCACATTTTAGAGCATTATAATCTTCCTTTTTTTGCCTCCTTTGTAGCTGATCTTGCTCAAGACAAGATCGAAGCAGATGGAAATCAACTTCCCCTCGGAAAGTCCTTGTCTTCCAATACTTCCTTAATTTGGCCCATGCATGCAAGAGTGTCAACATTCTCTTGTCATGTTCAGAAATCTCTTTTGTGAATGAAGATACCATGGGCTGACCCAAATATATGGAGTTTCCATGTGTCCTCATGTCCATGCCATCATAGACTTCTGATTCCTCCTTTCTCAGCATAGACAACTGAGTGGGAGATAGCAATGCCCCTTTCAGGTAATTTCTTACCTCTCTTTTGAATTCATGAGAGATTCTCTGCACAGTGTTGGCTTCTCCCAAGGCTCCCTCCTTAGCCAAGTATGAAAATGCTGCCCATAGTTGAGAGAAAACATTAGTTTTCCTCCAAACAAGAGGTGCTTGAGGTGCTTTTGTTGTGACTTCGTTATCATCTCCTTCCTTCCCCTCCTCTTCTTCAATAGTTTAAGTTTCCTCATCATTAGTAAGAGACCTTAGATCTTGGTCATCTATTGAAGGAGGAATATCCATGCCCTCCTCTTGAGAAGAAAGCCCTTCATCAAATGGAGATCTTGCCCTTGGCAAGCTTACATCCTCTTCCATGGTTTTCAGAAATGGAGTTGGATTTATAGATCCTTCCAACTCATGCAAAAGATTTGTTTGATATGGTTTGATAGTTTCAATAGAAGATGTTACACATGAAGCTTCATCAAACCTTCCTACTAATATTTCAATAAACTTTTCATAAGTAGGTGTATTTGCATTTCTTAAGGAAAAATATTCGAACAACCACCAAGCATATGCTTTACCTTCAAAATGCAGTGCTGCTACTTTGATGGCTTCAATTTCTGAAACTTGATGTTGTTGCACAAAGTTGTCTAGCTCCTCCACCCAATTCCTAACTGGACATTTAGGTGATCCATCAAAAGTATATAGGGAGAATTTACCCACACCATGCTACTTCCCCTTTAAGCTTCTGTCCTCCTTGATCTTGCAAAACCCTTGGAAGTTCAAGTTATCTTTGAACTCCTTAGATTGAGTTTCATATTCCCGCAAATACTCTCTAAGAGTCTCCTTCTTGGACACACCTCCTTTCTTCCTCTTCATGAATAAATTACTGACAGAACATTGAAGATTTGGTGATATGGCTGAGTGAACATACCCATGAGATGATGATTTAGAACTTTCTTCATGCATAGATCTTGTAGATCTTGTTGAGGGATCTTCCTGCTCTTCCCTCCTCATTTCTCTGATGTCTTTTCTGGTACCTTGTAGAGCTTGAGATAGAAGTTCTGTGAACCTCTTTTTCCCTGAAAAAAAAGGGTTGGCTCTGGTTTATCTTGCAGGTCTCCTCCTCCCTACGAGAAGACTCCATACTAATTGAATCTCACAGGCTGAGCCAAGGAAAGTTTCTTTGATACCACTCTATTATCCCAAAATGGGATCTGTCAGCAGTGCATGACTGGAAAACGCATTTTCCAGTAATGTATGCAACAGAAATGATAACCAGCACTTGGATCCCTTAGATCTGAGTATCTAAGTCCTAAATATAAGAGGGTATCAAAAATAAATCCTTCTAGGTGGGTTAAACAGATCTCCCACACCTAGTTTGCTTGAAAACAATGCCCCAAAAGGGACTGCAGCAACAATAAACAAATCTGCTCAGAAAATAATGTAGATCTACTAAAGAAAAGAAGTAGAATGATATGGAGGTTCAAAAATCAGATGTACAACAGCAAATCAGATGTACATTACATTCCATACATTGTACAAGAGAAAGAATAAGACTATACAGGAAAAATCCTCAGAAATGAGGTGCTACAACCACAAGAAAACTCTGCATTAACCTGACAACGTTATTTTAATGGGCTGAAGCAGCAGTTTATTAATTACTTAGATCTAGAGCAGATCTGTACATAAAAATATAGAACTAATTCAGATCTGTGTACAAGAAATGCTCATCTATACATTCACCTTGGGGTTTTGTGCAAAACATGAAGCACATAGAGTAGATCTGAGATCTAGAGTTGCAGATCTGTAGAAATATTCAGAAATTTCTTAATCATATAACAGAACAGTAGATCAGATCTAAAAAAAACATGGATTGGATGGCCAATCCATGGATCACCACAGTGAGAGGAAGAATCCCATCACCGGATATCTCTCCTCCAAAATGCAGACAAAACACACTGCAACTGCAAACTTGAAAATAACGCATTTCAGGGATAGAAACTACACGATAGGCTCTGAGAACGATTTGGCCTGATGCCAAAGTCTGGATCTGAAGCTCAACTACTAATGCACTCTTCCAGGAGGTTAAAAGACACACTCACTAAGAAGAGGCACTAGAAAAATCTAGATCTGAGCAGATCTAGTACTTCCACTTGCTGCAACTCACAAGGACAACCCAACCCTCAACAGGATCAGCACTATAGGTGTAAGGTGAAGCTTGGCCCAAGCCTGATAGTGGAAAAGACAAACAAGGCTCCTCCAAGAGCTGCTCAAGGAAGGAGGTGGGATTCCTAAAACGGAAAACCCCCAATGAGGGATGTCTCAATAGACAATACCTTCTGAAAATAATATCTTCAACAACCCCTTCATGTTGCTCTCCTCTTCCTTTTATAAGATTGGAGTCTTGTCAAACCCTAAACCACTTCATTATTTTAGCCCCTTTCACATGTAGAACCTCCATCTAGAACTACGATATGCCTCAAGGAGGTTCAACGCATCTAGACTACATTGTAGATATGGTCATGGTTGACTTGGTCAAGTGATCAACCTCTTTCACACTCAAGTGTGTTTTATAAAATGGCCCAGATTTAGCCATGTTCACATTAGGCACTGATTTATTTTGTTATTTTCAGGAGTTTTACATGTCCTCCTTTACATTTTATTCATTAACATGTAATGAAAAACAAAACAAGGCAAAATATAATATTCCCATTAGCTTGGGATAATTGGGAATATTACATGGGCTAGTAAGATGATGCTTTGATACCACTGTGATATCCCAAAATTGGGATTGCACATCAAGCCTGCTAGAATAACGCACTCCTGAGAACTGAAATGAGTTTGTAGCTCTTGGATCCCTTAGATCAGTTCATCTAAGATCTAAATCCAAAAGGAGAGAAAAAAACAAATCAAACTAGGTGGGTTAAACAGATCTCCCACAACCTAGTCTAGCTGAAAAAAAACACCCAAAGAGAGTGGCTGCAGCTATATGCAAAGGACTGCTTCAGAAATAATGTAGTTTATCAATTTATAAGCATGAGACCAACATGGAGGCTCATCTTTCAGCTATAAAACAACAAAATAGATCTACAATGCAGCTTATATAGTGTATAATAGAAATAGAATGAATATACAAGACAAAAGCCTCAAAATGAGCTGCTACAACAACATGAAATGGCAGAATAAGCTTGACAGCATTATTTTCATTGTTGAATCATGCAGTATATTACAACTCAGATCTAGAGAAAATCTGTACACAAAAATATGGATCTATATCATATATGTATACAAGATAGGCTCCTTTATGCACTCCCCTTGGGGATCTCAGCAAAACATGAACAACAGTGAGTAGATCTGAGATCTAAGTCACAGATCTGTATAATTATTCAGAAAATTTTGAATCATAACATATGCAACAAATAAAATCTGAACTAACATGGATTGGTTGGCCAATCCATGGATCACCACAGTGAAAGGAAGGATCCAATCACTAGAGATCTCTCATCTAAAATGATGTCGAGCCTCCCTGCAACTCTTCTCTTGAAAATAACGTAGTCATGGAAGAGGGACTGCGCTATAGGCTCTAGAAATTCTTTGGCCTGCTACCAATGTGTGGATCTAAAGCTCAATAGCTAATTCACTCTTCCAGGAGGTTAAAAGACACACTCACTGAGAAGAGGCACTAGTAAGATCTAGATCTGAGCAGATCTAGGGTTCCACTTGCTGCAGCTTTCATGGAAAACCCAATCCTAAATAGGACTGCGCTGTAGATGCAAGATGTGGCTTGGCCAAATGCTGGATAGTGGACTAGGCAAACAAGACTCCTCCAAGAGCTGCTCAAGGCAGGAGGTGGGATTCCTAAACAGGAAAACCCAATGAGGGGTGTCTCAACAGACAATACCTTTAGAAAATAATATCATCAGCAACCCTTTCCCTACTGTCCTCCTCCTTCTTTTAGAAGATGAAAGCCTTGCCAAACCCTAAACCACCTTAATGATTTAGCTCCTTTCACATTTGGAGCCTCCATCTAAAACTGCTCTGTGTATTCATGAGGTTCATTGCACCTAGACTGCGCTGTTGATTTGGTCAATGTTGACCTAGTCTCATGGTTCAAACCCATTCACACCTGCAAGAGTTTATTTACATGGCCCAGATATGTCTCTATTCACATAGGCATTGATTTATTCATCAATTTCAGGAGTTTTACATGTCCTCATTTATTCATTTATTCATGAAACAGAAAGATAAAACAAAATGCATATTCCTCTTAGCTGAAGCTAAGTAGGAATATTACAGTCCTCCCCTCCAAAATTTTGCTTGTCCTCAAGCAACTAATAGGGTGAGTGCTGCAACACTTCTCCTCCATTGGTGACATCTTCTAAGATCAATTTCTCATCACAAGATAGATGCTCACCAATCCAATCCTCCATGAATTGTCCCTCCAAAGTCAATAAGAGATGTGCAAAATCCATCCCCCAAGGAAAAATATCTCATGTGAAACAATCATGGTTTGCCTAATGTTCCCTCTGAAACATATAACATAAAACACGTGGAAAATTTTCATCTCATTAGGCACATGCATACCTCCCATCCTCCCTCCATGGATTCCCATAAAAATTACAAGTATGTCATCAATATATGGGAGCAAAATAATGTACAACCAAACATAAAGGTGCACATATGGGGGTGGGTCATAGTCCCAGATATGGAACCAGCGTAATGCATCCCCTGCCAGCATCAAACCAAGATGTGGTAAGTGGTTTTCCCACCACTTACTTGCAGCCCATGCAAGTAAGATGATGATCTCAAAGGCTAGTATCATCGTAGGAAAGACTATATCTCATCATAAAAACCTAGTGCCCAGCCAAAAAACAACACAAAAAAACCCATCCCTGATAGGTCGCACTTTTCAGGCCCAAACCTAGGACAGGTCGCAGTTTTTTTCTCAAAACCTACTACCCAGGTCGCACTTTTTGCCCCAAAAAGTGCGACCCGGTCGTGAAGAGGAGCAGAGTTCTGTTCCTGAGCCCTGGGACCTAATCCGAACTTTCAATCCACTGAAAAGAAAGAGTAGGTTTAGGCCTCTTACCTGCAACTGATAGATCTCGATTCCAATGGTCAGTTTGTCCACTAAGATCACCGCAAGATTTATGGCCTTCTCTCCTCTCTACATTCACCACAGCTCCACATGCAAATGAGTGAATTTGGAGGGAAAATGCCTTATTAAAAGAGAAACCCTGATTTTTATTTCGCCTGCTGCGGCCAAACTGTAGCTCAGTTTTCCAAACCATCTGTACCATTGGAAAGCTTTCACTAAGCCCTCCAATGGGTATCTATTAGATTTTCATGATTTGATACTTCATCAGGACACTTTTTGTCCAAGAAGGGTCACTTCACCACTCCTCAAAATCGAATTTCTTCACCTGCAACACTCGTACTTGGGGGCACCCCTTTGCCTTCATACTTGTCCATGCTTGTGTCGATCTTTGTCATGAGTAAACATCATGTACTCATGTTTTTATGGTCCCCATCGGACCTTTTTTCTGTGTAGCAGCACCATCGAGTCGCCCTTGTTTAGAGCATCCGAGTTGAGTCATCATTGCATTCATGGAGTCTATCCCGAGTCCCTTTGCATCCCGCTATAGTACACCATCCTTCATCGCTTGGTTCCTCTCTCATGTCGCCCATTATGGCCTTCAGTCCCACTGTCCCCTATCCCTCATGATATTGTGTCAGTCGCTTCCAGGTCATCCATGCCCTTTATGCTCTAACAAGGGAAGTCGTCCATCCGCTACTCAGTACCCCCCATTCCATCGTCACCCTTGGTGTCTGTCCGTTAGTCACTCTACTATTTTCCCTCGTGCCTTAGTTGAGGACCTTTTATTTCCTCACCTATGGCGGACCTCCTTATGTTGACATTAGATCATTTATTCCAGAAGATAGGTCTAGAGGGTGGTGTACCTTGGTTCCAGCTTCCACTCTTGTTCGGTGCCTAGGATCAAGCAAAGGGACTCCTTATAGCCCTTTGACTTGATTATTTCTCAGCTCTAGTTTCTTTCAGCATGAACGAGTTCTGTATACTTGATGGTTCAGTGATGTAGCATATTGGACCGGTGATCCCTGGGTGTGTGTGAGATATTTTCAGCCCTCATGAGGGGTTGGCCCTACAGGTAGCCCCCCAAATACCCGGATGACCTATTCACTTCATCCTTCGATAGATTTGATGATGTTGGCCTCATCCGCTTGCAGCGCCTTTTTGATTGCATGTATCAGTCAGATTTTCAGATCCCTTTCCTATTTACAGGGGCATCTGGATTGTATTTGTATCTCATGTACTCAGATATTATTGTACAAGTCCTAGCTGTTATCACAGGCACAATATGTATGTGGGATTTGTTTGGGTTCCTATGTTTTGGCAGATTTGGCAATACCAAAAGATAAGACAACATCAAACCACTTTGGGGCCCTAGGATCTAGCCCTCCTGGACCCGGAGAGGGATCTCTCCAATAGAAAAAAGAATAATATATCTTTGAAAGCTCAAATGAGATGTTAGGCTAGGTATGCAGCACAAAAGGGGGTTTAAAATGATTTGGTTGGTTGGTTGCTGAGTTGGTCATGAGATCATGGACTGAGAAAGTGATGGGAGGAAAAAAACAAAATAGCAGGATGCTTCAGCAAAGAGGATAGGTTAAGAAAGTGCCATCCATTGGGCTATGGAGTCATGAAAGGAGAATTACTTGCAACAGCTAGCCAAGGCTTTCAGAGGGCAAGTCATCTACACTAAAGGATCTTTTAGATAGATGATGGGGTGGAAACATTAAGGATTGAAAGTGAGAGAAGGAAAGAAGCCTAATTTCTGTCTATAGATCAGGCCAGAGGTCATTTAACTCCAGACCTACTTGGACATACTCAAAGGCAGCTTTCAAAGAAGGGACGAAGGGGCAGCTTGTAGATCAGGCCAGAGGTCATTTAACTCCACGTCAGCTTTAGCATGCTCCAAAGGACAAACAGAGATAAGTTTAACAAAGAGATCTTAGAAAGGCTAGCTGGTCACACAAGGATCCTAGTGGATAGGGCTAACTCTAATCCCTAGTGTTCCCAAATCTTCCAGCTTAAACCCAACAAGAACATCTAAGGACAGATTCATTTAATCCATACATCAGCTAGCAGGCAATGACATCCACTACACTGGTTAAATTAACTGAAACCAACCCTTAGATAACACATTAAGCAGAAAACATATAAGGCAAGGAGAGCAGAAGCATAGGGTGCCTAACAAGGGAAAATCCTATGCCAGATTTCTGATGCAAGCCAGTAGAACAACGAACAGCATGAAATGTAATGAACAAAGTAGTAAAAACATCACCAATAGTAATAGACCAGGATCCTGTGAAATGTGCTTGATTAATGATGCAAAACCAGTCATATCCACTGAGCTCAATGGCTAATACAGTGCAAAATTCTCCTCCCAGCCTATTACAATACAAACTACTCTACTACTCCCTCCCAACACTGTTCTAACAGTCCAAAATGAATCCCTCTAACAGCAACGGCAACAGCCGAACAACAACCTTTACAATAATTTCTTAGGGATTTTATATCAGAAAGAGAGCAGAGGAGGTAGGTGAAGCACTGAATGCAATATTAACGCTAAGGAGAAGGAAGAGAGCCGAGGCCCATTCTGTATTAACTCTTAGCAGCGCTGTGCGTACTCTTTCAGCAGCTGGAGGAGCTTTTTTCAGGTCGATTTTGACCTTTGATATGTTCCTTGAAGTCGCTTCTGGTGTCTGGTACTGTCTGCGCTACTTACTGGATAGGTGAACTGGGAGAAAAGGGTCTGCACAGTCTCCATGCTTCATTACTTGCTACCAAACAGTCTTTAAGAAGCTTTGTCAGTGGAGTTAACTGCTTATGGTTTCGAGGCGGCATGGAAAGTGTTGTAGGGAGGCGTACCTTTGGAGTAAATGTGTTCTGCTGTTAGGTAGCACTGTTATGACTTTCCGGTGTGTTCATTTGTCTTCAAGATGAGTCCTAATCCCTGTGAGCCTGCTTCTGAGTTCGCAGAACTTGGACCTTCCATTCGTTGTCTCGAAGAAAACTGACCTTTCCAATTAAAACTTGCTTTGAAATGAAATTTGCCTTTGGTGAAGGGAAAAACTCATTCACACGGGGAGAAGGGAAGGGGAGGTAGGCGAGACCCGTATGAATCGTAATCAGGAAACGAACGGGAGTGGAGGGGCGCGATTGAACACACCGCACAAAAGTTCCGATGCGATGGAGTAGGGGCCGATGGGCAATACACAGTGGAGCGGAGGAAATCCCTTGTATAATTCAATAAAACCATAGTTCAGATTTACCACTGGAAAGCCTTTATTATATGAATGGGCGGAGGGACTGTATGGTGGGCCTGGGGCTAATCACATCCGAGATCAGAGCGGGAGGCAATCGCAATCGCAAGCGGGAGGATGTGCGATGCGATCAATCGGCGGGGAAAGCGATCGGAGGGGAGTTGCGATCAATCGCAAATCGGAGCGATCGGGTCATTGGAGCAGAGGTGCGATCGGGGGATCAAGGGATGGCGCGATCGGAGGTCAGAGGAAATAACTTGCGATCGGGCGGATCGAAGGAGGAGTTGCGATGCGATTAATCGCGTCGCAAATACTTGCGATTGGAGTGATCGGAGCCACACAAATAAAACATGCGATTGGACAGAGCTTGCGATTGCGATTGCAATGCGGCAGGTTATATATATAACACAAAACTTTATAATAAATTTTTATGCAATACATGGCGGGGTATGGAAAGGCGAAGTGGTTACAAAGGGCGGGACTTATAATATAAATTTTTATTATAAGGTCCTTCGGGTCATGGAGGGGAAGTGGTTTATAAATCGCATATTTTGTTTTAACATGATTTACAATGCGATTTAATAATTGGAAAGGGGGAAAAGTGGTTTTAAAAGGGAATATTAAAACTTTAAACATAGAGTTAAAGGGAAACATGGGAAATAGGGGATATATGGGGATATAAGGGCTTTTACTTCACTTAGGCGTAGAATTCAATCTATAAGTCAGTTTTGAGAGTGTAGCATACCGTTGGAAAGCTCTTTTCGGGCTCTTTCTGATGGCTCTACTTGGAGGATGATTTGGCACTGAACATGTTGCAGAACACTTCTCTGAAGGCAGGGACATCAGAAGGCACAAGGAGGCTTCAAGGATGATGTGTTTTCGGAGGAAATGCATTCCTTGAAGGCTTAGAAACATTTTAGCCCCCCGTTTTCTTGTCAAAAAATTTATGGGGGGCTAACAGGATTCATTATCATGTTGTTTATCTAGCTCATGTTTATGTCAGCATATATTATATTGTTTAGTCCCTTGCTTACTGGACGCGTTATTTTTTGTACTTTGCCTTAGCGGGCATAGGTATGCCTCCCCTGCCGCCTATAGCATAGGTACTCACTCATAAAAGAGACTTGTTGCACCTATAAGTCGCGCCTCCTCAGGGTCTAGTCCTTTTAGCACTTTGGTCTACCTTATACTTCTCTCTCTGACTTCCCCTTCGGTGTCTAGTGATTGAGTTCTTACAACGTACTTCGGTAGTGCGATTAGCTCCTAACGCTCGCACATTGGGGGGCAATCTGTTACACCATTTTTTGGTCATCTAACCTATTATCATTAGATGGACCCAAATACACCACGTAAGACCAAATTCGCCCTAAGTAACATTGCTTTCACTATGAAAATAACTTAGTAAACCACCTTTATTAAGTTGTTTATGGTCTAAACAGGAAACCCCATGAGGAAATATTAAATAAATCTACATTTGTTTGATTTTCCTCAAGGGATAATTAGTTAAACATCAGTTTAATTAATATTACTGGTTATATTTAACCCAAAACAAGTAAATTAATTAGATAAATCATTATTTATCTTATTATTTTCTAAAGAATAATTATTTAAACCTTATTTGAATAATATTCTTTGTTAAATATGACTAAATCACCCATAAATAATTAAATAAATCATTATTTATTTGATTATTACTCAACCACATCCTTAAAATGATAAATAAATCATTTATTTATTTATTATTTACAAATAAAGGGATTTGACCCAAGTCAAATTCCTTTTCCCTCCAACAAATATAATAAAATATTCCATAAAAGTTGGATCTTGATTTGATTAATAATATTTTAATTATGCACCAATATCTAGACTAACTCAATATTTTGTTATAAATAGAAGGGTTTTCCCATTCATTTACCACCTTTTGTTGCCTAAAGATCACTCTGGATCTATACTTTTGGTTTGACTATTGATCCACCATCATAGTCATATTTTTCTACCATTTTTGTCTGGGTTTTCTACACCATCAAGAGAGAGGAGTTTTAGATCTGAAGTGCTGAGGACTTACAAGAACCCATCCCATTGAGGAGAACTGGTAACACCCTTTTGTGTTTTCCTCCTAGGTTCCATTAATAAAAAATTCATTCAACGTATTCTTGTCTTGTCTATTGGATGCATAGAGTAATCTTGTTTTTTCTACTGCTTAATGTCTTCTAATGCATAGATCTAGATTTTTGCAGCATTTATCTTGATCTCCTAACTGCAAATCTGAGGATATTGGTAGCCATCTTTGCTTTTAGGGTTGTTTGTTATGCACAGCTAAAGTGGTCTTTTTTCGTACACTTGGAATTAAGATTCATACTAACAGGAATGAAAAAGGGAAGCAAATTATCGATGCAGAGCCTAGTGCTATCATTGCCACCACTAATATCTAGAATATTGAGCCTGAAGATCCAAAGGAGGGTGAGCACCTCTTCCACTAACATATGTGGGTGAAGGGTTCTCCGCTGCAGTTCAATAACAACAATGGGAGACAAAATAAACTCATTTCAACAGAGGTCATGAAGCGATTGGGCCTACTGACCACACCATACCCACAATCGTACACGATTGGGTGGCTTCACGAAGAATAAGATCTTCGTGTCAACCAATAGTGTCATCTTCCCTACAACATCAACCCTTCATAAATGAGGTATTGTGTGATGTTTCTCCTCTTTAAGTTTGTGATGTATTATTAGGCCAACCATACTTGTGGAAGCATCATGCTATGTATGACTCTAGGTATTTCATTGTTATTATTACTTTGAGCAATAAATTATACAGGATATCGGAGGTAGCACCACCTACCACCATCTATTTGATCTTTGCGAAACAATGCAGTAATATCATTTACCATACCGAGAAATTTGTCTTCCTTATTATTCACCCTTAGGAAAAGAATAAGATTGTGGCCACATCCACGACCTCCAGAAAAAGCTCCTTTGCATGATAGCAGCAGATGGACAAGGTTGTGGAGGAGTATAAGGAAATATTCACCTCACTGATAAGGGTACCCCTACACTGTTAGGTCAAGCACTCAATTGATCTACCCATAGGCGTGTCTCTACCCATTAGATCAATCTGTTGACTCTCTGTTCTAGAGAACAGTGAAATAAAGAGGCAGATTCAAGATTTGTTGCAGAAAGGGCACATTAAGCCAAGTTCATCACATTGTGGGAGCCTGATCGTGTTGGTACAGAAAAAGGATCCGAATTGGAGACTATGTATTGACTATTGAGTGGTAAATAAGATCACTGTACGGAATAGATATCCAATCCAAAGGATTGATGACCTTCTGGACCAGCTCAAGGGGGCCAAATATTTCAACAAGATTGACTTGAACTCTGGTTATCACCAGGTAGCAATCAAACCCTATAATGTGTGGAATACTGCCTTAAAATCCAAGGAGGGCCTCTTCAAATGTATGTTCATGCCTTTCAAGTTGAAAAATGGTCCCATAACCTTCATGAGGCTAATGGAAGACATCTTGCAACCCTTCACCAACTCATTTGTGGTGGTTTATTTGGACGACATTATGATCTTCAACCAAAGTTGGGAAGAACACCTCCACCATATTCATCAGGTCCTCCAGACTATGTGACAACACAAATCGTGTGCCAATTTGGAGAAAATCACTTTTGGTATGGCCCAGGTTCAATATCTAGGGTACATCATTGATGAGAAGGGTGTGCATGTGGACCCAACCAAGATACAAGTTATTCGGGATTGGCTAGCCCCAACCACTCTAACAGAGCTACGTAGCTTTCTGGGTCTTGCCAATTTCTACCATAGGCTCATGTTGGGGTTCTATCATATCACTTGGCCTTTGAGTCAAGTCACCAAGGGTGGAACGAAAACAAATTTATTTTGGTCCAAATCCCAACAAAATGCATTTGCTAATTTGAAGCATCACCTCTCCTCTTCGCCAATTCTCACATTACTAGACCTGTAACAACCATTTAAGATTGAGATAGATGCCTCTGACTATGTTATTGGTGCATTTCTTACTCAATAGGGGCATTCTGTGGCATATCATAGTGAGACACTTTCATAGTCAACCTTGGGAATCCATCTCCATGGATTACATGTTGGGCCTTCCTTCTACTAAGCATGGCAACGACTGCATTTTTGTGGTCGTTGAAAAATTCTCTAAGATGGTAAAAGTATCACAAAAGAAGTCATCGATAAGCTCTTCTTTGGAATCCATCTCCATGGATTACGTGTTAGGACTTCCTTATACTAAGCATGGCAACGACTACATTTTTGTGGTCGTCGAAAAATTCTCTAAGATGGCCATTTTGGCGACATGCTGAGAAGAGTATCACAGTAGAAGCCATTGCTAAGCTCTTCTTTGAACTAGTGTGGATACACTTTGGGATCCCACAATTCATCATCTCATATCGAGATAACAGGTTCCTGAGTACATTTTGGTCAAGCCTCTGGTCGATGTTGGATACAAATCTCACTAAGACCACAACATTACACCCCCAAATTGATGACCAAACAGAGCTTGTAAAAAACATGATCGTTCATATTATAAATATGTACAACTCGAAGCATCCTCACACATGGGATGAAAGCCTCCCCTATGTCCAACATAGTGAAAAAAAATCTCTCCATAGCTCAACTGACCATAACCCCTTTCAGGTGGGGTTGGGATTCCAACAACTATGTCTCATTGATGTGACCATACCATTTGTAGCTACTCGAGAAGATTCGGCTCATGTCCATACTGAAGTTGACATTTCTAACAGCTTCATTGAGTGCATTTAGTACATCCGCAAATAGGCCCATGACGTATTGGACAGAGCCAATGCTAAGTAAAAGCAACGCCATGATCAACATCGGGTGCCACACAAGTTACAGGTGGGTGACAAAGTTTAGTTACATTTTCCGAAGGAGCACCTCACTGGGCCCCACCATGGGCTTTTCCTACTCCGATATGGGTCGTACACCATCGCCAAGGATGTAGGGGACAATGCCTTCAAGCTCAACATTCCACTATTCCTTGGTCTGCACCTAGTATTCAATGTGGACCTATTGCGACCATACTTTCCCTCATTATTGGACACATCCGATGTTGTTCAGTAGCTGACACCAACAGAGCTCAACCCAAGCTGCATCGAACAAGCCACAACTTATAGGATCATGGACACACAGATTAAGACCACTCGCCAGCAGAGGATCTAGCTACATCAATTTGTCAAAGCAGTCCAACTCCTTCACTAGGGAAAGTGGTTAACTAGGGACCAGGTTCAACAGAAATTTCCTCACCTCATGGAGGCTCTACACACAGTGGGGACCATTGCTTCATTAGGGGGAAGAATGATCCAGGTGTATATTGGTGGCCACATGCCTATTCCACCTAGATCTCTAGTCAGTTTCATCACTTTCCTTGATTATAGCAACATTTACTATTTTTAATCTTTTTTTTGGGTCCTAAACTTCCAAAGCCATTTTGACCCCTAAACGAAGTTATTTGAGGTTTGCAACATGCGCATAGCCATCAACACAAGGCAGGGCTACGACCCTGTATCAAATATTGTATTACTCAAAGAGATATTTCCACTGAGGTATCGTATGTGCCAAACATAGATCATATGACCAAGTTACGACCCCCGGGAATTTGGTTGCCCAACTAACCCCAACGGGGCCCAAAAACTCTTGGTGTTCCATCTCCTGGGGTTAGGGTTTTGGTTGTTTAGGGTTATCCTTTGTTGTTTAATAATAAAAAGGCCCTTGAGCCTCATTGTAACACAATTCAGAGGCATGTAGCCACCACATTGCTCCTCGGGTATAAGCTACCATTGCCCAAGCTAGTTTTTTTCCATTATGTATGGAAGCATATTTTAGTTATTTGATATTAATGAAATGCAGTTTTATTTCTTTTGCATCTACGTGTTTATGTTTATTTCTGTATTTTGCTACATTCATATATAAGTCTAGATCACTATTAGTTACCAATGATCCTTCTCGTTGGATTATATGTTACAACCTCCACACATAGGTTGGGACTGACCATCGCCCACTTCCTTTGGAGTTTAACTTTCGTTTGGGCATAGTTTGAATTCAGGAGATTTACAAAGGAAGTCTTAGATGTGGTGGTTAGAGGGTCTAACTTAAAATTTGATCGAGAATATATGCATATTAAATTAAAGTGTAAGGTAACAAGGCATGCCGCGTGGGCACAATGTAGCAAGAAAAAAGAAATGATATTTTCAATCTAATAAGGCTTAAAGGAGCCATAATTCAAAGTCCTAGAGTTCGACTAGGAAAAAATTTGTATTCCTTGAATCGTTTTAATGGGACGAACACAACTATGTTATTTATTCAAGGTTTTGATTAAGTTGGAAATGATCAAACTTTTTAGACCCCATTTCCATAAAACTACCTTGGATCCCTGGTTAGCTTAGTAACCACCTCCTTCTAATATGTGTTGTGGGGTGGGGTTAGGAGGGGGCGTGTTACATTTTATTTCCAGGACTCTAGTAAAAAACCCTTCATCCTTGTATAGGTTCCAAGTAACTAGTATTTCCTAAAGAAAACAAGTTGGTTTTCTAAGGGGACAGAGATTCTATTGTACTCAAGAGAAACCACCCAAAGAAATTATTGAATGTAGAGAAATACTTTTTAATGAGATGGGTCTTCACCAAACAAACTCTAGAAAACAAAAATTATATTGGAAAAATATCAATGCCTCACAATTCCAGGGCCACACATAGAACGACCCTCAATACCATGCACCGACAACACCTCTCCCTTAGAGGTCAATACCAATATTAAATTTCCACTTCACAAATCAATGAAAACATAGATAACTTGAAGTTTCATAATACTAACCAAATTTGAAGATAAAGTCCTACCGAAATTGGTTGGAAAACAAGTGTAACAACCCTGGGTTAAAAGTTCATGTAATAAAGTTAATAAAGGAAAAATAAGACCAAGGTCATCGGGCATGTATTCCAAGATGAATGTTAGGAAAAACATCCTAGTAGGTGTTCATTTGGTTTATTATGTCTAAGGAAATTGGAAAATACATTAGCAAAGGCATTAAATAGGTAAAGAGGCATTAATTGGCATTTATTTATGAAAACAATGGAAAATAGGAGAAAGGGAAGGTGAAAGGTCATAGGTTGCATGTGAGGAGGAAATTGAAGGAAATAGAGGCCTCAATGATAAAAATTCTTATGAGGATTAGTTCACGACTTTTGTCAGTTTAGTTTTGGAGCTCTCTCTATTCTCTCTACTCTCTTACGCTCTTTCACACTTAGAGAGCATTCTTGGAGCACTCTAGAATTAGAGAAAGGATGACAAAGGAAGGACAAGAAAGCAAAGGAAAACAAGGATCAACCAAGGAAGAGTTGGATCAAGCTGCTACAATGGGATTACCTTGCAGGTATTGAGTTGCATGTATGATTTCCTTGCAAGTTTTGGAATGGATGGCACATGCATGTATGTATTTGGTTCTCTTGTTGTCATTGGCATGGTTTTTTCTAGGTGTGACAGTGGTTTCAACCTTACTTTGCCATTTTCAGATAGCCATGGTATGATGGGGTTCTTTTACTTGGTTGAGCTTTGGATTTCCATATGGTTTTGGAACCAAGTGAGGTGGTTTCAAGAAAATTCCCAAGGGCCTAGGAATCCCTTGATCGGTAATAGCGGGATTGCGGTAAACCCTGAGAGTGGAGACAAGAAAATTCCTCAAGGTAATGGTGAAGTAATCTAGAGGCATCCAAGCTTGTTTACGACCTAGTGATCCTTTGAACGATTTTGACGGGACTGTGATAAATCATGGTAGTGTATGTTTTTTTCTTGGGATAGGAATCCCTTTACCAGTAATGGCATGATTATGGTAAAGCCTAGTTATATATGTGAGGGTTTCGGGCATAGGAGTCCCTTGACCGATTTTTGTGGGATTGCGGTAAAACCCGAGGAAGCCCTGGTTGTTCTGTTGTGAGTCCCACATTCATGCTTGGAATATCGCATGAGGGTGATTGGATGAAAGAAATATTTGGTTCAACCCAATCTATGGTCAGGTGGTACATGGAAGTCCCTGATTTTGTTCGATTCTGAACATGTTAATAAGCGCTCTTTTCCTCTTGTATTTCATGAGTGTTTATACTTGTTATTATGTGGCTTTGATGGTTGTTCTATCACTGTTATTATTGTAGTTATATGTTGGTTATAAGCATGGTTTTATGAAAAATTAAAATTATGGCTCTTATCATGTTTTGATTAGTAAATGAATGGTTATTGAATGCATGACCTCATAGATGTTATTGCAACTATTATAAGAAGGAAATAAAGCTTCTTGATGATTCTCAGATAAGTTTCAGATCCTTATATTCAGATATGCCTTTATGACCTATAGATTACATGTTGAGTATGTGTTTGACATAATGTTTATCATGGTTAGGTCTGGTTAGGTCAAGTTCTTGGTTAAGTTTTGTGATTATGGCTTTGTCCTAGTGTTATTCATCATTCTAGAAAGTTCTATCAAGTTCTAGGTAGAGGTCTGGATCCTAGCCTTGAAAATGTGGCTTAGATTCTAGGATCGCATGCAAAAAACTGAGAAATCTAGACTACAATCGCTGGGAGGCAAGGTTATCAAAGCGAATAGAGGGTTATAGTAGCTAACTTTTCTTGTCATGGGAGTGATTAGGGCTCCATATCAAAAAAAAAAAAAAAAATTAACTCAGGGTTTGGGCACTTGGAGTGGTTTTTTAGCTCTTCAGGGTCCTGTAGCACTTGAGAGAAGTTAGTAAAGTTTTTGTTTTTCAATTCCACTTCCTTAACTGTACTTAGGGAGTTTATTCATGTCATAGTAGCCCTCAGCTCATGTTTACCTCGACAAGCAATTGAAAGTGGGTAAATGTGGGGGCGGGGGGGTTGTTACACAGTAATTTTTCACCGTCCCTGAAATTCCCCGTCCCGCACATTGGAGGGCCTTTTCCGTGACCTGTGAGCAGTGACATAACCTGAAACCACTTTCATGGCATCCCCCTTGACAATAAAAAATCATTCCTCTGAAGAAATTTTCCTTTGAAAAACCCTAAAAACTGATCTTTTGGCCTTGGCACGACTATCCAATTCAGCCCTCGCGCCAATGGGGAAAATCCACCAAAGAGGGCACGCCAACTGGCGCTCTGTCCCAGTGTCTCACTCGCGCGAAGCTTAATAAGGATTGTCTTTTAAAAAGAAATGGCAGAAGTTTGATTCCAACAAACTCTTGAACGAGTCTCTAAAATGAGTTGGGAGGTTTGGCTCAGGATCTCCATGTATGGGAGGTGGTTTTCCACCTATCATGGAAGCTTCCTTGAGGATAGGGCCAATCCCACAATTGTAGGGATCCCAACTCCGCTTCCACTATCTATATAAGCTTGCCATTTTCCCTTAGCAAGCTAGAAGCAAGAGGTGAATCTATAGTAAGGAGACTATCACCAGACAACCTTTGAGAGCCAAGCCGAAGAGAGAGAGCTTTGTCCCATTTCCGATGAGCTTCATTGAGACGTGCTCCGCTGTCGACCCCGCCGAAGGAAGATCTAGCATCAGAGCTTTGGGTTGTATCTTTCCTTTGTTATTATTAATAATAAGTGACTTTGATTATGGTTTCATTCATGTGTCTTTGTCTTTGATGCAATGAATTACATCCTCTCTGACTGATGTATGGTTACAAGATTTAGATTCTATGCTATGTATTTTTGCGTTTCTTCACATGTGTGCAGGTGTTCGGAAGTGTTAAGTAGGAGGATCGTGATCTGCCAAAGCGGAGGATGGGAAGCATCATCCTTTCTTCAACGACCATTACGTAGGACCTGAGGTAGGAAACTCGTTGTGTTTTGTTGTTTTTGTAACTAGAGACCTGCATCACTGCGTCACTGATTGTTGCTAGACCCGATCTGGGCTAGTAGGGACCGCCTTTGTCTGCATAGGGGATTTACCTCTCCAACAAACTGGCGACCATACTGGGGAATTGATTGGAGTTTGTCTTGTCTCTTTCAATTTCTTTTGGCTTATGTATGCTTGATTTTCTCTTCTGATCTGTCTCTTTCTGGTGTAGAACCTCTATTCAGCCCCCACCATACCTGATCTACTCACTGCTTGCTCTTTTTCATTCATGTCCTTAGTAAGCTTGATTGGCGCGCTTTTTAGCCTGACAGTCGCACCAGCTGGTGCTTGTTGCTAGTTAGGCTCCCGCGCCAACCCTGTTTTGGCACCAGACACAGCCAAACAGTTGCACCAACCCTGTTTGGTGCTAGGGTTTACTTGTTTTTGAGCCCTCTGAGTCTGATTTTTGGTTTTGGTGTTGTTTCTCCGACTGTCTGAGTGCCTTGAAGTCCTTGTTGACTGTGTTTGACCTCCATCCTCTGGTTGTTTTCCCTCTACTTTTGGTTTTAAATTCTAGCCCTAGGGCATCTAGGTGTTATTGTGTGTTGAGCCTCCCGTAGGAGTTTTTGGTTTTCGCTTGTTCAGTCAACTTTGTTTTTGCTTCCTTGCATTCGATTGGTTAGTTTCCATTATATCATTGTGTTATTTGAGTGATTTTTCTTCTTTTTCATTCAAGTTTCGCTTTGTCTTATTTCGAGCCTAGATCACACGGTTTGTATGAGTCCTTTTGGATTCCTCTTGGATTTGAGGGATTTCTCCATTAGTTTGAGCTCTGATTGTGTGTTTTGCATTGAGTGAACTTCCGTGTCTCTACTCTTTCACTATCATTTCTCAAATTGGTCTCTTTACTATTAGTTTTTCATTTCGTTTGGTGCATTTTGATCTAAAAAATTTAAAATACAAAAAAAAAATTATTTTTCTTTTGATTAGTTAGTGAAAATTGAAAACTTTTCTGAATTATTACTGTTATATAAATCTAAAGGAAAAGCTTTTAGTTTCATTAGTGTGCATTAGAGACAGGAGTGGTTGTTTTTCAATAATTTTGTTATTGTTTGAAAAGCTCTCAACCTTCTCGTAGTTAGCTATTCATCGAACAAAGTGATATATAGTGGCATGTAGTGTGAATTTAGAGGATTTTTGAGACATAACATTCGGTAGGGCCTAAAATTGAAACATAATTGAATATCAACTCTAAAATTTATTCAATTTACCTTAAGGCAACATTGAAACATTAACGAAATATCTAGAGGTCTAGGCTAGTGACGTGTTCCGGCGTCATTAAACCTAGTAGCTGTCGTTTGCCTTTTGGATTTAGACAACACTAGTACGGACTTGTGCTCCCCGTACCATTGCATATATAAAGGGAGACCCCACTAGGTTGCTATCCTTCATCTGTAGGAAGCCGAGTCTGCCGCCTTATACTCGTGATACACCGGACACAGCATTCGGGGAGATTACCTGCACGTACGTCAAGTCCTTGGTTGATTTCTCTTTCATTTTTTAACCAAGGTGTATATGGCAGTTCACGGATATCTGGTACACCCTTTTGCCTAGATTTCTAAGGTAGTCATTTCGATCTTTTCTGACTCATTAAATTTGAAAATATCATCAAGTGCTTGTCCTTTCACGCTTTTTTCCAAATTGAAAGAGATAGAGTCGCCTTTTACTCGTTTCTCGACTCTTAAAACATGAAACAGTGAAATTTTCAAGTTTCAATGTGGTAAAATTGATCACCTACAATCACATGCCCTGCTAGAGATTGTTTTTTGGCCGTTTGATTGTTTGCCTTGGTTTTAGCTCGTGTGTCTTTGTTTTGATCTCTCCCTCTTTTCATTGTTGTCACAGTGGCGGAACCTTCAGTTTCATCTACTGGTAGTCCTTACACAGACGATTCATCAAAGGTCTCTCAGTCCTTTGCTGAACCTCAGCAGCCTATTATATCCGAGTTTCTCGACAGGGGGCCAATTATATCTGAACTTCCCTTTGGCGGACCAGTTGAGTTCAATTGGCCCTTATCCAACGCTTGGTTTGGATTTGGAGTAGGGGAATATTTCCTTCCTCTTAAATCAGGATCGTCTTTCTTGGCTACCATTATACCTCCTAGTCCTCACCGTCTTTTGGAAGATATAGCGGCAGGGTCAGATATGGACTCACCCAGTCCTTCTCCTAGTGAGGAAATTCCTACATCTGGTGAAGATTACCAACTTTTTCCAGAAAACAACCTTGAGTCTTCTGTCATGTCTTCACCTGGTCCTTAAGCCAGATTGTGGTCGCTGTGGCCTCCATGGGAGTATCAAATCCATCCATGAGGCCGGTTATTCCTTCGTTAGGGATGTCGCCATCGACACCTCTCACGTCATCTCCTTAGGTCACTTCAGTACATGTCAGGCCTACCGTCTGCGTAGCTGCATCTACGCCCGCTGTCACTACTCAGTCCATCAGGACCTCGTCACTTCCTGAAGACATCTACATAGCATCTGCTATTCCGGAGAATATCTCTCCCGAGGAGTATCGGTTGTCCTTACAGCCGTCAAACTCTGAGGTTGGTCAGTCCTCCCAATATCCCAACCATCCTTATTTTTCCCATTATGGACCAAATGGTACCCCTATCTATGTTTTTCCATATCAGTACGATGAGCAGGGCAATCCTCTACGTTTTCCTGATCTGGAGGCTTATGAGTATGTTCATGGTTTTCTATCTACCCAGGCTAGGCAACCTTTTAAACTACAAGGACAACCCTTTTAGGGCCAACCTTCGGGCTAGCCTGGTTATCTATATGACCCGCAAGGACAACCCTTACAAGGCCAACCTTCGGGCCAGCAGGGGTTGTTGTACGGTCCACAAGGACAATCTTACAACCCTCAGGGTCAACCTTTACAGCCTCACTCTGTGGTCCAATCAGGGCAACCTCAAGGACCCACAGGTCAACCGGGGTATCAACCTGGACCATTGTATGGTCCTAGGGGGCAAGTCCACCCTTCCCAACCTATGGTGCAACCTCAGCAACCTCAGTTTCCTATTGTTATGAATGTTGCACAGCCAGGGCCATCTTATGGTCCTGTTACAGGTCAACCTGGTTGTCAAGCACAACCTGGCCCTATCTTGCCACCAGGCCAACCAGCTCAGCCGGGGCAACATGGTGTCCTTCAACAACCAGGTCAACCTGTTCAACCAGGACAACTTGTTTATCCGGGCCAACCTGTTCAACCAGGGCAGCCCGCCCAGCGAGGTCAACCTATTCAAGCAGGACAGCCTGCACATCCAGTCAACCCCGCTCAACAGCCGATTTACTATGTCGCAGCCGAATCCACCTGTGCTCCTAAATTATCAGGCTCAACAGGGCTCCACTTACCAACAGCCCGCTCAACCCCAAGGCGGTTATTACCTTCAAGGTCAGTCTCGACTGGTTTACAACCCGCCCCAAGGTTCTGGTTATTACCTTCAACAACCAGGTTATACCTATGCTCAGTAGTCAAATCCATACACTACTAAAACGGGGCCTACATATAATCAAGGCCAGTACCCTGGTTATCAACCCCCTTACACTGGTTATCAGAAACCGTATCAACCCAATTATACAACTTACACTCCCTATAGTCAGAATCCTCCAGGACAGAACCAATGGGAGCAAAGTTATGCTCAACCAGGGTGGAGTACGAGTACAGGTCCTTATCGAGGGCCTAGTATGCCTTTCAATCCTCAGTTACCTTTCCTTGCCACATTGGAATTTCCGGATGTATCTAAATTGACCAATGATCTGATTCTTCACAATCCTTATTGGCCTCCGGTTCCGACCAAGGTGCCTGGTGACTGTCCCAAATTTTAGGGTAAAGATGGAGAGGACCCCCAAGCTCATGTCATGACTTACCATCTGTGGTGTTCTTCGAACTCTTGGTTGGATGATTTGATTCATCTACGTCTCTTTCAACGTACTCTTACCGGTGTTGCTGCTAAGTGGTACATAGAAATTCCATGCGGTATCTTTCAAGACTTTAATATGCTAGCTATGGCTTTTCTGACACACTTCCAGTTACTGGTTCGTTACGAAGCCGAGATACATCTCCTGACTTCTCTGAAGCAGGATAAAGCCACTCACATATCTAATCATATTCATGAGTGGCGACGTCGTCGTCGACTGATCAAGTTTGATATTCTTGATCAGCTTCTAACTCATTGGTTCACTACCTCATTTGTTAACAAGATCGCTCAAGATATTGCTATGGGGGCATGTGCGACCGAAGAAAAAGCTATCGCTCGTGCCCAATACCTTGATTTGGTGTACTCTTAATCTGGCACGCTATATGATATCTTGACTGATGCCCCACGGCTAGGAACCTCTAAAGCACCAGCTACCCCATCGGTGGATGGTGTTATTAGTTCTTCTCGAAAGTCCTCGAATGGGAAGTAGAAGTTGAATTTTTCCAATAATTCTGCTCTTCCTACTCCTCCAGATTCTGGTAAGACCACGGAGGTCAATTTCGTTTAGGCCAATCTTGCGGAAAATTCCTCCAAAGGGAAGAAGAAGGGCAAAGGCAAATCCAAACCTGATGCCCCAAAACCAGAGTCTTCTAAACCTCATGCTGACGATGGTTCCCAATGCAAACCGAAGTACCCCTGCCTTATCTGTGAAGGAGATCATTATACCAAAGATTTTCCCCGACGATTTGAGGTTAGTCAACTTATAAAAGACTCTAAAGGGACTTCGGTCGTTCTCAAAGAACCATTTCCATCCCAGCAGACCTAGATGGTCGAACAACCTTCACCATCTGCACCATTTGGGTTCCAAGTTTTTATGATGAATGGTGCTGCACCTGTTTCGATTGCTACTCGTTCGAAGGATTACGCTAGATCACGCCAGGCAGCTGGGAAGGAAGTTGTTGATGGCCCACCTCCCCCACCTGTCTCTGGTTCTTTAGAAATTGAGAAGCCCAGTGCTGAACTCGTTGTAAGGCCACCTTCCAAAGGTGTTCTGCAAAAATCTTCCTATAATCCAAACGCCCGTGCCGCTCAACACTGCAGCATTGTATAGGATTTGGCATAGGCGCCTTCCGCAATGTCTGCGTTGGAAGTGCTTCAAAGTTTCCCATCGCAACGAAAAGCTCTGTTGTCCGCAATCAGTGGAATTGATCCTACTGATTCTAGTCTTCTCACCTTCGACCTGGAAAATTTTGTCCCCTGACTTCCACATCAAATTGCTCTTGTTATAAAATTCGGTATCAACGGCCTCAACATCCACAAAGTCGTTGTGGATGAAGGTGCTTCCACCTGTGTTATGTCATCTTCCTGCTGGAAGGCCATTGGCTCTCCAGCCCTCATGTCATCTCCCAATGCCCTAGAGGCATTTGATGGTAGGGAATCCAAACCCCTGGGTGTTCTCGAGAGTTTACCGATCACGTTACACAATAAGATAATCAACGTAGAAGTAGAAGTGGTTGACGCCAAGCTCAACTACAATCTTCTTCTTGGTTGCAGCTGGACTCAGGCCATGCTATGCGTTCCGTCCACCCTCTTCCAGCTTCTGAAGTTTCCTCATGAGAGCAAAATTATCACTGTCGATCAGTTGTCTTTCTTCACCTCATCCTCCGAGAACAACGTACCTTACATGGATCAAATTCCCAATCCCCCCGAGAGTGTAGGACCCGGTCTTTTCAAGGATCCCGTTCTCATGGGTATTTTTCCCATGCCACCACTACACACCGTTCAAGTTAACATGATCTCTAGGTCAGACGACCCTTGGATCATCCCTTCGCCTGAACAGGTGACCTCTTTTGGAGAATCGATGCCTTTGACTCCAGTTGAGATCAATTATTGTGAGATCGTCGCTGCATCAGATCCTCCTCCTTCTGAACATGCTCCTTTGAGCATGGATCTAGATGTATATTCTCAATCCCCTTGGCTCGGCGATGCAGATTCGCCCGATCCTTTAAGATAATTCTTCCCCTCCGACGAAGCTATCGTTGAAATGATGTCTCTTGAAGATCTACCGTGGAGCGATGGACGTCATCGTTCCTCGTTCATGGTCGGCCTGGGGGCAATGTCTAATTTTCTAGAGCACTTCTCATCTCAGGCTCCCACTCTGCCTCTTCAAACACCGATATTGACTCACGAGGTTCTTTTGGAGGGAAATCTGAGTAACATCACACAAACCATGCCTATCAACATCTCTGTTAAACCGGGGGTAGTCAAGAACATTCACGTGGGAGTTACTTGTTCTCCTGAAGAGATACAAGTATGCCCAGAACTTTTTCACGAATTCAGAGATGTTTTCGCATGGTCCTATGAAGAAATTCCTGGGATTGATCCCAGTATAGTCATGCATGAAATTCCCACCAATCCAGGCACGAAGCCCGTGCGTCAGCGTCTGCGCCTAGTGCATCCCTAAAAAGCCACAGCTATAAAGGCAGAAGTTGAAAAACTTCTTAACGCGGGCTTCATATATCCAATTCCCCTCACAGAATTGGTTTCTAATATTGTCCCTGTGGATAAGAAGCAGGGCACTATACGGGTCTGTGTTGACTACCGAGACATCAATCGGGCCTATCCTAAGGACAATTATCCCACTCCTTTTATAGATCAGATCATCGATGACTGCGCGGGGAGTGAGATCTATTCCCTCATGGATGGCTTCTCAGGTTATAATCAAATTAATATTTTACCCGCTGATCAACATAAGACTGCCTTTATCTGTTCGTGCAGCACTTTCGCTTACAAGAAGCTCTTGTTCAGCTTGAAAAACGCTGGGGCCACCTTCCAGCGTGCTATTTCCTATGCTTTCCATGACATACGCCATATTGTTCAGCTGTATCTAGATGATTTGCCAGCCCATTCAGCTCAGCGTGAGGACCATCCTGAACACCTTCGCCAGATTTTCCTCCGCTGCAGACGTTACAATATTAGGCTCAATCCTCACAAGTGCGTCTTCTGCGTGGATTCTGGTCGTATTTTGGGATTTATCATATCCAAAGATGGAATTCGCCTTGACCCCCTCAAGGTTGAGGCCATTGTTAACCTCCCATCCCCATCCTTTTTGCATCAACTTCGGAGTTTACAGGGGAAAGCCAACTTCTTACGTCGCTTTATTCCGAACTATGTAGAAGTGGCCAAGGGGTTTACGCGACTCTTGAAACAGGACGTTCCCTTCCATTGGAATGAGATTTCTCAGCAATCCTTCAATAAACTTAAAACATTGCTCATCAACGCTCCGTTAATACGTCCTCTCGACTATCATCGCGATTTCACCCTTTATTTGGCTGCCACTTTTAGCACATTAGCCATGGTTCTAGTACAGGATGACGATGACGAAAATGAACACGTGGTTTAATATCTATCTCGGAATATTCTCGACACTGAAACATGATATGCCCATGTTGAGAAGTTGGCGCTTTCCGTGGTCCAAGCCGTTCAGCGGTTCCGCCATTACATCCTGTTGCGTACGGTAACAGTGATTTCCAACTGCAATCGCATGACATACATCTTGTCTCGACAATTGCTGGGGGTAAAGTACTCCAAATGGATTTTTATCCTTCAGGAGTTCAATTTTGAGTTCACCATCGCCAAATCGACAAAATCATTGGTTTTTTCTAATCTTATCTGCTCTCTCCCGATAGACTCCATTCCATCCTAATCCGAGGATCATATTCCAGATGAAACACTCTTTCTTATCAACACTCATGATCCATGGTACGGTGATATCATCGTGTACCTTCAAACATCCACTTTCTGGTCTGAGTTGATGAAGGATGCTTGACGTCGCGTTTGGCATCAATCTCAACCATATCGCATTGTCGGAGATACCTTGTATCGTGTCGGAGTTGATTTTGTGCTCTGCTGATGCTTGACCCTAGAAGAGGCTGAGAAAGTCCTGAATAACTGTCACAGTGGTGCCTCTGGCAGTCACATGTCCAGATATGCTACCACCCAGAAGATTCTACGTGTGGGTTACTTCTGGCCATTTATATTCAAGGACTGTATTGTTGTAGTTCGAAAATGTCATGCGTGCCAGTTCTTTCAGCGCAAGAAGCCTGTGCCACCCCTACCTTTGCATCCTGTCATTACCGTAGGCCCTTTTGCCAAATGGGGCATAGATTTTATGACATGTAACCCTCACTCAGCCGGGGGACATGCTTATATAATCGTTGCCGTGGACTACTTCACTAAGTGGGCTGAGGCGATGCCTACATTAGCTGCCGACGGTATGACAACCACTCAATTCATTTTCAACCATGTAATTACGCGTTTCGGAGTTCCTCAAGCCATTGTCACCGATCATGGCACTCATTTTCGGGATTAAATGATGGCAGAGCTAACATCAAAGTTTGGCTTGTGTCATGATAGCTCAACGCCATACTACCCTCAGGCGAATGGCCATGTTGAGGCCGTGAACAAGGTACTGGTCACGATGCTTCAACGAACGATTGGTATTTACAAATCCAATTGGCATCTCCAATTTTTCTCAGCTCTCTAGGCCTATCGAACATCTGCAAAGAGCGCAACTGGATTCACACCTTTCCAGCTGGTGTATGGTCTGGAAGTGACTCTCCTGGTTGAATGTGAAATCCCTTCGCTGAAGTTGTCTGTGGAATTACTGCCCGACACTTCCCCGGAGGAAGAACGTCTCATGTATCTGGAACAACTGGATGAAACCCGCTGCTTGGCTGCTTTGGTTATCGAAGCACAGAAAAAGTGGGTTAAGACTCATTTTGATCAAACTGTTTCTCCACGTTCTTTCATTGAAGGGGACCTCGTCCTCTTATACGACCAAGCACACGATAAACCTGGAGTGGGAAAATTCCAGCCCATGTGGCATGGGCCCTATATCATCAAGCGAGTATTAAAAAATGGGGCCTATGAGCTGATATACTATGAAGGTATTCCTCTATCGCAGCCTAGGAATGGGATATACCTGAAGAAATACTACGCTTGAATTATTCTTGTGTGGTGTGCATACATAAGTGAGTGATTTCATTTTTGTGCATGTGTGGTGTGGTGTGCTTTGTAAGCGTCTTTTTGTTGATTGGGTCTTCTTGATTATGCAGATGTCTATTACTCCTTTTGTCGGTTTCATGGATGGTGCCTCCCGCAGTACCAGGAATCTGTCCTCGGCAGTCTGGGTAATCTACAATCCTGCTGGTGAGTTAGTCAATTTACAAGATGTTTGTCTAGGACCTACCACAAATAATGTCGCGGAGTATAGCGTCATTTTGGAATTATTGAACGAGGCTTTTAACCTCAGTATTCGTGCATTACTTGTATATCTGGACTCACAGCTTGTAGTGTTACAACTCAATGGTCATTATTCAGTTAGAAACCCATCCATTTTACGACTGTATCTATGTATTCATTTACTGGAAAGAAATTTTGATTACAGTACATATCAACACATACCTAGACACATGAATGCATTAACAGATGCAGTAGCTAACATAGTTTTAGATAGACATTTACACAACTTGTAAAAAAATTATCATATGTGAAAAAGATCCATCCATAAATAGATATATATATATATATATCGAAATGTTTGCAGTTTGTGTGTATCACATAAAATAAAAAATATACATATCTGTTTTAATAATAGCCAGAGACAACATGTCTCTCAAAAATGTGCAAATGAAAAGCATAGATGACTAATCAGTGTGGTGCTCATGGTAGCATGTCACTGCCCGCACCAGTGGCCTCAGTAAACTATGAAGGCGACTAGGCACCCCCATAGTGTGCCTATGATAAGCCAATGGGACATCTGCTAGGCGAGCATAATCTGGGATCCCACGGGTGATTCCCTCCAAGATTTGAACTAGCTCACTCCCCTCGCCACCCTCACCTTGAGGGTCATAAGCGAGAGGGGTCCTCCGTGCGATCATCGACATCTCGACGGGCCTCTCTGGGCCAACATCTGCATACACATAGGATTGTTTGTTAGAACATGCATGTATACCAAAAAAATAAAATAAAATACACAAAATCAAAAAGAGTCTTACCCAGCTCCTCATCCCAGTATTCTCCCTCCGGGAGTGGAAGATCTGGGTCTCCCGTGAAGTTAGTACCGGCATAGGGCCAGTCCTCTAAGATGATCAACTGTCACCGAAGCCATATGAAGAACTCGGGCCGCCATGACATTTGTTGGCCCCCTCCTGATTTGGGCATGAGTGCTGCCCATCGAGCCATCCGTGGCTCTCTCAACGGTGGCTCGGCGACTATCACCCCTTGGCCCTGGAAGATTGGTAACCGTTCAAGGATGAATGATACCAAGATATATCCGTACCCAAACTACTTCAGTTTGGCCTTCTTACACTTCGTCAACTGCCGTTTGATATTTATCGTTACGGTAGTGGCCCAATTGAATAGTGTCGGGTTCATGCATTTTGATGCTAGGAGGAGCTGTGTTTTAGTAGCCTCGTGCGGTGCCTGCGACCCCGCAGCCTGCGTAATGGTATGGAGCACCACCCCGAGTGCTAGATCGGGAACCATGTGGATGTCGACCTTCCTGCTACCTGATCCGGTTCGTGCCCCTGGGCACACTCTTTCCATCGCCATAGACATTTTTTCACCAGATGGCCTAGTACCTGTCAAGATCGGGACTGGACCTCTGTGAGACAGTCCAGTTATGAAGTAAACATTGGATAATTTGAGCTCCAATACTTGGTCTTGAAGCCTAAAATTCTCTTCGTTCTCGTCCCAGATACTGATTAAGTACTGCAGCAATTCAGGTTTTGCCCTGAGACATGGTGTTAAGAAGAATTTTTTTAAGCCGCAATCTCGGAGAGCGTTCATACATGCCTCGTTCTCCATGGCCATTTCATCTTCTTCACTATGCTCCCTTTCTTTCCATTTGATCACCATTGTGACTATGTATCTGCACCAAAATGATCACAAACACTTCATTAGATCCTTTAAACACTCAAAAATCCAGTTGATTGGTTCATTTTTTGTAAAAATTGAGCGGAAATTTAGGTTGCGCCATTGGCGCAACTGTTTTTCTGACAGTCACTCCAACTGGTGTGACCCCTTTGAAAAAAGGAGCCAATTGGCGCGGGTCTGTGCCCGATACCCGCGCCAATTGGGCGAGCCCTAAAATTGCAAATATCCCCTCAGGGAAGCACCTCTTACCTGGAAAAAACAAGAACTGAAATGATGTACTGGATTGTCCACAATCGTTGCCGCAAGTTCACACAGGAAAAACTCACTGTTACTCTCCACAAGAGGTAAAAAGTAAAAGTAAATATGTTTTTACTATTTTTGTCATATTCATAACTTTTCAAGATCAAATTAGGTTTTGAAGCTTATTTTTCCCATATTTTATTATATTTTGTTGGAAAATGGGTTTTACGATTGCTTTCTTGTGCAGCAACAGGTTTTCACGCAACTAAGACGTCGATACGAGTTGTATTTTATACTTTTTCGGACTCTGTAAAAACACAAAAAAGTCACTACTGGAGTCATATTTCAGCTCTTTTTTGACTCTCTAAATATGAAAAGATTACCGAGTCACTTGTCATTTTGATTGTCATTTTGATCTCGTTAAATTGGCTGCGAAATGACATCTACCCAGTATATGTTTACCCCTTTTTCGGGCTGGGATAGATTACTTACAAAAAAGGAATACCCTAGCCTATCGCAACTAGGAGGTTTTCTCAAACATAATTTTCTACCTTTTTGGATCTGAGGAACTATCTACGAAAAGGGACTGTTGGAGTTTACTTTTCCGCTGTCTTTTCAAATTCTCTAAACATGAAAAGACGTTGAGTTCTTCCTTTGTCAGACTCGTTAAAACCTGATGACATCGGATTCTATCGTAATGACGATACTCGAGTTTCACCTTCCTAGGGCTCGTTAAATGTACTAGGTTGGATTTGTCTGAAGGATGAACTTATATCACAAGAATATGCTATCCCCTTCAAGCTTGTTTCCAAAAATAATTGGGGTACTCGCCAGAAATGGTGGGGAAAAAATGAAACCAATATCATCATTGTGTCGGCAGTATGTCGCTCTTGAACATGGCACTTGTCTGCATTCGTGTCGGGTTGGGGACATCTCATCTCATTTTCTGCTTGCTTCCATGGGTTTGAGTTATCTTTTTTGACCTCTCATCTGTTCTTTGCCTTGTCATCATGACCTTAGATATTTTGATGTCAAATGCTGCCAAATCCAGTGTCATGTCGCCGATATGTTCAAGAGAAGTTGACCTCTACAGTTATCAACCCTCCTCCGATTCTCTACTGATACTGATTCACAAACATTATGTTCCTCTATCTCGCATCGATGACGTGGGAAACACTATGGCCCACCTTCGAGCAAGGTCACTTCCCGTCGACTTCAGCTCATTATCCAGGAAGCTGATCTAGAGACTCCCTTCCGGTACCTTGGAGCCTGCATGCCTCAATGGTAGGTTCTTCGCATTCGACGCAAGGTTTTCATCATTAACTTTCGATTGAATGATTCTGCGGGTGTTCGACACCATCTCACTGTTCACATTTCGTGGATTGTACCTATAGTACCTTGAGGGCCATCCTCATTATTGGTGGTTCCTCTCGTGTCTGTTAACAACTTTCATCATTGGCTGGTAATCAGACGATGTTCTTTCATGTTCGACTTCAGCTCACTTATTCACATGCTAGGACTTGTACTCTATTCAGGTCGAGATGGAGCGCAAGACCTTGGGTTTTGTCTAATGAAATCCAGGCTGCATATTTTGTGGATTATCATGATTGGTTACATGACTCATTGATTAGATGGTTGCGACCATACCTGAGTCTATTTACTGATCCTCTCTGGATGGCTGCGTCCATACCTTGGATCCTGGTTATTGTATGCTCTATTATGGATGGCTGCGCCCATACCACATATCATGTATTTGAGATATTAGTTGTACTTGTCTATGCAGGTTTTTCGACGATAGTGTTTTCAGTTGGGCACGTTCTCATAAATAATTTCACCCCTCTCTCTCTCTCGAGCCTCATGCTTTAGGGGGTATCTGTTACACAATAATTTTTCACCGTCCTTGCGATTCCTCATCCTGTACATTGGAGGGCCTTTTTCGTGACCTGTGAGTAGTGACATAACCTGGAACCACTTTCATGGCATCCCCCTTGACAATGACTATCATTCCTTTGAAGAAAGTTTCCTTTGAAAAACCCTAAAAACTGATCTTTTGGCCTTGACGCGAATAGCCAGTTCAGCTCTCGTGCCAATGGGGAAAATCCACCAAAGAGGGCATGCCAACTGACGCTCTATCCCACTGTCTCACTTGCGCCAAGCTTAATAAGGATTGTTTTAAAAAAAGAAATGGCGGAAGTTTGATTCCAACAAACTCTTGAACGAGTCTGTAAAATGAGTTGGGAGGTTTGGCTCTGGATCTCCATGTATGGGAGGTGGTTTTCCACCTATCATGGACGCTTCCTTCAGGATAGGGCCAATCCCACAATTGTAGGGATCCCAAATCCCCTTCCACCATCTATATAAGCTTTCCATTTTCCCTTAACAAGCTAGAAGCAAGAGCTGAATCTGTAGCAAGGAGACTATCGCCAGACAACCTTTAGGAGCAAAGCCGAAGAGAGAGAGATTTGTCCCATTTCCAACGAGCTTCATTGAGACGTGCTCCGCTGTCAACCCCACTGAAGGAAGATCTAGCGTCAGAGCTTTGGGTTGTATCTTTCCTTTGTTATTATTTTCACAAAGGAAAAATTCACAATTTTATTATGAAAACAAAATTACATGTTATATGAGCTGGTAGATGTCATGCAAGACAGTCATGTATGCTACAAGTAAATATTTACAATGAGAGAAAATTAGGCTTTCCTCCCTTTTTTCTTCTCAACCATCCGCCAAGCATGTGGTGTTGGCGTGGTTGATACAAGGGCGAGCTAGTTATCTTCCACAAGTATTCCAATGTCCTTGTCTGAGTCTGATGTGTCTGAAGTATGTAATCTTTTATTTCCCCCGCTATCTGGTGCCCCATGATCCATCTCCGATTGTGTCACAGTGGTGGCAACTATGGGTTCTTGCATTTCCTATTCTTGTGTTCCCAAAGTAGTATCTGTCTATATACTAGCTTGTGGGATGGGTTCTTCCTCTTCTTCTTGCTGTTGTGGCTCTTCTGATGGATATTTCCATCCTTTTGCCGCTTTGCCTATTTTCTTCTTTTTCCTGTTTTCTCCTGTGGCTGTCGGACATGTGTTTTGTAGGTGTCCCGTATTTCTGCAAATACGACATCGAAATGTTGTGTCCTCATAATATAGGTGTTATGTCCATCATTGTTGTTTGTGATTCAATATAATGCTCTCTGGTAGACCTTTTCTCAGGTCCACTTCCACACAGATTCGTGCGAAAGTGTAGATGCGTTCCTCTAGCCTTTGGGTATCTATTTTAATATATCTGCCAAGGATATTTCCAATGCTGCCTAGAATGCTTTCCTGCCAGAAATGGAGCAGAAGGTTGTGGAGCCAAACCCAAACCGACATTTTGGTCACCTCCATAGTGTTAGCATCAAATTCCGGGAACCATGGTGTGATGAAGAGTTCATTAGATCCCTAGAACCATGGCCCCTCCTTAAGTATGATATCTCTGTCCTCAGATGATAAAAACTTGACAGTAAAGAAACCCTTTGAGAATAGGTGGATTTCACAATCTATCGTCCATTTGGTAAAAATCCACTAGAATAGTTCCACTGGTTTGGGCCAAAAGCAGTTGAACCTACAGATTATTGCTTGAGATTCAAATTCGGTTCTATGCACATCTATGTCAGGAATGTCAATGTTTATTTCAGGCACACAGTTCTGTTGTTCCACAATGTATGGCTTGGGGGAGTTTTCTGCCTAGACTGCAGTCGCTGTGGTAGCATTGTTTTTTCCTCCCTGTAAGACATTCCTGTATGTGGGTCCTTTAGGGAGTGCAGTGTTGGACGCACTGGCACCCGAAGTGATTCCATGTGCGCTGTTTTGTCCAATATTTCCCCCCCTCAGCCTTAAATTTAGACAAACAGAGGATCCAGATGCTATGGCATATTCATTAAGTGTGTTGGTATCAGCTAATGCTTTTCCCCCAATTATCAAGGACTGGAGGTGGGATGGATAACCAACATTAGTTTGAATTTTATCCTTCAGATTTAGAATAGATTTTGTGTCTCGTATCTAGATTATAAAATTGTTGCCTATAGGAGGCTTAATGAAGATTTGAAAAGCTTCAGATCCTACCCGATAATCCGTGTCGGTGATGAAGCAGCGGCGCCCAGTATCCTTTGTCACGACAAGCGTGGGAGGAACAAGAACAGAGGCACGCATACAGAGCCCAGCACATACAGAGGCACACATACAAGAACAGAGGCACGCATTCAAAGCATCATAAATACAGTCACGAAAAAGGGAAGTATACCGTTCGCCCGCCGATTAGAACTCCCACCGTCGTCTGTAGTATTCCGCTAATACAAAAATGGCTTTGTGGAACCGAAGTGCATTGTATCCTCTACGAACCAGTGAGGAAAAACTCTGCGCAAATTCCAAAAGCCATCTGTAAGGTATGCAATCAGCCTCGATGACAAGCCAGAGTTCTGTGTGATCAGGTGGAGTTGAGTGAGCTGCCACCAAGCCAAGGTAATTAGGCCCGCAGATGCGGTGCTGCTCCTCTGTGTCTCATCCAAGGTGGACCGCCGCCACCAGAGCCAAAGAACCAGAACATTTTTCCCTAGGGTTGCCGCAGTGGTTCACTCTGCTTCCCTCCATTTTCCAATTCTTCCATTGTTATTATTAATAATAAGCGACTTTGATTATGGTTTCATTCATGTGTCTTTGTCTTTGATGCAATGAATTACATCCTCTCTGACTAATGTATGGTTACAAGATTTAGATTCTATGTTGTGTATCATTGTGTTTCTTCGCATGTGTGCAGGTGTTCGGACGTGTTAAGCGGGAGGATCATGATCTGCCAAAGTGGAGGAAGGGAAGCATCATCCTTTCTTCGACGACCATTGCGTAGGACCTGAGGTAGGCAACTCGTTGTGTTTTGTCATTTTTGTAACTAGAGACCTACGTCCTTGGTGATTGTTTATAGACCGATGCAGGTGGTAGGGATATACCCATCCCATAGAGTTTACACTCTCCCAAAATTAGTTACAACACCATTTCCTTTACCACGATCTTTTTAACAAATGCGACCTCATTACAATCGACCTCCTTGCGAGATTCAACAAGATGATGAGCTTAGTGAAAAGAGTACGCCACTAAGCAGGCCCCTTAGAGCTATTTTGGTGTAAGTCTATTTTTAGACATGTCGATCATATTCTATGAGTTGCAGGATGCTATTTGTGGATGGTTGGTCAAGTTGGAAAAAATAGATGGACTTCTATTTTTAGACATATTGGGCGGAATCTATTTTTAGATTGCCAGTCTAAAAATAGATATGTCGAATATTATTAGCTCTTAGTAATATTTGGACTCTAAACATTATCTTATTCTCTTGGAGCACTTTAGTTAATTGCACAGATAACAACTTGGTGCAGCAGAAGAAATTATGCCTTGACTAGGGTTTCTTGGATCTATTGCATAGAGACTTGATTGAAACTCATTAACAATGATTTTAGTGGAGAAGCTGGAAGTTATAGAAGTAGTTGGTGGAGTTGTATTCAGTTTAACTCAGTTAGACTCAGTTGAGCTAGTTGTGTCTAGTCTAACTGATTGATACACTAGTGAGAGTGGTGTGAATTAATTAGTTAATTAATTCACTAAATAATAAATCATTAATCAACTGAAGAATACATCAGTTAACTACAGTGCATGGCAGTTTCAGTGGAGACCAGTGGAGAGATAGGTGAAAGCGCAAGTGTGACTATCAGTTGTGACTATAAGTGATGCATTGATTGCATCCAACACTCAGTGGATATGCCAATGAGGATTGCGTGAGCAAGGCTGGAGTAATTCGAACTCATTCAGAGCCATTATTCAACAGGGATTGCGTAGTAGAGGCAGGCTAGCAGGTGGCAAATATTGGTGCATGGATTTGCAAGATCGGGCCTAATTAGTGTGTAGTGATTGTATTGTATTGAGAGCTTGACATGATCATCTTTGTATGAGGATTGTTACATGCTCTCTATGACATATATTATATACAGATAGTTGGGGTTTTCAGCTTCAATCTTTCCCGTTAAACAAATGTGTTAATGTATGTGAATTTTTATTGTTTCATGTGTGCATTGCAATCTTGATTTAATTTCCGAAAATGATCAATGGTGGAATAGATTATGTATTTTGCATGAAGTTAAAATAGTGTGAGATCGGGAGAATATTGGACATATAACACATAAGTTATATAATTTCTACATGGTATCATAGCAGTTGATCATTGGAGGAGATTGCAATTATTGAAAAGGTTGAGTTTTGTGCTGGTGGAATTCGAATTTGCTGTAGTGTCTTCTTGGTGTCAAAGTTGAGAATTCATTGAAATGTTTTTCAACGGATTGCGATTGGAGTATGCCCTTGATGGGAGCTCAAATTACATAGCATGGAAGGACAGGATGGAGGCGGTGGTGGATGATAATGGGTTGAAGGATTTCATAGATGCTGATATTCCGAAGCCTTCTTCCAACGATGCAACCGCACTTGACGCATGGCAAAAGAAGGTAGCAAAGTGTCGAAGGATTCTATTGGAAGGTGTGAAGGACCACATGTTGTCCAGCCTTCATGGTAAAGCCACTCCATTCTTAATGTGGAAGGCTTTGACATACTTTTTCCAAAGCAGAAGCGACCAGAGGAAGTTGGCACTTAAAGACAAGCTCAAAAAAATAAAAATGGAGAAAGGCGATAGTATTCCAAAATACCTCATGAAGTTTGTCCACTGCAAGGATGAGCTGGGAAGTGTGGGGGTTATCGTTGATGAAAAAGGCTTGGTGAGCTTGGCTCTCCTTGGGCTTCCGAAGATTTGGCATAGCTATGAAGACTCTGTCAATGGACGGGAGAAACTGCCAAGATGGGAGCGACTTTGGTCGGATCTTGTGCAGGAGGAGATAAGGCGGGGTACCAGGGATGGATCTTCATCGAAGAATGAAGATGAAGAAAATTGAGCTTTGGCTACCAAAGCTCAGAAAGGAAAAGGGAAGAAATCTTCCAAATCCAAAGCTAAAGGCAAGAAGCAGGACTTGTCCAAGGTGAAGTGTTTTCATTGTCACCAGCACGGGCATTTCGCCACTAATTGCCCACAAAAGAAGAAAAATAAGCAAGTTATTGGATCTGCAGCTGGAGAGGCCTTAGCCTCACAGTTTGAGCTAGATTTTTCTTTGATCGCATGCTTGGTTTCAAGTGTGATGGGATCGGTGTGGTTTCTTGACAATGGTGCGTCTTCCATATGACCGGAGATAAAGATTTGTTTAGTGATCTGGAGGAAAAGGATCTTGGAGTGCACATCGAGATGGGCGATGATGGTAGATACAGTGCGACTGGTATCGGGACCATTTCCTTTGAGAGGGAGTCCGGTAAACCTTTCATCTTGAAGGATGTCATGCATGTTCCAGGATTGAAGAAGAATCTGATCTCCATGGCAATACTGGAAGACAAGGGTTATGATGTTGTTTTTAGCGAGGGAAAAGCCTTCCTTCTTCCTTTGGCATAAAACCTTATTAACCTTTTGAGGTGGGGCTAAGGGGCTAGGAGGATATGGATTCGGTTAAGAATGTTTATCAATTGTAGGTGTGTAGTTGCGCAACAATGGCGAGAACGAGAAGGAGTGGTGAGCCGGGATGAGCGAGGTGGCACGGGGGTCGAGCCATCTTCACCATGGCGCTTTGAAAATTTTGCAGCAGATTTCTACCGGGCTTCCCAAAGGTACACTTGTGCATTCAGAACAGTGCAAGATGTACTTTGGGAAAATTTGTGAAGACCACTTTTCATGAGAAGGATAGTCGTGCCTCGACGATCCTTGAGAGAATTCACACAGGCGTGTGTGGACCTTTCTCGGTTGCTTCAACAACAAAGCATAGGTATTATGTGATATTTGTTGATGACTTTTCTTGTAAGTGCTGGATCTTCTTCATGCAGAAGAAGAGAGAGACATACTCAAAGTTCTGTGAGTTCAAGGCACTGGTTGAGAAAGATTTGGGGAAGCAGGTGAAAGCTTTAAGGAGCGATAATGGTGGTGAATACATCTTTAGCGAATTCAAAGACTTCTACAGCAAAGAAGGAATTTGAAGAGAACTCATAGCGCCTCATAACCCATAGCAGAATGGGGTCACAGAGAGAAAGAACAGAACAATCATGGGTGTTGCACGGGTGATGTTGCGTGATTAGGGCCTTCACATACACTTGTGGGCTGAGGCATGCAACACTATGGTTTATGTGCAAAACTGTTGTCCTCATAAAGTACTTGGCATGAGTACACCCGAAGAGGCGTTTTCTGGTAAGAAGCGTGATATCTCTCATTTGAAGATTTTTGGCTCACCTGTTTACATTCATGTGACGAAGGATGCCAAGAAGAAGCTGGAGCTGACCACAAAGGTTGGGATATTTGTGGGGTACACAGAAACACCCCACAATTATCGTGTGTATTTTCCAGACAGTCAGTTGACTGTCGTGCCACGGGATATCAAATTTCATGAGGAGAAAGCCATGAAGTTGTCGCTTGAGAGGGAGCTACACTTGCATGCAGAGGAGGAGCTACTTGTTCCTAAAGATGAGCCTCAAGATGTGGATCAGCCACAGAGGAGAGTTCATGAGTGGAGGAAACCACTCGTACGAGCGCCAAACATCAAGGGCGAGAACGCACTACGGCCCGAGCAACTAAGTCTTCATGCGGCGTAGAGTGAGGAGCTCCTGCATCACGGTCTGGAGCAGAAGACAATCCACTGACCGATTTACGGATACATGGCTCCCTGACAGGCAAGTGTGTGCGTGACGGAAACCATCTGTTTCGAGGAAAATGCAGCAGAGGATTCACGCTGGGTAGATGCCATGGTGGAAGAGTATGATTCGATTGTCAACGATTGCATGGGGAGATTTTCATAAGGATGGAAGAAATCGATGGTAGGTTAAAGGATGGATCTACAAAGTGAAGCGAGCTGGCAGCAGGGCATCGAAGAGTATGGAGCAAGATTTGTTGCCGAGGCTTCTCACAGATCGGGGGGATGACTATGAAGAAACAACACCACTGTCCTGGGGTGGCTCTTCCAATTCTGGAACCATCCTTGCTCTCTCGGTGCGGATGGGTCCCAGCACATTCATGGAATGGATGTGAAGACTGCATTCCTCAACGGAATCATTGAGGAGGAGGTGTACATTGAAAGCGACTGGAAAGATTTAAAATCTATTAAATAGCAGAGGTCGCATGTATTGGGCTCAAAGAAGCGTTGTATGAGCTAAAACAAAAAGAACGTGGTGGCAGTGCACACATGGCTAGCCGGTTATTTCACCAGACTTGGTTTCGCCAAGAGTGAGGTGGATCCAAACCTATACCAGATTGTGGTGGAGGGTAAGCTTTTGATCATTGTGCTTTATGTAGATGATTTAATACTAACGAGTGATGAACTGTTGATACACTCATGCAAGGCAGATCTTGCAAAGGAGTTCGAGATGAAGGACTTGGGCCTCCTTCATTATTTCCTGGGATTGGAAATTCGGTAGCGGAAAGGTGAACTGTTTGTGTCTCAAGGCAAGTATGCCTGAGAGATACTAGAGAAGTTTCACATGCAAGGCTGCAAGCCTATCGACACTCCTCTTCCTGGTGGTTGGAGGAAGGAGGATGCTACATCGGCAGAGGTAGTGGATGCCACTGTTTATCGACAATTGGTTGGTTCACTCATGTATTTAGTCAATACAAGACCAGACATATGCTATGCGGTGAACCAGCTTTCACAAGCGATAGTGAAGCCTACCAAGCTCTTTTGGAAGGCAGGCAAGCATGTCCTGAGGTATCTCAGGGGCACATCTGGGTATGGATTGTGGTACAGACAGTCAGATGAGGTGAAGCTGCATGGCTTCACAGATGCAGATTGGGCAGGAAGCCCAACGAACAGAAAGAGCACATCTGGAGGGATTTTCAGTATCGGATCTACAGCAGTTTCTTGGTACAACAGGAAACAAAGATCCATGGCACTCATTTCAGTGGAGGCCGAGTACATGGCAGCAAGTTTGGCTGCATGCGAGGCTATATGGATGAGGAAGATCTTGGTCGATTTGTTTGGTTCTCATTTAGATCCTACTATGATATATTGTGATAATCAGAGTTGCATTAAACTCTCAGTTAATCTAGTATTTCATGATAGATCTAAACATATTGACATCCGGTACCATCATATCAGAGATTGTGTGCAGCGGAGGATCATGTTGCTTTCTTACATTCCTACGAGAAGATCATGATGCGAGATATTCGGCAAGCGCTCACCGGGGGAGCAAATTCGAATACCATGAGGGAACGAGGATAAAGTTGAAGATAAAAATATGCGCATTGAGAGGATTGTTGAATTCAACAAGATGATGAGATTAGTGAAAATAGTCGCCTTCACTAAGTGGGCCCGCAGGCTATTTTTGGCGCAAAGTCTATTTTTAGACATGTCAATCATATTCTATGAGTTGCAGGATGCTATTTGTGGATGGTTGGTCAAGTTGGAAAAAATAAATGGACTTCTATTTTTAGACATATTGGGCGGAGTCTATTTTTAGATTGCCATTCTAAAAATAGATATGTCGAATATTATTAACTCTTAATAATATTTGGACTCTAAACATTATCTTATTCTCTTGGAGAGCACTTACGATTGAAATTACTGCAGATGTATGTGATGCAAAGCAGAAGGAATGCCTTCAGTTACGAGGTTTATTTAGACTGGTACTTGGAGGACTTGATTTAGAACTCATGTGATAGAGTTTGGTGGAGTTGGAGAAGTAGTTGGTGGAGTTGTATTTAGTTTAACTTAGTTAGACTCAGTTGAGCTAGTTGTATCTAGTCTAACTGATTGATACACTAGTGAGAGTGGAGTGAATTAATTAGTTAATTAATTCACAAATAATAACTCATTAATCAACTGAACAATACATTAGTTAACTATAGTGCATGGCAGTTTCAGTGGAGACCAGTGGAGAGATAGGTGAAAGAGCAAGTGTGACTATTAGTTGTGACTATAGTGATGCATTGATTGCATCCAATACTCAGTGGAGATGCCAATGAGGATTGCGTGAGCAAGGCTGGAGTAATTCGAACTCATTTAGAGCCATTCTTCAGCAAGGATCGTGCAGTAGAGGCAGGCTAGCAGGAGGCAAAGATCGGTGCATGGATTTGCAAGATCGGGCCTGATTAGTGTGTAGCGATTGTATTGTATTGAGAGCTTGACATGATCAACTTTGTATGAGGATTGTTACATGATCTCTATGACATATATTATATACAGATAGTTGGGGTTTTCAGCTTTAGGCTTTCCCGTTAAACAACTGTGTTAATGTGTGTGAATTTTTATTGCTTCATGTGTGCATTGCAATCTTGATTTAATTTCCACAAATGATCAATGGTGGAATAGATTCTGTATTTTGCATGAAGTTAAAATAGTGTGAGATCAGGAGAATCTTGGACATATAACACATAAGTTATATAATTTTCTACATATTCCCACCTTGCTAAAACAACCGTTCACCCAATGTGTTTAGGAGATGAAGTGACCATTAATTCATCCATGTGAGAATGAGGAGTGTGCATCCTTTCAAATCCATATCCTATGTTTGAAATTTAGTGGCAGTGATTTCCTAATGAGTGATAATTAATTGCCATGCTAAACGTTTTTGACTTCACATCAACAATTACTAATGTTGTTAGGGGATTGGTTGGTAACACCATTCCTCATTTTCTCTAATGACTCCAGGGTTGTAAAGAACTGCTTCATTGGTTGGTAAATCCACTTGGTAGTTGAATTCTTGAAGAACTTGATAATATGACACCTTGTGTAGATTACCCATTTCTTATTAGACTTGGGCTATGGCTGAGGTAAGGTTTTATCTATGAACATTCTTCTTGATGTTCTTGAGACCATATGTTTGATTTTAATGTTCAAATATCTAATTATAATCAAAGAACCAAATCTGTCCTTTTTTACTTAAAAAAAAATACTAACAAAATACATAAACTTTCAATTAATGATTTATGACCTTTACAAAACCATTTTTTCAATTTTTTTTTTAATTTTTTTTTGAATGAATGATGATACTCATATCTACCACCCTAATTGAAGAACATGTGTCTAATTGAAGAACATGTGTTAAGAGATTAAGCATTAGGTACTACCCAACATATGGAGAGATCAAATATTACTCCCCCAAAAATATCATAATGTGTTTTTGGGAGATTTTCGATTCAATGTTCATTTTATTTATGTTTTTCCTAATTTTTCAAACTAGGGTAAGGTTAGATAGGGAAAGAAGGTGAGGTAGTGTAATTTTGAGATTCAAGTATTTAGTGTTGTCTAATATTTATATGTTTTGTTTTTTTATTATTAGAATTAGTGATAAATTTTAAAAATATTATAATTTTTTTATTATTTAAATCACTCACCTAAAACCTCATAGATAATTGCATAGGCATATTATAGATATATATATATATATTACCTTGGTGAAATTCGGACCTGTTTATACACATACCTGGCCCAAATATACCTCCAGATATGCAGCTCAATGAATGTCAAACTTTTCTTAATCAACTGACAGTCAAGACATACTCGGACCAGTTCATACATTTTCAGCGACGCACACCTCTCACGATTATGTAGCTCAACGAATTCCAAACTTTGCTGTGCAAATTTTTGAATGCCAAGGTCATTTAAACAAACTCATGCCAGTGACAGTTATTCTCTTCATGAGGGGTACTGGGGATGGCATTCCATCACAACAGCAGGTTGCCATTGTTTGTCCGGTTCTCCTATTGTCATCCCAACACAAAACCCTTCACCGCTCTTCAACACCTCGCATTACAGAGAGAAGAGGGTATGGACGAGCAGGACTTTTCAATGGACCACGACACCTGCGCTTCTCTCTTGCAGGTCTGTGCCAACTCCAGAACTCTGGCAGAAGGCAAGCAATTGCATTCCAGAATACTCATAACTGGAATGAAGTAGACACTCATTTAGGCACCAAGCTCGTAAATTTGTATGCCATTTGGGGTTCTTTCAGGGAAGCCGAGATTGCTTTCCAGAGGATACCGAAGCTGAATGTTTATGCCTGCAATGCCCTAATCAGAGGATATGTTAAGCACGGATATTGTGGCGAGGCACTGGAGCTTTATGATCAGATGCAACAGGAAGGACAATTTCACATTTTCCTTCGTTCTCAAAGCGTGCACGGAGCTCTCCGCTCTGCAGCAAGGATTGAAGTGCATGATTGTATTGCCAGATCAGGGTTTGAGTCCAATGTTGTTGTGGGAAACGGCTTGTTAGACATGTATGGTAAATGTGGGCGTATCGAGGATGCACGCCAAGTGTTTGAAAAAATGCCTGAAAAAGATGTTGTCTCATGGACATCGCTAATTACAGGGTATATTCAGAGCGGGCAGATTGATGAGGCCTGGAAGCTTTTTTATGGAATGCAGACGGAAGGTGTCGAACCCAATTCGGTGACCGTGGCAACTATTATTTCAGCGTGCGCAGTCCAAGGGGCTATGCAACAGGGTAAGGAGATTCATGGCTATTTGCTTAAAAGGGGATTTGAATGTGATATATTTGTAGGGAGTGCTCTGGTAGACATGTATGCAAAATGTGGGTGTGTCGAAGATGCTCGCTATGTGTTTGGCGAAATGTGATTTCATGGAATGGAATGATTGCTGGCTATACTCAAAATGAATATGCTAATGAAGCTGTGGAAATTTTTCGGCAGATGCGGCTGGCGGGCATCAAGCCCAATTCAATTGCGATCAGCAGCGTTCTACCTTCGTGCTCTCGTTTGTCATCCTTGCAAAAGGGCAAGGAAATTCATGATTACATCGTAAGAAATGGGTTTGAATCGGTCGTTTTCGTTGGTAATTCCCTAATAGACATGTATGGGAAATGTGGGGTTGTAGCATTTGCGAGGCAAGTGTTTGACAAAATGTCTGACAAAGATGTTGGCTCTTGGACTGCAATGATTGCAGGCTATGGCATGCATGGGCATGGTGAAGAAGCCGTCGATCTCTATTATAAAATGCAACTTTCAAGGATAACCCCAAATGAGGTCACATTAACTGCTGTTTTATCGGCCTGCAGCCATGTAGGACTTGTGGACGAAGGGTCGCAATTGTTTTCAAGAATCAATCAAGATTATCCCAGTATGCTCAGGGAGAGGCACTATGCATGCATGGTTGACCTTCTTGGCCGAGCTGGGCTTTCAGATGAGGCACAGGCATTTGTCAATAATATGCCCTTGGAACCTGGAGCGAATGTGTGGGGGACCTTGCTCGCTGCATGTAGAGTGCATCGCAATCTAGAATTAGGAGATTGTGTGGCAGAACGATTTCTTGAGTTAGAGCCGGACAATCCTGGATTTTATGTCTTGCTATCACATATGTATGCTGAGGCTGGCAGGTGGGATGATGCAGAGAAGATGAGATTACTTATGAAGGAAAGGGGATTGAAAAAGAGCCCAGGATGTAGCTGGATTGAGCTTAGCAACAGAGTTCATACATTTCATGTGGGAGACAAATCACATCCACAATCAAATGAAATATATGCATTGTTAGGGACATTGACTAAGCAGATGAAAGCAGCTGGTTATGTACCGGACACTAGCTTTGTGTTGCTTGATGTGGATGAGGAAGAGAAGGAACACATCTTATGTGGTCACAGCGAGAAGCTGGCCATTGCTTTTGGTATTATAAACACATCACCTGGTATTTCAATTCGGATCACCAAGAACCTTCGTGTTTGTGGTGACTGCCATTCTGCAACTAAGTTCATCTCCAAGATTGTTAACCGTGAAATTATTGTTAGAGACTCTTACCGTTTCCATCATTTTAGGGACGGAGCTTGTTCTTGTGGAGATTACTGGTGATGGTAATATAATATTTAAGAAAAATTGCATATCCAAATATTCATTAGCTTCCACACAACAACATTTCTCCTTGTGATGCAGAAAAATAGCATCTACAACAACTTGATTATGCATGTCACTACCCTTTCATAGTATTGTACACGACAACTACCACTGATCTTTGTCAACCTTCTAACCGTTTTGCACTCAATAATTGTTCTACTAAACTAAAAATATTTAAGCTCAACGACACAACTTAAACAATTCTTTAAAAATTAGCCTTAAATCACCCCAATACGTACTTTGCAAGCTGACTAATTTCAGCAGAACTTAATTAAATTAAATTTCCTCTATCCTAACTTTGTGCAACAGAATTCTATATCAAATGGATTTAAGCTTCCTTTAAAATATATTCTTATTTTAACAATTCGTACGAAATGACCCTTAGATGATGATGGGGCAGCAGTACTCCAGAGGGCCTGCTGCTATTGTGCATTTAGTTTTTGAGAATTCCACAGGATTGGATTAGCTTACCCTTCTGAGAACAGGGTGATTGGGCAGCGGGACCCTGGAGGAGATGCTTCTATCATGCAGTTGGCATTTGATAATTCAACAGGATTAGATTAGTTCACCTCTGGAGAAACATTGGCATTCTGCAGCAGCATCAAAGTGGGCAGGATATGGCATGTCCAGGTTATCAAAATTGGGAGTCTAGTCATCAACCTGATCATCAAAATTCCCAGCAGGCATGTCGAGTGCTGAAGGCTACAGAATGCCTGCCAGGTTCCAACAGTTCAATGAAAGGTTTGCAAGAAATTCTTTGACATGGACGAAGTTGGAGAATAACTTCATGAAGAGCATCGCAGGACAGCGTTGGACCTCAATTGATCTTGCATCTTGGTCTTCGCTTGAGAGATATTTGTGAAACCCCTTTTTGGGAAAACTATTACCTCAAAGATGTGTTGGTTTTCAGATACTGTATAAACGTTTACAGCAAATAAATAATGACCAAAAAATACATGAGATTATTTTACATGATAAAACCCTAACAATTTATTATGGAAACCTCCACGGGCAAGGTAAAGTATTTTATTAATCAAGATGAATTTTCAATCAGGTTTACACCTCTTCAACTCTCAAGCTTCGGTATAAATCCTCTTCAACTCTCAGGCTGTGGTATAAATGTAGTAGGCACCATTAAAAACTATCATGGATATCATGTTAATCTAACCACCAAATGTTTACTTAAATTTTGGTTTTTATCTTTTTTTTTTTAAATTATTTTTTTGTCATATTTTAACAATTTCTACATTGACAACAATTTACCTAATACGTTTCCCAAGCCCATTCATCACCTCTTTTATAAATGACATTGCAACTTCAATAACAACACTGGTTTCATAAACATATTTCCACTATTTTCTTGAGTGTGGACCTTTTTAAGAAGTACTCCACCTCCATCAATGACATGCATTACAAAATGGTATTTAATGTCAATATGCTCAGTCTTGCTATGATAAAATGAATTTGTAGTCAAATGAATAACACTTTGACTATTCATCACCTCTTTTATAAGCCAAGAGAAGCCAAACACCATTACAACCTCTCTAACAACATTGGTTTCATAAACATGTTTGCATAGTTTTCTTGAGTTTGGACCTTTTTAAGAAGTACTCCACCTCCATCAATGATTTGTCTTACAAAATGGTATTTAATGTCAATATGTTTAGTCTTGCTATGATAAGCTGGATTTGTGGCCAAATGAATAGCATTTTGACTATTATAAAATACATTTATATTGTTATGTGCTATTCCAAGTGCACCCACAAGACCCTTCAACCAAATTGTCTCTTTCCAAACATGTGAGACAACAATTTATTCTATGTTTGTAGTGGATACAACAAATGTTTCCTAAAGCTTGAACATCCAATTTAAGGATCATTTTGCAAGAGTAAAGACATATCTTCAAGTAGACATTCTCTTATCCAAATCACAAACAAATCTAAGTCGACGTAACTGCATACAAAATCACTTCTACCATTAAAGGTGATGCAATAATTTATTCTCTCAAATATTGAAGCATCCATTTCACTACATCCCATTGTTCCTTTCTTGGATATGCCATGTACTTGCTAACAACCCCTATTGTAGGTGAAATGTTTGGTTTGGTATATACAATCACATACACCAAACTTTCCACTACATTAGCATAAGGTACACATTGCATATAATCGTTTTCTTCCTTACTACTAGGACATAAATTTGAAGAAAGCTTAGAATGGGAAGTGGAAGAGATATCTATTGTTATTCATCTCGAGTTTTACAGTTATTTTCTCAACATACTTCTGTCATGAAAACATGAGCTTACCATTTCCTATGTTTATGTGTATTTCAATTCCCAAGATTTGTTTTATTGCTCCTACATCCTTTATATGAAAGGTCCCAACCATCCGAGTCTTCAACTTTTTGACCTCGTCCATGCTCTTGCTTGCAACAAGCATATTGTCAACATATAACACCAAGATAATGAATATACAATTTGAATCTTTTGAAGTATACATGATCATATTTACTTTTGATATAATTTTGGCTCATTGTGAAGGAATAAAACTTCTCGCACCATTGGTTGGGTGATTGCTTTAGGCTATACAGTGATTTCTTGAGCTTGCAAACTATTTTTTTTTTTTTGCGATGTTGCAAAAACCTTCTGGTTGTTCCATGTATATCTCCTTGTCCAAATGTCCATGTAGGAATGTTGTTTTACATTTAATTGCTCTATCTCCAAATCAAGAAAAAGAACTTGATATAGATTGGATAATTATATTATTTGTCATCCATCTTGATCATGCTTTCAGAGTGGAAAAAGTGGAGGAATCAACTCATAGGACCATTTTTACTAGTGGGTCTCAGTTTGGCAAATTAGGGTGCGAAGCCTTCTAGAATCATTTTTAGGTAAAAATTTGCTACATAAGCGCAACAATCCCCAGATCTATTATACACATAAGTATCTTTCCAACGACACAATAATTGCCTCAATCAAGGTTTATATGCCAAAGTTATGCCCCCCAAAAGTTGACCTTCCTGTTATGACCACCATAATTCAAGAGCATGCCACATGAACTCCCATTATTCATAGAAAAGGGGCTAGCCATGTGATCATGATGAAGAAGACTCTAGAAGAGTTGATATTGTGACTCGTGTTAAGATTTGAAGGAGTCAAACTTAACCACTAACAAGTTATTGTGTTGTGTTATAACTGGGCCACTAGGAGGAAAAGGGGTACCATCCTATTCGAGTTCATTTTTTTCCATAGATGAGCAGAGTAGTCAAGAACGAATAGAGAGAGAGAAAAAAGAGAGGGTCTATATACTATAGCATCCCATTGGCCACAGGTCTTGCTCCTTTGTACTTGCATTCATTTGTATTCAAAGAAAGAGAGAGCAAAGAAACTTCACCTTCCAATTGGATTTTATTTCCAAAGGGTTTCCCAGGTCATATCTTCTATTCTTATGGTTGTGAGTGATTGTAGTTATGTTTATTCTCTATTTTATGCATTTTCTATATTGCATGCATAAAATAGTAATTAACAAATCCACAAATCTAAGGAAAAACTAACCTTCATAGTGTAGATTTTAGATTTACGAATATATTTTAGTAGATCTATTGTGGTGAACTATCCAATGGAATATCCACGACAATTTACGGGTCATTGGTATTAGAGCAAGTTCTTTTGTATATTGTGGGGAGTTGAAGGGGATCCATATTGGTAATTCTGAAAGTCATAAAACGTTGGCTATGGTCGACTAATATGTTGATAACCCATAAGATCTGGCAGAGTTGTGCGGATGGAAACAAAAGTCACAAATACAAATTGTAATGTGAGCCTCCTCATGGTGGCCCTGACCAATAATCTTGGGCTATTTGGAGAACACGGGGGTTCTAACACAGATGTCATCTTAGAGGGAATATTGAGAGATCGGTAAGAACCAGAGAGGGAGTCTAAGAAAGAACCCTAAAATGATCAACCCAGTTCAAGTGCCATGAACCATTCACAAGCCCTGTTCAAGATGGAAGCAAAGGTTGACATCAAGCCATATCAAGGTGAGATAAACGCTTTGATGCTAAATCATTAGTTGCAACAATTAGAAGTTTATTTTAGTGTTCATTGTATAGAGGAAGAATACAAGATTCCATTTGTTCGACTAAAACTATAGGGACATGCCCTGACCTAGTGGGAAAGTCACACAAAAGCCATGAGGTTGGAGGGAGATCCTCTAGTGACTAAGTGGGAGGATTTCAAAACTCTCATAAAGTCACAATTTTACCCTATTGTGTATGTAGAAGACCAGTGGATCTAATGACATTACTTTAGGTAGAAGTAGGAGTAGAGTGTAGAAGAGTACACCACCGAAAATAAGAAGACAACAATAATTCTTGGTATCTCCTTAAAGAACCCAAATGTACTCCTTAAGTATTGGGGGGAAGGAGGAGGGTCTACAGAGCCATATATGGAAGCAAGTGATGTTGTTAATACCTAAGATGGTGGATGAGGCTTGTGTATAAGCACAATACCTGAAGAACATATGCATGAAGAAAGGGTAATCAAGTGGTTCAAAGTAGGAGTACAAAGAAACTTCCAAGAAGAGAATAAGTCGAAAGGGGGAAATGAGAAGAATACAACAACCACAAAAAATCAGTGCAAAGATCCCAACAACCATTGCAAAGACTGTAACATTGAAATTCATATAGAGTAAAAGTGTTGGAAATTGCATCCAAAGCTCAACCTGAAGAACAAAAGAAAGATGCTAAGAAGAAAAATCTTACGGCCACACATATGATTAGTCAGGTGGAAAGTAGCTCAAACGTGGATGAGAAGATTTTTTGTAAATTAGTGTCGAAGGTGGTTAATCTAAGAAGCTTGCAACATTATGAAGAGAACGAAATGACCAGACTCTTTCATACAAAGATATAAATCAAGAATACAAAAATTGAAGCTCTATTCAACTCAAGGTCATAGGAGAATCTCATTGCAACAAAGCTGGGTAAGAAACTAGAACATTGTTGAATTTTGTAGCTATGGTCGGTCTCCATGATGTATCATTTGTACTTTTAATGATGAAAATATAATTATATTTGTAAAAGAAAAAGAAAAATATTTTGAAGCATGTTCTTCATGCTTGCAAGAAAAAAGAAAAATATTTATTTTCTTTTATTCAAAATAAATTTTATAAGGCATGTTTGTTAAAATTGGACAACTAGGTCCAAAATCCATGTTGTGATGCTCAGATGAAGACACCAATATTTTTATTGGGTTCCTCTTTCGAAGAGGTGCAAGATCGATCTAAAGATCATCTTGATCCGATGAGCAGAACATTTATTTTGAATTTATTTTTAATACTTTCAAAATATGTGCAGGTCGACCTTAAGGTTTTACACCTCTAGCAAATGTGTCACACACCTCAGTGATTGATATAAATAGAGTCAATGTTGGAGGACATTTCATCATCTCATCCTCACACATCATCTCTCCTCTTCTGATTGGTTCGAGCTCCTTGGAGGCAGTTTTCGGTTCACACGTGGGAAAGAAGGACGAAGAGAATTCTACTGTTGTTGTTGCTGGTGCTGCTGCTGTTGCTGTTGTTGCTGTTGGTGCTATTGTTGTTGTCGTTGTTGCTGCTGCTGCTGCTGCTGCTGGTGTTGCTACTACTTGCTGCTATTTTGCGTTGACTTTTCTGGGCAGCATTGACTTTTCTGGGGTTGACTTTGAGTTGACCGTGTGGCTGTTTTGAGGGTTGTTGTGACACATGCTAGGTTGGCTGACCAAGGAGACTTTGCTGGTTGAAGCATCCTATTGACCGCCATAATGCATCGCCACATTTTTCTGTTTCTGGTTTGTCCTCTATAGATCCACTGGTATGTTCTATCAAGCATTTTACTCGATTGTTTATGTGATTGCTATAGTGAAAAGTAAAGTTGCATCAAACATAGAACATCTACACAATTTTACATGGTATCAAAGCTAAGGTGAAGACAAGCCCTATTTGTTGCAATCACCGAAAAAGAAAATGGGTTCCAAAAACTATGGCTTCAAGGAGGATGACAAATTTACTGGGAAGGACGACTTCCATGCTTGGAAGATGATACTGGATCTTAAATTGGAAGACCAAGATCTCATGGACTATGTGCAGGGTAAAATCCAAGAACCTCCATCCACTGCTACTACTGCTGCCAAAACTAAGTACAAGAAGGGGGAGATCAAAGCAAAGCTGATGATCAGGGAATCCATTCATAAGAGTCTGGTGGCCTACATCTCTGAGCTAGCCACATCCAAAGAGATGTACGATAAGTTGGAACTCATGTTCAAGGCCAACAATGAAAATCAAGTACTATTCTTCAAGAATCAATTGAAGAATCTGAAGAAAGGCAGGGATGAGTCTGTTCAATCATACTTTCTGAAGCTGACCGAGATCAGGAACAATCTGTTGGCTATTGGGGAGACAATAGCTGATCGAGAGATGGTACTCACCGCACTTGGAGGGCTCCCATCTGATTGGCATGTGTTCAACACTACCATTTTAAATAATAATGTGATACCTGACTTTGATGAAGTACTACTGAGATGCGTTCAAGAAGAGACAAGAATGAAGGAGTATGGAAATGAAGGAAATGTTGCCTACGCTGCTCATTATAGGAAGAAGAAATTTGGCGGTCCAAAGAACAAAGGAAGAGCAGGGGCCCAAGGAAAGAAGGGAAAGTGTTACAATTTTCATAGGCCAGGTCACTATGCTAGAGAATGTCCTTTCAAGAAGGATTCTCCCGATGGTGATGAAAACAACAACAACCGGAGGAATGATGTTCAAGGGAAAGAGGAAGGCTCCCTCTGGCGGAAATGAACAACCTTTCAAAAGGTCGAGAAATTCCAAGTATGAGGAATCAAATGTTGTTGATAAAAGAAATGAATTCATCCTTGTATCTGCCCTCTCTGCTGCATCTCCACTCGACACTATGGATGTCTGGTTGATAGATAGTGGTGCCTCAAGGCACATCTGTAGGTTCAAGGAAGCAATATCTGATATGGCTGAGAAGGATACTAATCTAGAAATTATCCTTGGAGATAATGCCACATATCTCGTGAAGGGGACAGGGACTGTGACCCTCCACTTGTTTCAAGGTCAAGTCCTTCACTTGCAGGATGTACTATATGTACCTAATTTGAAGAAGAACCTTGTGTCTATGTCGACAATAGAAGAAAATGTTTCAATGTGGCATTCACTGATGGAAAGGTGTGCATGTGGAAGAAGAGCTTCAAGGAAGCCATCACAATTGGGTTTAGAGTTGATACACTCTACCAGGTTGGAGGAATTCCACTGGGAGCGATGACATGTGATTCAATCTGAACTATGGCACCGAAGGTTTGGACACCTTCACTACAAATCCCTTTCCGAAGCAAGGAAGGTGGTGACGGGGATGCCCGTGTTCTTAAATAATCATGAAGGTGTATGTCAGGGTTGTGTCGAAGGAAAGCATACAAGGGGACCTTTCCCCTCAAGCGTCACAAAGACATCTGATGTCTTGCATTGATACATTCTGATATGTCTGGTATGCTGCCCATGACATCCTTGGGAGGATGTTCTTATTATATGAGATGAACGAGTTCAAGAAATTTTGCAGAGGAGCTAGCATCAAGAGGGAGACCACAATGTTTATGGGCTATCGTGAAACTTCGAAGGCTTATAGAGTCTATGTGCCTGGTCAAAGGGAAGTGGAGATATGCCACGATGTCACTTTTGACAAAGATGCTTCCCTAAAGAAAGTAGTCAATCTTCTGAGATCTGAGGAAGACCATGAAGTAAGGTCTGAAGGATCGAAAGACGAGATGATGCCCGATATTGAAGGACCGATGGACCTGATTGATCCACCTCCTTCACTGGGGAAGAAACCATCATGGCTCAGGATCACTCTGGAGGATGCTGAGGGACATATGGCCCCAAAGGGGGACTTTCTGTGAAAGCAAGAAGCCGAGTAGATACCAAGGGTATCTAGCAGCCATGAATACTATTGTACAAATCCGAGCCTGGATATTTTGAGGAAGCCGTAAAGCATCAAGTTTGGAAGGATGCTATGCACGAAGAGTATAACTCCATAATGAAGAATGATGTATGGGATGTGGTTGCAAGACCGGAGGACAAAGCAGTTGTCACCTCGAAATGGCTCTACAAGATCAAGCATGGATCTGATGTAAGTGCTGAAAAGTTCAAGGCAAGGTTCGTTGCCCGTGGCTTCTCTCAAAAGGAAGGCATAGACTCTGATGAAATATTTGCACCTGTGGCCCGATATACCACCATTCGATATATCATAGCCCTTGCTACTACGCAAGGATGGAGTCTCCATCAGATGGATGTGAAGACTACATTTCTGCATGGTGTGATAAAGGAAGAGTTATATGTGGAGCAACCTCTGGGGTTCGAAGTCCAGGATCAGAACACCCCTATTTGCAAGTTAAAGAAAGCCCTCTATGGGCTGAAGCAAGCACCTAGAGCTTGGTACGAGAGGATAGATAGCTAGCTGATGAAGCTGGGCTTCACTCATAGTAATGTTGATCTGAACCTTTACTTCAAAGTTGACAGGGAGAAGCCTCTCATTTTGGTGTTGTATGTGGATGAACTCTTCCTGAAAAGTGCTGACCCTCTCATTCAAGAGGGAGCTCGCTGCTGAGTTCGAGATAAAGGACCTAGTATTGATGCACTATTTCCTAGGCCTAGAGGTCTGGCAGAGACCTAGCGAGATTTTCCTTTCTCAAGGAAAATACATTGCGAAGCTTCTGGAAAGATTTGGTATGGTGGACTGCAAGTCTGTGTCAACATCGATGGAGCTCAACTTTAAGAATTTGAGAGGCAGCGCTACTGGGCCCATGCTAGCAAATCCTACTGAGTATCGTCAACTCTTAGGGGCCTTGATGTTCTTAGTGAACACCCGTCTGGACGTATGTTTTGCAGTGAACACTTTGAGTCAACACATGGTTGATCATAAAATTCACTGGGTTGGTGCCAGGAAACTCTTGAGATATCTCTGTGGCACGATAGACCATGGGCTGAGATACACTGCCGGGAGTATGACACTCCATGGCTATGTTGATGCCGATTATGCTAGCAGTGTGGTGGATCGCAAGAGCACATCTGGATGCTACTTCACAAGTAGATCTGTTTCGGGCAGGAAACAAAAGTCGGTAGCCTTGATCACCACTGAGGCTGAATACATTGTAGCATGTATGGCCCATTGTGAAGTCACTTGGTTGCGAAAGCTCTTCAATGAGTTGTTCTAGCATGTGCTAGATGCCACCGTTATCCTTTGTGATAACTTGAGGGGGATTCGTTTGTCATAGAATCCCGTGTTCCACGAATGATCCAAGCATGTTGATGGCTGGTACCACTTTATCCGGGATATGGTACAGCGAGGCATCGTAAGGCTCGATCATATAGGAACTGATGAGCAGGTCACGGATATTCTCACAATGCCCTTGGGGAAGGTCATGTTCCTAACCTTCCGTGAGAACCTTGGAATCGTGGAATGACCCTATTCTGAGGGTCCTGTTGGACGATGAGCTCTGGGAGCTTTGGGGGGCCTTGGGGATAGTTCCTCGGAGCTATAAGCACACATGGGGCTAGGCTTGCCGAACCTTGTGGTGCTTCTGCCCCACCATTATGATGATTGAGTTGGTTCGCCTCTCATGATCTGTGCCCCGTATGTAGCCTACCCATTTGAGTTCCAGACTCATGGGAAGTACCTCTCATTTGGCCAATGAGGTGGGAAAAGCTAGAGACTAGTAGCAAATACTGATGGACGCATCAGAGATTGCCATACTCTCTATCTAGGATGACACTGTCCAACCACTTGATCTGGGATCAAGTCTAGTGAGGTTTCGGACCTCCTACTGACTTCGGGTCAGATAAACCAACTTCGGGTTGGTTTGTGACTTTTTGAGTCCATGTGAGGTTTTGGACCTCCAAACTGACTTCGGGTCAGTGAAACTAACTTCGGGTTAGTATATATGAGACTCTTTGTGAGTCCTATAGAGGTTTCGGACCTCTGGGCTGAATCTGTCAGCCGGGAATTATGTCTTTGTGACTGACCCACTTCTATTCTGAAATAAAGAGGCCAACAAAGCAAGTTACGGCGGGATGATGTACGATGTTTGATTGCACAGGTGGATGGAGTTCTCCCTAGTTGTGAGGGAGTGTTAAAATTAGACAACTAGGTCCAAACTCCATGTTGTGATGCTCAGATGAAGACACCAATATTTTTATTGGGTTCCTCTTTCAAAGAGGTGCAAGATCGATCTAAAGATCATCTTGATCCGATGAGAAGAACATTTATTTTGAATTTATTTTTAATACTTTCAAAATATGTGCAGGTCGGCCTTAAGGTTTTACACCCTCAGCAAATGTGTCACACACCTCAGTGATTGATATAAATAAAGTCAACGTTGGAGGACATTTCATCATCTCATCCTCACACATCATCTCTCCTCTTCTAATTGGTTCAAGCTCCTTGGAGGCAGTGTTCGGTTCACAGGTGGGAAAGAAGGAAGAAGAGAATTCTATTGCAGCTATTGCAGCTGTTGTTGCTGTTGCAGCTATTGTAGTTGTTGCTGTTTTTGCTGTTGTTGCAGCTGTTGCTGTTTTTGCTACTGGTGCTGCTAATGTTGCTACTTTTCTGGGGTTGACTTTGAGTTGACCGTGTGGCTGTTTTGAGGGTTGTTGTGACACATGCTGGGTTGGCTGACCAAGGAGACTTTGCTGGTTGAAGCATCCTGTTGACCGCCGTAACACACCACCACATTTTTCTGTTCTGGTTTGTCTTCTATAGATCCACTGGAATGTTCTATAAAGCATTTTACTTGATTTTTTATGTGATTCTGTAGTGAAAAGTAAAGTTTCATCAAGCATAGAACATCTACACAATTTTACAATGTTCTTCATGACCTTATCAAAGTGGGAAAAATTGAAAATTGAAAATTGATTTTCCTCCACAAGTGACCAAGTCATCTCTCCATGTTGGAAAATGTAACTAGTTTCGGTCTTCATAATTGTCATTGTACTCATGTCATTATGTATATCTTATGTTTCAAACAAAAGAAGAAATACAAATATTATTTTTAAGCATGGGTTTCATGTTCTATTTGTATTGGTCATCTAGGTCAAGCATTCATTTCATGTTCCTAGGGTTCATCTATTCAAAAGAATATTTCTTGAGTCAAAATTGTCTTTATCATTTGTATAAGACTCTATTGGGAAATTTGTAAAATGTAAAAGATATTATTTTGAGTCTATAAAGTCAAAATAAGCCTCCAAGCACAAGTTGACCCTACTAGTGAGAATTCAACCTAGAAAGGGCTATTCGACCCCATGAAAAACATATGTATAGATGAAGATTCGACTCATCTTGGACACACGTCTATAGTTCGATCGCAAACAAGCAAGGAGAAGAAAACGAGAATGAGAATCAAGGAAACAAGAGAAACAAAAAAGCAAAGAAAAAAGGACTCGTAATTTTCTCTACTTTTGTCCACATGTGTGAAAAATTAGGGTTTCAACAACTATTGTAGGGCTGAGAGTTGCAAGTTGAGTTTGTAAATTCGAGTTAGTGGTTGAAAGTAAGATTTGAAGCATATTGAAGGAATATTGACCCTTGTTGATTTGGCTAATCTTTGACCTATTTGGAAGAGATTCTTGGAGGGCGGACTTGGTGCTTGGAGGACTTGGTCAAGGAATTTGGGTCTTGGATTTCTCATTTGAATTGATTTTATAAGAAGAGAAGAAGCTCTTTTTGGGTTTTCCCTTTGGAGGGGCTTTGTCCTGGCTTGGAGCCTATATTTTGTGTCCATTGTCTTTTATGATCTTCATGGTTTATGCTCTTGATAATTGTTTGATGAAAAGAATCCAACTAAGAACAATAAGAAGATAACATAAGTTTACAAGCTTTTATCAAGGATAAGGAGAATTTGTTTTAATAGTTTCCCTAGTACATTCTCCAACATGATATCAAAGGTAAGGTGAAGAAAGAGAAGAAAACTTTAAGATCATCTTGTTGACATAAGAAGGGATCGCTTGTCAAGGTGAATCATTTGAAAAAGGACACAAGGAAAGAAGAAGAAGACCTATTGACCTAGAAGGAATATTACTACATCAAGCTCTCATTAAAGGAAGGAAGGACAAGCTCTTGTTGAAGGCTCCATCGTGCACTCCATCATCTTGAAGAAAAGGAAGCATTTGGGATCATCATCCACTCTTTGAAGCTATTTGAAGACACTATTGTTGAAGGCATCCTAGAAGTCATGATTCTGGGGAATCTTTGAAGTTTCTTTGAAGGTCTTGAAAACATCAAGATAGTTGGAGACATCATCAAGAAGAACACTCATTTGACAAATAAATATCATTTTTTTTCTCCATATCTTAATCTATAGATCAAATGGTTACATTTTTCAAAGAAAGCAACAAGCTCGTTGGGTCAGCAAACTTCCAAACATGGAAGAAGAGGATTGATTTGGTGCTCACAGAAAAGGAGGTCATGGAATATGTTCTTGGTGAAGTTACTCAAACAGACAAAGAAAAGACTCAATAATTAGCAAGATATAAGAAGGGGGAGGTGAGGGCACAAATGATTCTTATTGAATACATAAAAGTTCATCTCAAGTTCCCTTTGTTGCTTATTTAAAGTCATCTAAATAAATCTATGATAAGTTGGTGGAGTTGTTCTGTATAAGTAAATCAAGTCAAAATATATCCTTGAGGAATCAATTAGATATATTAAGGAAGTCAAAGGATGAAGACACGGTCACTTGTATTATGAATATCTCACAAATAAGGGACCAATTTCAAGGGCTCAGGGAAGTCGTTTCCGATTCAGAAATGATTACTTGTGTATTAAATGCTTTGCCACCTAATTGGAGCAATTTTGCAACAAGTTTCTACTTAAGAAAGGATACTACTCCTTTTGATGAACTATGGGCTCAATGTATCATGGAATAAACTAGGATAAAGGAAAAGGATGACACTTAATCAAATGAGAAATCTCAAGCTTTTCTTGTAAAGTCCAAAAATAAGAAGAAGTTTAGAAAGTTGAAAGGAAAACAAGATATGTCCAAGATACAATGATTTGGATGCAATGGGTATGGAAATTTCAAGAAGGACTATCCAAACAAGAAAAACAACAAAAGGAAGGAAACGAGTGAAGCTCACATCGCTGATGAAAAGGGATAAACTCAGAAGAATCTGAAAGGAGAAGATCCCAAGGATATTTACCACTAAATGGAGCTCCATCTCTATCAAGTTCATTTGAAATTTGTCTTCTTTTATTAGAAAGTAGAAAGTAGAGTAGAATAAACCATTGCATTATCTATAAGAGTCTTGGTTTTTATAAAAGCATGGCATCACAGAAAGAAGTATATGATAGTAGAGGAATTAGAATCTACATGATCAAATTGTTTTGAAAGGAAAAATCTAACTTACAAGAATGAGAATATTGACCATATTTCACATTATAGTGTTAGAGGTCACTCATCTTGCAAAGGATCGTTAAGATCCTCCAATAACAACCATCATTTAAGGTTCTTTGAAGAAGCATTATGACTGGTATATATTCCATCTAGTATGGAAACAATAGTCTTGCAGGATGAAGGTATGCAGATGGTTGAGTTGCAGTTTGAAAGGCAGAATTAAAGTCTTTCTCCTTTTAAGGGAAATATTATTTTCAATAATGTTGCAAGCAAGCTTATTTAAAGGAAGTATGGCTAGATGGTTATACGAAATCAAAGGTATGAATTTTTTTAAGTAACTCTTCTATAAGGTAGAGTTCATATCTACAAGAATCTTGAAAAGGAGTTGGTTATAAAAATGTGGTCGGTAAATATTCTATATGGTTACTCGATGCTTGGAAGAAGAAGTTTGGCATACTTTGGAATGACTAAAAATCAAGACTCTTTCACAAGATCGCATGACTTAGACATGATGATATTGATCAACATTGAATATGGCTTGTTGAAGAAAGAAAGATAGTTGATAATGACAACTCCAAGGAAGAAGAAATTGCAACTTATTGGTAAGTTTGTTCCATGGGAACTTTGATTACAAGTGATTAGAATGGAAAAGGATATTTTGTAAAAGATGAATATATACCATGTGAAAGGATGTTGATCTCAAAAGTAAGAAATATCCGAAGAGGCCATCATATTGAGGTAATTTTGATATTGATGTCCTGGTTTTGGTTATCTATTCAATATATGTTTTTCTACATGGAACGAAATTGCAGAAAAGCATAATGGCACTTGATACAAGTATATCTACAGCTGTTGGTTTTGAACTCAATTCAATGAATACATGGATTGAGTTAATGGTTTTGGTAATCCTTGAAGGATTGTATGGTCAATATGTTTAAATCATCTTGGGATTAAGAGGTAGCAGTACAAAGAGATAACTTGATGTTCATATGAACGATGAAGATCACTTTCATGTCTAAAGGGATCTATGATTAGGCACTACTTTGATTGGCTAAATATAATGCATTTTTCGATGATGACTATATCATGAAAGTGATATGAAAAATTGATGGTCTGAATCCTGTCATAGTTTGGCTCCATTACATTCAGGAAGATGAAAACTCTATTTGATGAAGATGCAAAGAAGAGGAGGAACCATGTATCTACTTGACGATCTCCATAAAAGTATAGTAGTTGATGTATTGATGAAGACACACTAGAAAGATTCCCAATTGAAATGAAATAAAAGAATCTCCTCTATGCTTTAAAGGGAGTAAGAAGTCTCCTTAAATGTTTGAGAATGAGCAAGGATCTATTTCCCAATCAAGAGGGAATATTGATCTCCTCTCTAGGTTGAGAGGGGGTGATGTTAAATACATCATATTCTTTATGTGTCATGCACTAGACTAGGTATACCAGCCGTAAGTCTTAGTGAAGGCATAGGAAGGAGAATGGAGGATTGGATAAGCATCTAAGATTAATACTCCTTGAGCATATAGAATACAAGAGAGGATGTAGTCTTGTTGATCAACACTCTTTGAGGATTGGATAGGTATCCAAGACAAGAGTGGTCAAATAAGACAGATATTCTTTGAGGATTGAGAATCCAAAATAAGAATAGTCCTAAAAGGACATACCTAGTGAACATCTGGATGGGGTATGTACCTTAAGAGGTAGTGTGGTGTCTCACGTAAAGCCTCTCAACATTATGATTTAATATAAATAGAGCTTTTCAAGTGAAGGCCTTACTATGTTGACAATGTTGGTTATGATAATGATGCTTAAAGATGGCTTATGGAAATCCGACTCTTCGTATGAGAACTCTTTAGTTTGAGAAAATCCTTGTACTAGTGGTACAATTATGAATACTTCCCTAGTTAAGAGGGAGTGCTGGAAAATGTAACTACTTTTGGTCTTCATATTTGTCATTGTAATCATGTCATCATGTATATCTTATGTTACAAACAAAAAAAGAAAGAAAACTATTATTTTTAAGCATGGGTTTCATGCTCTATTTGTATTGGTCATCTAGTTCAAGCATGCATTTCATGTTCCTATAGTTTTTCTATTCAAAAGAATATTTTCTTGAGTCAAAATAGTCTTTATCATTTGTATAAGACTCTATTTGGAAAGTTGTAACATGTAAAAGATATTATTTCGAGTCTAGAAAGTAAAAAATAAGCCTCCAAGCACAAGTTGACCCTACCAGTGAGAAGTCGGCCTACAAAGGGTTATTCGACCCCATGAAAAACAGATATCATTAGAGGAAATTTCAACCTAAAAGTGCCCATGAAACTTTCATGTAATTTCCATGTCATAATATGTAAACAAATCAAAATGCTTTAAATTTAAAAAGAGGTACATGTAAATATTTTGGAGGGAAAACAAGAAAAACTATTTTTTTAATTGTATTTTTGGCATATCTCCTTATAGGTTTGCTCAAATTTCAAGTTTAGACACTCATTATATGAGGAATTAAATTATACATCCAACGAGTACCCATTATGCATACTTTTGAGAACACCCACCTTGATAAAAATTCCTTATACATTAAAAAAGCATGTTTTAACACATTTTTTACTGTATCTGCAATTTTTATCAATGTGGGTCATCTCAAAAGTATGCATAATAGGCACTTGTTGGATTTGAAATTTAATTCCACATCTAATGAGTGTCTAAAATTGAAATTTGAGTAAACCTATAAGGAGATAAGCCGAAAATACAATTAAAAAAAATAGTTTTTTTGTTTTCCCTCCAAAATTCATAACTCTTATTTTATTATTTTTCCTTAGGATGCCACTTTTAGGCTGAAATTTCCTCTAATGATAAAAGGAGTTTCAACTCATCTTGGACACACTTCTACAGTTCAATCGTAAGAAAACAAGGAGAAGAAAACAAAAACAATAATCAAGGAAATAAGGGACAAAAGCGAAGAAATAAGGACCCAAAATTTTCTCTACTTCTATCCACACATGCAAAAAAATAAGGTTTTTGCAACTATTGTAGGGCCAAGAGTTGCAAGTCGAGGTTCATTAGGGGAATTTTGAGGTCTAAATGGGCCTCGTAAGGAAATTATAAAGCAATAATGGAAACAATAAGATAAGATTTGGTTACATCATCAAATTTTAGAGGGAAAAAATAAAAAAACTACTTTTTGAAGTTGTATTTTCAACTTATCTCCGAAATTTTTTACTCAAATTTTGAGTGGGAGTGCTAGTTGGATGCAAAATTTAATTACTCATCCAAGGAGTAGCCATGTTGCATAGTTTCAATGAATCCTGCTACATGATAAATGAGAAATACATGAAAAATGTGATTGCAATCACGTTTTTCATGTATTTCTCATTTTTCGTGTAGCAACGTTTATCAAAATTATGCAACATGGGTACTCCTTGGATGGGGAATTAAATTTTGCATCCAACGAGTATTCCTGCTTGAAATTTGAGTAAAAACTTTGGGAGATAAGTTGAAAAATTAGTTTTATTATTTTATAATTTTTTAATCCTTTTACCCTTTTACTTAAAAAATGGTGAATCACCCCCCATGGTTGACATCATCATCTTGAATCCCATTAGTTCTTATAAAGTTTATTTTGGTTGTACATTTTTCTTAGGAGGCCCAATTTACACCTCAAAATTCCCCTAATGTCAGATTTGAGCTACCCTGGGTTAAAACTGATATTTGAAGCAAATTGAAGGAGGATTTACCCTTGTTAATATGGTTGAACTTTGAACATTTTGGAAGAGATGCTTGCAGGGTTGACTTGGTGCTTGGAGGAGGACTTGGTATAGGAATTTGGGCCTTGGATTTCTCATTTGAATTGATTCTATAAGAAGAGAAGATTTTGTTTTGGGTTTTCCCCTTTGGAGGGGTTTTTCCCTAGATTTGATGAGTGGTTAGTCATGTTTTTTAGCTTATGCAATGCACCAAATAATAATTTTTTTGAGGTTAATGAATTATATATTGTTCCCTTTTATTGATTCATTTGTTATTGTCTATTTGGATGATATAATAGTATATATTACTACCTAGGAGAAGCACATATCACATTTGATGCATGTGTTAGAAACATTAAAGAAGCACCAACTATTGGAAAATATCAAGAAGTGTGAGTTGACATAAAAATTATTGGTATATCTGGGATACATGATAGGTGGAGGATAACTTAATATCATTCCTTCCAAGATGGAGGCCATCATGAAGTGGCCAGTGCCTACTAATGTTTCTGAGGTCAAGAGTTTCATTGGGAAACACAGTACTTGAGGAAATTCATAGCACCATTTTTAGCAGTAGAAACACCATTCCATGCCATACCAACGAGTGGTAAATTAGTTTCTAGTGGGAAAAGGGTCAGCAAAGGGCCTTTGAGGAGTTAAAGAAGAAGATCAATAAAACTTCAATTTTGGCATTATGAAATTTGCAATATCCCTTTGAAGTGGATATAGATGTGAGTGGGTATGCTAGGGGAGTGGTCTTGTTGTAAGGAGGAGGGCCTGTATGCTATCATTATGAAGTATTTCATGGGGTGGTTCTCAACTACACTACTTATGACAAAAATATCTATGCCTTGGTGAAAACTATGAAGTGGAAACACTCTCTAATGGAGAAGAAGGCAATAATCCACATCGATCATTAGCCACTACAGTACCTATAGGCCTATAGTAAGCTACAACAAACCATGCACTATAAGTGGATAGGGTTTCTACACCAATTTCATTTAATGATAAAGTATAAGAAGGGTAGCACTAAAAATTTGGATGACATGCTTTCAAGGAAGCCCACATCAAAGTGGACAACTTTGGGAACTCTGATGCACATGGATCTATTCATTCATGATACATACACATAAGAATATTCATAGGATGAGGATTTCAAATAGGTGTTTCAATAGTTGCAAATATAGATTCATGTGCATGATGGTGACAACACAATTGATTTCTGTCTCCAAGATAGGTTACTCTACAAGTTGGATGAGTTATGTGTCCCTAAAGGTGAGTTACTGCAACTGATTAGAGAGCCTCACACCTCTAAGGTTGCAAGAAATTTTGGTGTAGGGAAGATATTGGCCAACTTTTAGAGGTATGTGTATTGGCCTAAATGCAAGAATAGGTAGTTAAGTTCATAAGAGGGTGAATTATTTTTTGTACCAACAAGACTAGTAATAATAAATAAGGTCTATATTGTCCCTTTCCTGAGTACCCACTCATCCTTGGGAAAAAATTTCTAGGGATTTTGTGGGAGGTTTACCAACAACCTAGAAGAGACATGACTACCTATTTGTGATAGTTTATAGGTTTAGTAAAATGTGTGTTTAATGCCTTGTAAAATACCATCAACAAGAACGAAGTTGTGAACTTATTCTTTGGACAAGTCTAGGTGTTTCAGATAAAGACACAAGATTTATCAGTGATACATTGTGGGAAAAGATGGACACAAGATTGAAAAGGTCTGTAACATTCCATCCACCAAAAAATGGAAAAACAAAAGTATTCAATAGGACTTTGTTGTAGCTTTTGATGGGTTACAATCAGAAGCATCTAAATTTTTGGGATGAAAATATAGTATATGTAGATCACTCTTATAACAGAGTAGTCCATGCTTCCACTGGTAAGTGCCCATTTGAGACTTGTTTTGGATATTTACAACCTTGATTTTTGGATATTTCATATGGGATGTAAGGAGGAGTCAGGGAGGATCTTACAAGGGATCCCTTAAGGGCAGAAAAAATTGTTGAGAAGATTATATATATCCACTTATATGTACAAGAGATACTGTATAAGTCACGGAAAAAGTACAAGGTTAGGCATGATCAACATAGAACAAAGAAGTCCTATATGGTGGGAGATAGAGTATGGTTATAATTGAACAAGGAGAGACTACAGGGTCCTGGTAATAAAATCAAGGCTCTGCAATATGGTCCCTTTTAGATACTAGAACAATTTGGAGAGAACGCCTATAGATTCAATATACCTCCATACATGTGCATTTACTTAGTGGTGAATGTAGACAATCTAAAACTCTATGAGCCTTCCATGCTAGAACGAGAAGAGGAATAACTCTGTTGGAATTTTGGGTATCCCGTAAGGTATTTTCGAGAAGGATACCAACCAAAAGTTGTTGGTTGGGAAATTTACCCAAAAATTAGGTTTTGGACCCAAAGTGTGGGTTTATGACAAAAAAAACTAATTATTTATTCTTAAGGGTTGAGAAGTGAAAATCCTAGATCTAAAGGTTTCCTAAGTAACCATAAATGAAAAGGATAAGTAAAGGAGACATAAGGTGAGGTATCACACATTGTGTGCAAGAGAGATGTGACTTATCTTGTGCAAGGAAAGCCCTAGGAGGGCCAATTTCTTCTCATGGAGGTTGAGTAACCTTGAGAGAAGACACTACCACAATTCTAAGAAGGTATAATCAAGGGTTGGAGAAGCATCAAGGTAGAAAATTTTTTGAGGGGTTGAGATCAAGCCGAGTTTTTTTAGGGCACAATAAAAGCCAAGAGCTTCCCATGTTAATTAACCTTGAAGGAAGCTGAGTGTAAACCAAAGATGTAGAAGAGTTCTGAGGGAAAAGGTTTCCATGAACAAAGATTACCACATTTTAATTCATCTTGTGAAGACTACTAATCCTAAGCCACATATATGAGAGAATATGGGTTTTCTAAATGAATCGTTATGTGTAATAGAAAAAGGGTTGTGAAGCATCTCTGCCTAGGTCGAGTTAAGTTTTGTGATTTTGGAGAGGGCCAAAGCCCTATTTTTGTGTGAATAGGGAGCCTGCAAGGCTATGAAGTTGCTAAAAAGAGGGTTGAGATCCATTTGGTCATACCCAAAGCTATAAAGAGGGTCACAAGATGATATTAGGAGGCCGCAGGATGACTGTTACGAGGTTGATAGGCATTAGAAGGTTTTATTAATAGGGAGGAATTACTTCATTCGTAATTAGAAGCCAACAAAGCGTTTAAGGGTCAGTAATTTGTTGAAGATGATTGTAGAGGAATAACTGCTAAATTTTTTCCATCAAGGAGGATTGGATAGTGTTGGTTTGAGGACAATATATAGTGATTTGAAAGGAATATATACTATGATATGTTGAGCATATTTCCTAAAGTATATTCACAAATGAAGTTGTCAATAGAGTGTATTTTTAAGGCTTGTTATGCAATGAGTTGGAAGGATAAAGATTGTTGCGAGTAGCTGTTTTTGTGAGTAGTTGGTGTTTATGTGCTAATGTACAATGCATTTGAAGGATAAAAAATACTATTAGCAGTTGATGGACAAAGGGGTATTTCTATTTGATCCAAGGAGGAAAAGGACCTGCCATGTGTTAAGACAAAATTGTATTGAAAGGGCTGATCTAGAAGGGCTACATCAATAATTAAGTTAAGTTCTTGTTCTTATCTATTTTTCTGGGTAGATTGTAGATCTGAAGTAGAAGATTGCAAGCCCTAATTTGTATACTATGTATACTAGCTATACTAGTGATCGAGGGCCATGATCCTTGGTACAAGAGCCCCATTATTTTTTTGTTGATGGACTAATATAATAATTGAGCTTTGGGATCAAATCTTTGTGTACAAAATTGATCTCACTTTTGAATATTTTCGTTGTGTAAAGTGCTAGTAATTTTGGGGTTTCTAGTGTTTCTATGTGTGTGATTAACCTTAAGCCATATCTAGGGCCCAAGGAAAAATTCAACATGGGATCAGAGATACTTGAAGGAAAATGGATCAAAGTGTGCCTAGGAAGCATAGTGTTCTAGTGAAGGTTGTGTAGACTCAAAGGGATTGTAGCTTCAAAGGGAGATTACAAATCCTTTGTCAACTCTAATATGTAAGTTTGAATCTTTAGGTTCTAATGAGACATAAAATATTCCAGCCCATGCAAGGACAGTAAAAAACCATGAGATAAAATTCATGGTGGTGCAAGTATAGTTGTATATCCTACGAAGAAAAGCATGTATCACGATGGAAATTTCATGTTGCATGTGAGAACATTCATGCACCATGGAAGAAAAAGCTAGGCCTAGTACAAAGAAGTCATAACACATATAAGGATGGATATGTATATGCAAGTAAAGTCATGAATCATGCGAGGGCAGGCATGGCCATGCAAGGAAATTCATGGAGCTGGAAGTGTGAAGGAAATACCTTCCTCACTAAGAGGGACTGTTGGAATTTTGAGAAGCTCGGAAGGTATTTCTGAAAATTTTACCAACCAAATGTTGTTTTTTGGGAAATTTACCCAAAAGTGGGGTTTTGGACCCAAAGTGTGGGTTTAGGACCAATTTTTTTTTTTTAATGGTTGAGAAGCGAAAACCCTAGATCTAGAGGTTTCCTAATTAACCCTAAAGGAAAACGATAAATAGAGGAGACCAATGGTGAGTATCACACATTGTGTACAAGAGAGATGTGACCTCTATTGTGCAAGGAGAGCCCTAGGAGGGCCAAGTTCTAATCATGGAGGTCAAGTACCCTCAAGAGAAGACACAACTATATTTCTAAGAAGGTCGAGTCAAGGGTTGGAGATGTAGCAAGGTAGCAAAGTTTTTGAAGGGCTAAGATAAGGCCAAGTTTTCTTAGGGCCTAATCAAAGCAAATATCTACCCATGTTTCTTAACCTTGAAGGAAGCTGAGTGTGAATTAGGGCTGAAGAAGAGGGCTGAGGGCAAGGGTTTCCATGAATAGAGGTAACCACAATGCAATTCATCTTGTGAATACTACTAACCTAAGCCCCTAAGGGTTTGCTAAGTGAATGGTTATGTGCAAGAGAAAAAGGGTTGTGAAGCATCTCTTCCTAGGTCGAGTTAAGTTTTGTGCTTTGGGAGAGGGTTGAATCCCTATTTCTATGTGAACGTGGAGGTCACAAGGTTTTAAAGTTGTTGGAAAGAGGGCCAAGCTCCCTTAGGTCATACACAAAGCTAAAACGAGGGTCGTGTGTTGAAATAAGAGGGTTTTCGGATGAGATTATGAGGTTGTAGGAGGGTTTCTACAGGTCCAAGAGGCCTCCGTAGGTTGGATGCACAAGGTTGATTTACTTAAGGCCTAAGTAGAAGCCAGTGAAGGGTTTAAGGGTCAGTAATTTGTTGAATATTATTGCATAGGCATAACTACTAAATTATGTCCATCAAGGAGGATTGGAAAGTGCTATTTTGAGGGAAATATACTATGATCTAAAAGAAATACCTACTGTGAGATGTTGAGCGTATTCTAAAGTCATTTCGCAAACAAATTTGTGAGAAGAGTGTATTTTCAAGGATTGTTATGTATTTAGTTAGAAGGATAAAGCTTGTTGTGAGTAGTAGGTGTTTATGGGTTGATGTATATTGCATTTGAAGGAACAAAAAAAAAATAGAATATGGTGGAAAAGGGGTATTTATATGTGATCCAAGGAGGCAAAGGACCTGCTAGGTGTCAATAAAAAAGTGAACTGAAACGGTTGATCTATAAGGGCTACATCAACAATTAAGTTAATTTCTTTTTCTTGTCTATTTTTCTAAGTAGATTGCAGATCTGAAGTAGCAGATTGTAAGCCCTAATTTATAAACAATGTATACTAGTTGTACTCGTTATTGAGGGCCATGATCCTTGATACAAGATCCCCATGAGTCTTTTATTGATTGAATAATAAAATAATCAAGCTTTGGGCTCAAATATCTGTGTACTAAATTGATATCAATGCTGAAGATTTTCGTTGTGCAAAGTGCTAGTAAGTTGGGGGTTTATAGTGTGTCTGTGTGTGTGATTAACCTCAAACTAGATCTAGGGCCTAAGGAAAAATTCAACAAGGTCCTATCTTCTGTAGAAGATTTTATACTAGATGCTCAGGTAGAGTTGACAAAGGATACAATTTTACAAAAGAGGTCCAAAACTACAAGAAAAGGGTAGCATGACCTTTGCAAGATTAGGTTGAAAGGAAAATTTCCAGACAAAGATAAATGGTACACCTCAGAGAATCTAGAGGAAAAATTTCCTCACCTCATTTAGTAAAAGATTTTGGGACCAAAAGCCTCCAAAAATTGAGAGATGTGATCCATATTAGATCATTATATTATTACTTTTGGAAAAAGTGGAGGAATCAACTAAGAGGACCATTTTTAATGAAGGTCCCCATTTGACAAATTGGGGTCTGAAACCTTTTAGAAGCAGTTTGAGGCATCAAATGCCATTTTTTTGGGGTAATAATTTCTCGCTTAAGCGCGAGGCCCCCTATTGAGAATTCATAATGCAAGTAGATTAGAGTAGATTTATCTTAACTTGATAATTACTTGTGAATTCTTGTTGGATTATTATTAATTTAGCATTCTCTTATTCATTAATCAATTACCAAAATTAAAAAACATAAAGATCACAAGAGACAAAGAACACAAATATGTAGGCTCCAAGCGAGGGCAAAACCCCACAAGGGGGAAAACCCAAGAAATCCTCTTCTTATAGAATTAGATCAAAGTGAGATATCCAAGACCCAATACCAAGACCAAGACTAAGAGTATCACAATGAACCCAAGTCAACCCTCCTACAAGTCTCTTCCACTAATTCAAAGTCAACAAAATCAACGCTGCTCAAATTTTTGAATTTTGGTCATCCCCTAAAAATTCAGTCCTTGAAATTTCAGCCTTGTAATAGCTCTAAAAAACCACAAAGAATACTTGCACGTGTGGACATATTAGGGCAGAAAACAAGACGTTCTCTCTCTTCACTCTCTCTCTCCTTTGAATTTGTTGTTTTCCTTCTTCTTTCTTGCACAAAAATCGACGTGATGTCAAAATGTGGAGCATAGGTGCCAATATATAGTTGTTCTACCATATGAAGAGACACAAATTATGGGTTGAAAAACTTGTCCATATAGAGGGTCAACTTGGTCTTGTGGAGACACATTGACTCAAAAATATATTTCTTTTCTAAATGGTACTTTGACTCAATGACTCATAATGAATTTTATTTTGACTCAAATGACCCTACAAGCATGAAGAATGCACATTGACTAATGATAATGATAATAATAATAATAATAATAATTTATTTTTCTTCTTTTTTATTTTACATGAAATACATATTGATACAAATACAACGATAATTATGAAGACCAAACCTAGTTACATTTCTAACACTCCCTCTTAACTAGGGGCTGTTCATAATGACACAACAAGATACCATGATACTCTCAAATTGAAATATTCTCATAATAAGATTTTGGATTGATAAGAATCATCATCATCATGATAACCAATAATGAAAAACATAGCAAGGCCTTGAATGACAATCTCTATCTCTCCATTAGAGCAGAGCACAATGTTGGGAGGCATAAATTTGGACACCACCACCGCCTCTCTCCAGGCACATATCCAATCCATATGTTCATCAAGTATGTCCTCACATGACTATTCTTATCTTTGATTTCCAATCCTCAAAGAATATCAGTCCTCAAGACTACTCTTATCTTGGATACTCTATCCTCAAAGAGTATCGGTCCTTCTGACTACTCCTATATTGGATACCATTCCCCAAGGAGTATTGGTCTCATATGCTTATCCAATCCTCCATTTTCCCTACTAGTGCCTTCACTAGGCTTACAACTGTTAGTCCTGGCCATAATGCATGACACATGGAGAATACAATGTCCACTATCACTCCCTCTCAACTAGGGAGAAAATCCTCACTCCCTCTCAAAAAGGGAGGAATAACCACAGGGCCTTGACTTGTTTCAAAAATATTATCAAAGCATCTACTACATGTTCTTCCGTGGAAATATATTGTAGTTGCTGGGCTCCAATATACATCTCATCACAACGAGCTTCAAACTTCTTTGGTATTTGTCAACCTTTACATAGATTCAACATGCCATCAAGTATTTCATCAAACATCATATGGAGCCAAAATTCTTCGTATTTGATTACACAAGCCTTCACATCTTCTTTCTTCATATTGCAACATAATTCTACTTCACAACTGACTGTACAATTTCCACATTTACTTCCTCAGGAATCTGTTATGTATTTCATGATGTTTCTTCTTCTTAACATTGCCAAATCTTATTGATATTGTTCCAATCTTCAAGTTTTAATATTTTCTAAGTCAAATTCTGCCTCTAGCTCCCTCTGAAGTTGATATTGCTTCCTTCACATTATCTCACTTAACATTCTTCAAGAAATCATAAAAGATCCTAATTATCGATAGTATATTTATCAACATCTATACTGTCAACCAATCCTATATCAAACCAATCATAGCTCCATATTTCTAGATAATGTAGGTGAACTTCTAATCAACTTCTTATTCCTCCTTAATCTTCACTCTTTACACCATTATTTCAATTCTTCTAACTGTTAGTAAATATTAGATAGTTCTTTTGTTTTCTTGCAACCTTGGTTAGAAGACCATGAAAGAAAAAAAATGCAATGCACAAAGATAATATCATTAATAGTAATCAATAAGATGTATAATACTTATCTTTTTTAAGAAGGGGTAGCTCCCTCTTAATCTAAAATTTGTTCTCCAACTTTGTTTTCACATTAGCATGATGTAATTATTAATTTAGGATTATATTTACCTCTTACATCATAAATGATTGGATAGGGTTTTTGTTCCCAGGGTTCTTCTTAGTCTAAATTATGCTAGGTTTTACACACCCTAGATGCCAAAAGTCTTTAATACCTACCATACAAAATTGTGAATTATACAGACATACTTGGAGGCTTAGTTTCAAAACCATAGTGATACTATTGACAAGCCATCTATAAAATATTTTGTTTCTTGATCATACATACCTATTCTTCACATGTAAGGAAAATTTTCAAAATTCATATCCATGATCTCTAATATGCTAGTGAATTTTTTAAAAGAATAGGAGATCATTAGCTTTCGCCATGACTTAGAAAACTTAGCATCACATGCAATATAATTACCATAAGTCATTAATTTCAAATGAACAAAATATGTACATACCTTTTTCAACCTTAATTTTCCATCCTCGTAGAAATGTGAGCCTTTTACATGTACCAACTTACTTCAACAAGGGTACCTCAATCCTTCAATCATAGAAATTTCTTTGGACTACTAGATTTTTCTTGGTTCCTTTCAAGCTTCACAGATAGGCCAACTTCATGGTGTGACTAGTCCTTCTTGTATGTATAACTGCTTCTCATACTTGTGCTTCAGATATATTGTCATAGCTCTTTCTATGATTTCATTTCTTCCTTCAAATTGGAATGTCACAGGTATGTTCTCTATAAATATTTATTAGTGCCTCAAAGTTTGCATCCTTCTTCATTTCAGGTTCTAACAAAGAATTATAGTGTTGTAGAAGGATCAGATATCATCATGATTACTTGTTTATGTAGTTTCCTAGTGACTAGAATCATTAGATATTTGTATCATTGTAGATATGGTATACTTCTTCATGCGTCTTCTATACTTTTGAACTTATTGATAAAAAATGTCAATTGTCTCAGAGATGATCTGCTACAACAAGGTGACATAGAACTTTCAACTCTTTGTCTTTTGTATATGCTGCTATAAAATCTATTATGTCCTTCCCACACATCTTGGTGTCACTGAAACTTGGATCAACCTATCATCAAATGTATCTCAGAACTCAGACTACTCATAAAATTTCATATACCATAGTGTCATATAAAATTTGGATGTCATCACAGAATGGTTGGTTTTGTCACAGGTCTAGGTCTCCTTGTTTTTATATTGTACATACAAAATACTTCCAAATTACAAAATTAGATGCTTTATCAAACCTGAGAGAAGTTCCTCATGATTAGATTCAAGTTGTATGAATATAGAGCCACAAGTATGCAAAAATGTAAACTTAGTTCTTTAACAATCATTCTTATAAACTTTGTCTCAGGCTGATTATTGAATGTTCAGATGTAATAGTGATTTGTCACAATGATCTCTTGTTATATCAGTTACCATAGGCCTTTTCTATTCTAGGTCAAAGTGTAGACTTCAATTCATAAAATATCACAGTATCGTCCTTCCAAAATGATTATAGACCTTTTTAAAAGGAGATCTTCCAACAATATCCTCTAGAGATTGATGGTTGTTGCTTCAAGGCTTCTTTTTTTATAGGCTCAATAGAAATAGATATAACTGCTACACATAGTGTCCTCAAATGTCCCTATTAAAAGAGTGTCTTGAGAGTGCTATAAATGTTGTAGAAGTGCCTTCAAGGGTGCCAACAAGATGTGATATTTAGACTACTTTCCTTTAATCTTAGCTCTGATACATTGTTGAGAAATCATAATGCATGTATATTAAAGTATATTTCTATTAAATTGTTAATTAATTGTGAATGTTTGTTGGATTCTTATTAATTTAATGTTCTCTTATTCATTAATAAATTACCAAAATTACAAAACATAAATATCACAAGAGACAAAGAACACAAAGATGTAGGATCCAAGCCAGGGCAAAACCCCACAAGGGGTAAAACCCAAGAAATCTTCTTCTGATAGAATAAAATCAAAGTGAGATATCCAAGACCCAAGGCCAAGACCAAGATTGTCACAATGAACCCAAGTCATCCCTCCTCCAAGTTTCTTCCACCAAGTCAAATTCAATAAAGTCAATATTGGTCAAATTTCTGAATTTTGGTCATCCCCTAAAAATTCGACCCCTGAAATTTCAGTCTTGTAACAACTCTAAAAAATCACAGATAATACGTAAACGTGTGGACATATAAGGGCATAAAACAAGGCCTTCTCACTCCTTTTACTTCACACTCTCTCTCCTTTGACTTTGTTCGTTTCTTTCTTATTTCTTGCACAAAAATCGATGTGATGTCAAAATGTGGAGCATAGGTGCCAATATATAGTTGTTCGACCATATGAAGAGACACAACTTATGGGATGACCAACTTGTCCATCTGGAGCGCTGACTTGGTCTTGTGAAAACACATTGACTAAAAAATAAATTTATTTTATTTTCTTTCAAAAAGACCAAATGGGAGTTTGACTCAATGACTCATAATACATTTTATTTTGATTCAAATCACCCTACAAGCATGAATAACATGCTTTGACTAATGAAAATAATAATAATAATAGTAATAATAATAATAATAACAATAATAAAAAAATATTTTTCTTCTTTTTTGTTTGACATGAAATACATATTGATACAAATACAATGATAATTATGAATACCAAACCTAATTACATTTGCAACACCCCCTAGGCTTTGAAAGCTTCCAGGGGCAGTTTGAGGTATCAAACAAAATTGTTTGGGAGTAAAAGTTTTATACTTAAGCATGAAACCCCCCTAGCATTATTATACACATATGTACCATTCCAATGATTCATGAATCACCTCAATTTAATTTTTTATTCCAAAACAAATAGTATTTTTGAGAATGCATTCATTGATCTCCATAGTGAGAGTAGTTCTCACTGAAAAAGAGAACTACCATGAGTGGTCCAGTAAGATAAATCACACTTTTATTTTCAAGGAGTTGTGGAAAGGGGTTTGTGAATGAGAAGGAGACAATGCACCTGAAAATCCCACTTCAAATAAAGAGTTGATCATTTATGAAAACAATAACAACAAGGCCTATGCCTTGATTTCATCGTCAGTAAATGAAGAGGTGAATCACCATATTTCTCCATTTTCAAATTCCTTTTAAGCCTTAAATAAGTTGAAGGAATTGTATGAATCACACTCTGAAGTTGAAGCTGTTAAATTCAGATGATCAAGTTGTTCAATCTTGAGTTGAAAAATGATGACCCTCTTACCTTAAGATAAAAAATAAGCTCCATTATGCATGACATAAAAGAAACTAGTGTTGCAATAGATATTCCTCTCATATATTATGTCAAGGCACTATATCCCACCTATTCAAATTATCTTGAGTCATTTCAAGAAAGTGGAAACCTTAAGGAGATTGATTTTGACTCCCTTGAAAATATTTTTTCTAAAAGAGAGAAGGATTTTGGGAAGAAGACAAATCCTTAGTATTCTGAAGAAGTTGTGTGCCTTGCACAAAAAGGGAAGAATCATGCACATGATTCTTCTAGATGAATAGGTGGCCAAAGAGGAAGAGGAAGGAAGGATTTTAGAGGCATGGGGGAAAATTATTTCAAAGGAGAAAATTCTGATCTTCATTACATACGACGAAATAGATATGGACATGATGCTTCCAAATGTAAGATGCCTTGGGACAAAATCGAGCAGGAAATACATGAAGGAAAAGGTAAAACACCCAACAAAGAGAAAGGTAAAGCATCTAAGTCCTCTCATTATGTCGTGGCACATTGAAACATTGGAGTAACTGAAGACTTATTCAATACTTCACTTGCTTCATGGAAAGATGCTTGGCTGCTTGATTTAGGAGCAAATTTCCACATGAATTTCAGAAGATATTTATTTGAAGAATTCACTAATAATTTTGATGGAGAAATATACTTTGCAGACAAGTCAAAACTCAAGCCATCAGGGCTTGGCACCATCAGGATTAAGCTACCTGGTCTTCCATATTTTCTTCTAAATGATGTTCTATACCTCAAAATTGAGGAGAAACTTGTTGTATTTGGTCCACATCTTCTAGAAAGGACACTCCATTCACATATTTTATGGCAAGTTTGAGGTCAAAAAATAATCATATCACTCACTTGTCATGAATGGGATAGAAAAAGAAAGACTATTGAAGCTACAAGGAACCTCTGCTTGTGCACGAAACGTTTCATACAGTTCTCACTATGATGAACGTACATTTCCATCAAGTATTTTATGGCATGATATATTTGGACACTTGAACTATGAAAACCTTCATTTGTTGAAGAAAAAATGGTGTTACTGGTTTTCCTACAATTCCTAGGAAACTTAAGCAATGTGGTGCTTTTATCTTAGGAAAGCACAAAAAACAATATTTTCATGATTCTAATTCCATAGCACATAGAAAAATTGAACTCATTCATTCTGATTTATGTGGCCCAATGCCCATTCCTTCTACAAATGGTAATAAATATATGATGACATTTATTGATGATGACACCATAATGTGTTGGGTTTATTTATTGAAGAATAATTATGAATCTTTTGAAACATTCAAAAAATTTCATGGATGGATTGAAAATGATTCACAATCTCATCTGTAGAAAATCTCTAACACAACTCTGATACCATGTAGAAATTATACAACAAGCATGTATATCATGGATTCAATATGATCTAACAATGTACTAAAGTTAAATACTAAATCGCTTCTACAAATCGATTGTAGAATTAAAAACACAATCGCCAATCACATGAAGCAAAGAAGAATCAATCAAGCCACAACACAGATAATTTCCCAGAGAAAGATTGCTGCTCAAAACCCCACTATCTTCTATTATATATTCAACATGGAATCATGAAACAATTACATACATCTCTTCTCAAAAGAGCCCTCTTGTAATCAGCTAATTGTCTCACACTTTCTCAAATAAAACTGACCAATACTTAGCCAATTTATTGCCTCCAAACAACCTACCTTGCTTGGGAAATCCCTGATGAATGAAATCCCTTTTATTTTGGAATTTTTGCCTTCCTTGACTGTGCAAGTATCATGGACACTCGAATGGGAGTTTAGTTGCATGGGTGCAACCCAATAATCCTACAATTGATAGTCAACTTCCCTTTCACCTAGATCTCAACCGGGTCTCCACTGGATCTAACACAAATTCAACTAATAATAGTAAATCCTTAGTTGCATGTGAGATTGCTAATTGCAAATTAATTAATATTTAATTCACTTGATCTCTCACTAGTGTATATAATAGTTAAAACTAGAAAAACTGATTTTAACTCACTTAACTGAGTTAAACTGATTACAAACTGCATTAACTAATGCGCCATTTCACTTCGACCTCTGTTACAACTATAATTACTCTGCATGCCTCATCAACTACCTCTAACTTGTAATTCATGAGATAACTAAGTTTATCACACTCAGTTAACTATTACAAGTTATTTTGAGACTAGATTACATTTTATTGTCCATCTTAATTAAGGGATAACTAAAATAGACATGCACCAAATTTAGCCCACACTAGTGTAGGTGCTGCTAAGACCTGTGGTCCCACCCTAGTGTAGGTGCTGCTTGGACCTCCTGGTCCCACACTAGGCGTGGGTGCTGAAATTTATTGTTGAATCTCAACACTCCCTCTCAACAAGAAAGGGATTATCCTTCACCCCGATCCTGCCTCTATGGTATTCGAAATTTCTCCTGGCGAGTGCCTTAGTCAAAATATCTGCATCCTGATCTTCCTTGGGAATGTACTGAAGAAAAATTATTCTCCTCTGCACACAATCTCTAATATGGTGGTACCATATATCAATGTGCTTGGATCTATCATGAAACACAAGATTAATTGAGAGTTTAATGCAACTTTGATTATTGCACTGAATCACTATCGGATCCATCTGAGAACCAAAAAAACCAAGCAATATCTTTCTCATCTAGATAGCCTCACATGCAGATTGAATTGCTTCCATGTACTCTGCTTCCACTGAACTGAGTGCCACAGATCGCTGCTTCCTGTTGTACCAAGAAATTGCTGAAGATCCCTCCTGATGTGCTCTTTTTGTCTGATGGACTTCCTACCCAATTTGCATCTATTAAGCCTTGAAGCTTCACTCCTCTATCCATCTGTACCATAGAACATACTCTGATGTGCCCCTTAGGTATCTCAAGACATGCTTCCCCACCTTCCAAAAGAGCTTGGTAGGCTTAACCATAGCTTGACTAAGCTGGTTAACTTTGTAGCAAATGTCTGGTCTGGTGTTCACTAGATACATCAGTGAACCAACTAACTGCTTGTAGATAGTAGTATCCACTACCTCTCCAGAAGTAGCATCCTCTTTCCTGCAATTTCTTGGAAGAGGAGTATCCATGGGTTTGCAGCTATCCATGTGAAACTTACCCAATATCTCTTTGGAATACTTGCCTTGAGAAACAAATATTTCACCATCCTGCTGCCATATTTCCAAACCAAGGAAATAATGAAGGCATCCCATGTCCTTAATTTCGAAATACCTTTCAAGATCCTCCTTGCATGAGTGTATCAACTTCTCATCACCAGTCAAAATTAGATCATCAACATAAAGAACAATAATCAATAGCTTACCCTCAACCACAATCTAATATAGGTTTGCATCAACTTCACTTTTGGTGAATCCCAGTCCGGTGAAATAATTGTATATCCGAGTGTACCAAGCACGAGGTGCTTGTTTCATCCCATACATTTCTCTCTTGAGTCGACACACATGCAACTCACTGTCGAAAATCTCGAAACCTTCTGTTTTCTCTATGTACACTTCTTCCTCAATCACTCCATTGAGAAACACAATTTTCACATCCATCTGATGAATGTTCTAGCCCATCTGTGCTGAGAGTGAAAGGATGGATCTAATGGAAGAGTACCTTGCAACAGGTGCAAAAGTATCATCATAATTGATCCCCTCAATCTGTGAGAATCCCGGGGCCACAAATATGGCCTTGTATTTCTCCACACTCCCATCAAAATCTTGCTTTACCTTGTAGATCCATCTAGATCCAACCACTGATTTGTCTACTGGTCTTGGGACAATCTCCCATGCACTATTCTTGACAATGGAATCATACTCCTCCACCATTGCATCAACCCAAGTTGGTTGCTGCACTACCTCCTGAAAGGAAGATGGTTTAGTCACAATAAATTTTCTCATAAGAGCCATGTATCCAGTAAACCTGTCTGGAGACTGTCTTTTTCTACGCTGTGAAGTAGGGGCTCCCACATTCTCTACAGCATCAATTCTCTATATATCATCTTCCATGGTGCGCCTTCTGCCATTTCTGATGGATGGCTCCAAATGAGTGTTTTATGCCACTCCATGATCCTCATCATGTGGCTGCTCCACATCGTGAGGCTCATCCTTGGGAACCAAAATTTCCTCCTCTGCATGCAAGTCCAACTCCCTCTCAAGGGACAACCACATGAGTTTCTCCTCGTAAAATTTTATATCTTGTCGCACAACAATCATTCTACTGTTTGGAAAATATGCCTGATAGTTGTGGGGTATTTTAGTGTACCCCACAAAAATATCGATCTCAGTTGTTGGTTCCAGCTTCTTCCTGGCGTCTTTGGTCACATGCACATAAATAGATGAGCCAAAAATATTAAAGTGTGAAACATAAGGTTTCTTACCAGTGAAAGCCTCCTCTAGTGTACTCATGCCAAGTATTCTATGAGGACAATGGTTCTGCACAAATACCACAACGTTGCATGCTTCCACCCACATATGCATCAGTAGGCCTTGATCATGCAACATCACTCTTGCTGCACCCAAAATCGTTATGTTCTTTCTTTCAGCGACCCCATTCTACTGTGGGTTATGAGGTGTTATCATTTCTCTTCAAATTCCTTCTTTTCTGTAGAAGTTCTTGAATTCATTAGAGATGTACTCTCCACCATTATTTCTCCTAAGAGCGTTCACTTGCTTTCGCGTGTCTTTCTCCATCAGTTCTTTAAACTCAAGAAACCTTGAGAATGTTCGATCTTTCTTCTACATGAAGAAGATCCAGCACTTACGACAAAATTCATCAACAAATATCACATAGTAATTATGTTTTGCTGTCGAAGAAATAGAGAATGGTCCACACACGTCTATGTGAACTCTCTCAAGGATCCCCGAAGCTCGGTTCTCATTCTCATGAAAGGTGGCCTTTACATATTTTCCCATAGTACATCCCTTGCATGTGTCTGACTGCACAAGTGTAACCTTGGGAAGACCATTATATATCTGCTGCAGGACTTTCAAGGCTCCATGGTGAATATGACCCAATCTCATGTGCCATAATTTTCCTTCACCCTGGCTTGCCACTTTGTCCACCTTGCCCATAAATGCTGTGCAACCATCTACATCTAGCTTGTAGAGATTCTTAACTCAAATCCCTATCTTCTTGGCTTGTCCTGTTGTTTTGTGTCACAGGAAATATTTTCCTTCATTAAAAACAACATCATAGCCTCTATCCTCCAACATTGCAAATGAGACTAAATTTTTCTTCAAACTTGGTATATGCATTACATATTTTAATTGAAAGGGTTTACTTGACTGCCTTTGGAAGGTAATGGTGCCAATGCTGGTAGCACTGTACCACCCATGATTACCCATTTCAATATGCATATGGAGATCCTTCTCCTCCAAGCTACTGAAAATTTTCTTGTCTCCCGACATGTGAAAGGAAGTGCCACTATCCAAATACCACACAGATCCCAATGCACTTGACACCATGCATGCAATCAATGATAAGTCAAGCTCAAATTGTGAGGCAAAATCCTCACTAGCTGCAGATCATCCTGCCTTCTTGTTCTTCTTCTTTTGTGGATTTAGTAGCATAATGCCCATGCCCGTGACAATGAAAACACTTCACCATGGACATGCCTCGCTTATTTCCATCTTTGGACTCAGATTTGGAATGGAATTTCTTCCGCTTCCCCTTCTCCCCCTCGGTAGCCAAAGAAAAATCTTCTTCATCTTAATTCTTAGATGAAGATCCATCTCTGGTGTTCTGTCTGAACTCCTCCTGCACCAAATACGACCACATTCCTTCCCAATCTGGCAACTTTTCCCTTCCATTGACAGAGTCTTGATAACTGTGCCAACTCTTAGGAAGTCCTAGGAGAGCCAAGCTCACCAAATCATCATCAGCAACAGTTATTCCAATGCTCCCCAGCTCATCCTGACATTGGACAAACTTTGTTAAATATTTTGGCATGGAGTCGCCTTTCTCCATCTTGATCTTCCTGAGTTTATTTTTGAGCACCAATTTACTATGGTCATTGCTTCTTTAAAATATATCCGTCAAAGCCTTCCACATTGCATATGGTGTGGCTTTCCCATGGAGGCTTGAGACAACGTGGTATCGTACTCCCTCCAATAGGATCCTCCTTGCTTTTACCACTTTCTTTTTCCATGCATCAAGATTTGCAGCGTCTGTCACAGCGGGTTTAGGAAAATCATTGTGAATGAATTCCTTCAACCCATTGTCTTCAAGTACTGCCTCCATCCTATCCTTCCAAGAAATATAATTTGAGCTGCCCTTGAGTGCATAATCCAACCTCAAGACATTGAAATCCATTTCGATCTTGAATCATTTGTAGCACCAAGAAAGTCTTTCTGCAAATTAAAATTCTATCCAGTCACAAACTAAACTCCTCCTTCACTATTGTGATTTCCTGTGCTTTGATACCATGTAGAAAATATCTAACACAACTCTGATACCATGTAGAAATTATAGAAAAAACATGTATATCATGTATTCAATCTGATCTAATAATTTACTAAAGTTAAATACTGAATCGTTTCTACAAATCAATTGTGGAATTAAAAACACAATTGCTAATCACATGAAGCAAAGAAGAATCAATCAAGCCACAACAGAGATAATTTCCCGGGGAAATATTGCTGCTCAAAACCCCACTATCTTCTATTGTATATTAAGCATGGAATCATGAAACAATTACATACAACTCTTCTCACAAGAGCCCTCTCATACTCAGCTAATTGTCTCACACTGTCTCAAATAAAACTGACCAATACTTAGCCAATTTACTGCCTCCAGATAGCTTTCCTTTCTTGCGCAATCCCTAATGAATGCAATCCCTATTATTTTATAATTTTGGCCTTCCTTGATTGCGCAAGTATCATGGTCACTCCAATGGGTGTTTGGTTGCATGGGTGCAACCCAATAATCCTACAACTGATAGTCAAATTCTCTTTCACCTAGATCTCAACTAGGTCTCCACTGGATCTGACATGCATGTAGATAATAATAGTAAATCCTTAGTTGCATGTGAGATTGTTGATTGTGAATTACTTAATATTTAATTCACTTGATCTCTCACTACTGTATCTAACAGTTACAACTAGCACAACTGAGTTTAACTCACTTAACTGAGTTAAACTGATTACAACTTGCATTAACTAATGCACCACTTCACTTCAAACTCTGTTACAACTAGAATTAATCTGCATGCCTCACCAACTACCTCTAACTCGAAATTCATGAGCTAACGGAGTTTATCACACTTAGTTAACTATTACAAGTTATTTTGAGATTAGATTGCATTTTATTTTCCATATTAATTAAGGGATAACTAAAATATACATGCACCAAATTTATCCCACACCAGTGTAGGTTCTGCTAATACCTGTGGTCCCACCATAGTGTAGGTTCTGCTTGGATCTCTTGGTCCCACACTAGGTGTGGGTGCTGAAATTTCTTGCTGAATCTCAACATCATATTGGCTTTATTCATACTAATAATGGAAAATAATACACTTCAAATGAATTTGAAAACTATCTTCGCAAACCTAGGATCAAACATCAAACAACCGTACCCTATAATCCACAACAGAACAGAGTAGATAAAATAATGAATAGGACAATATTAAATAAGGTACATTCCATGATGTTTTTCAAGAATGTTAAGATGATTTTTTGGGATGATGCAGTTCTATGTGTTGTTTATATAAAGAATAGGTGTCCATATAATGCTATAAAAAACAAGACTCCCTATGAAATGTGGTATAGCCACATTCCTTCGGTGAGGCATCTTAGGGTTTTTGGTTCTACCTATTATGCCTTGATAGCTAAGGAAAAAAGAAACAAACTAAGTGCAAGGAGTCACAAATGTATCTTCTTAGGGTATTCAAATACCTACAAATCATATTGTCCTTATGATTAAGTGAATAAGAAGTTTATAATATCTAGAGATGTGATCTTTATTGAATCTTCTAAGACAGACAATTTTTTTGGGCGACAACTTGATCACTTGGATAGATTCATATATGAAAAGTATTTTCAAGAGTTTGATAATGATATTACACATCTTGAATGGGGGATCCCTATACTGAATCAATCTATGGAATCTCATTTTGAAGCACTCTCTCCCCCGCATGAAGCTCCAACCACTAATGAAACTTTGAGTGATGTGATTGACAGAATTGGGAGACTAAATCTTTATTCATCCCCATCTAAATCAACTGACCAGTCCGGGCCATCTCAGAAAGGTCCTCCAAAATGGATGACAAAGACACTTGAAAATTTTCATCCTAGTGAGGTTGGAAACAAAGGAACAAGAATCTCAACCAGAAAAAATGGAAGTGATGTAGACGATTTTGATTCACCTATCGATATGGATGTTTCTTATTCTGATTCACTAGCTTGCTTCAAATAAATTGCTTCTCATGATGAATGGAAACAAATGATGCAGAAAGAATATGATGCTTTGATAAATAATGGCACTTGGAAGTTGTTTAATCCTCTATTGGAAACTAAACCAATTGACTGCAAGTGGGTCTTCAAAAAAAAGTATAAAGAAGATGGCTCACTTGACAAGCATAAAGTCAAGCTTGTGGAAAAATTATTATGAGAAAAATCCCCCCCCACCCCCCACACAAAAAAATGGGCTACCATTCGGACACTCTTTTCCTTGGAAGCTCAGAACGGTTGGAAAGTCCATCAAATGGATGTAAAAAATTCTTTCTTGAATGGAGATCTGAAAGAGAATGTTTTTATGCCCCAACCAGAAGGATTTTTTGTGAAAGGTTAGGAATATAAAGTATGCGAACTTGTAAAATACTTGTATAGACTCAAGCAAGCACTATGAGCCTGGTATGAAAAGTTAACTGAGCATCATCTTAAACTCAATTTCAAACATTATGATCTTAATGATGCAAAATTGTTTGTTAAGAAAGTTGGAAAAACAACTGTATACATTGTGGTGTATGTAGATGACATTACATCCATAAAGAAAGAACTGAGGAAAGGTTTTGAAATAACAGATTTAGGTTATGTACACTACCATATTGGTATTAAAGTAACTCAAAATTTGAAGTTTATATTCTTGTCTCAGAAGAAGTACATTGGAGATATGTTGAACAAGTTTGGCATTGCTAAGTTCAATCCTTTGACGACTCCAATGGAACAAAACTTAAATCTCATGCATCCATTGAAGGAAAAGAATTTGAGGATGTATGGAAGTATAGACAACTCGTAGGAAGTCTCAACTACCTGAATACTACCATAGCAGACATTGAATTTGTTGTTGGAATCCTATCCAAGTTTATGAAAAAGCCTTGTGAGGGTCACTGGTCTGCTACAAAAAGAGTTATAAAGTACTTAAAGGGAACTCAAGACTTTGGACTCAAGTATACATAGGTGGATGACTTCAAATTGATTGGATACTCTGATTCAAATTTTGGCGGAGATAAAGAAACTGAGGTATCTACTTCAGGTTATTTTATGAGTCTTATATCAAGAGTTGTCTCCTGGAGGTCACACAAACACTCAACTCCAACTGATTCCACAATTGAGGCATAATATGTGGCAGCAACTGAAGCAACTAAGGAAATTGTATGGCTCAGGAAAATTTTGGAAGATTTTCAGGAGAAACAAGTACATTCAAATATTATTTTGATTGACAACACTTCTACAATAAAGCTGGCCAAGAACCCAAAGTTCCATGATAGAATGAAGCATGTCAATACAAAATACCATCTGTTTCGACATCATGTTGAGGAAAAAACAATCCACCTATAACATTGTTCCACAAATGAGCAGAGTGAAAACATCTTCACCAAAGTGCTTGGAAGGGAAAAGTTTAAAAGATTCAAAATGATGCTTGGACTCACCAACATCCCTTCAAATTAAGGGGGGGGAGTGTTTAATACCTAATTTTTGGGAATAGGAATCCTATGTAAATAATATAAATAGAGAAATAAGAGAGTTTGGAAGATGAAGAGACATTGAGAAATGAAACCCAATAGTATTTCTCTCCTTTTATATAGTCATATTCTATCTTAATGAAAATGCAACAAGTTATTCATGGAGTTACACATGGCCTGACAATTATGCTACTCAAAAGTTTACCTTTCTTTTTTGACCACCATGATTTGATAGTATGCCATGTCAACCTCCATTACTCATGGAAAATAGGTTAGCCACATAATCATGATGGATAAGGCTATAGAGGAGTCAATATTAACAACTAGTAGGCTATTGGATTGTATTATAATTGTGTTATTAGGAGGAAAATGGGTTCCATTATATTTGAGTGCATCTTGTTCCACAATGAAGGAGAGTATACAAGAGTGGATAGAGAGAGAAAAAACAAAGAGGGTTTGTATACTATAACATTTTATAGGCCACAAGTCTCACTCCTTTGTGCTTGCATCCATTTCCATTCAGAGAAAGAGAGGAGAGAAACCTCAACTTCCATATGGGTTTTATCTCTAAAGGGCTTCCTAAGTCATATCTTGTGTTCTTATGGTTGTGAGTGATTTTATTTGTGTTTTTTTTTTCAACTTTTTTGTTTCTCTATTTTCCACAATTTATATATTGTATGGATAAAATAACAAATAATGAGTCCCAAAATCTAAGGAAAAATTAACGTTCATAGTATAGATTTTAGATATTTTAGTAGATATGCTGTGGAAAATTTTCTAGTAGAATATCCACAACAATTAAGGATCACAACTAGTGGCAACACAATATGAAAAAATAAAATCTTAAAAATTGGTGAAAATATTTCATGCAAATATATACCTTCCATATTTCATGCAACAAATATGAATTTATACCTTTCAAAATTACCATAATCACCTTTCCTCAATTTGTAGACCCATTTACATCCAACAATATCTCTATCTCCAAGAAGTTCTACCAAGTCCCAAGTTATATTTTTTCTCAAAGGCATCGATTTCTTCCTTCATCACCACCTTCCATTTGGCATTATTGATGTTATATATTACTTCTCGATAAATATAACGTTCTCCATAATTAGTAACAAAAGAAATATATGAAGTAAAATTGGTATACCATTTAAGGGGATTTCTCTCATGTGTAGATATTCTTGGTGTTAGTTTGTGGAATTTTTGTATTTTCTGAATATCTTTGACATTCATGAATTTTTTTCAACAAAAAATTCTTCTTGCTTTCTTATTTATGTATATTGTCGTCTAACAACTAAATTTTTTGATTTAATGATTCTTGTTGCTATTTCAAATAAGCTTATATGTTGTCTAATTTAGTTAGATATGATTCATCAAATATCACTTCTTTGCTAATGAGGATTTTGTGGAAGTAGGATCCTACACTTGTATCCCTTATCTACATCATCATAACCAAGAAATATATATTTGATAGATATAGGGTATAACTTGAAGTTATGAAATGTTGATTAGGAATAAGTGCATAAGCTTCATAACCAAAAAAATAAATTTGAATAATTGTTTGGATGACCTATCTAGAACTCTTCGGGTATCTTATAAGTTTTTCGACTAATAGTGATCGATTTAGAAGATAACAAGAGGTAGTAATGCTTCTTCCCACAAATATTTTTTCAAATTGTCATTGTTGACCATGTTTCTTTCTCTCCTTGGAAGAGTCCCATTCATGTGTTTTGCTATGCCATTTTGCTAGGGAGTATATACAATGGTTTTTGTGTCTTACGATGCTAAATTCTTTACAATAATTTTTTAATTCTAAGGAAGTGAAGCTACCTTTGTTATTTGTTCTTAAATATTTTATTATTTTTCCGTTTATTTTTACCATAACTATAAATTGTTTAAATGTATTAAACACATCAAATTTCCTTTTTCAAAACACAACATTTCTAGATAAATCATCTATAAATGTTACAAAATATGATGATCCTATGAAAGAAACTATAGGAATAGCCCTCAACCATAATAATGGATATAATAAACACGACTTTACTAACATGATTCCTTACTTTAAATTTCCATCTCTGCTTTCCAAATATATAATGTTTGTGGAAATTGAAATTCAAAGATTAATTTGAAATTAATTTGTGATTTATCAGTTTCTTTATTCCTTGTCATATGAACCAATTGTTGATGTCATAAACAAATGGATTCAATCACCTCCTCAAATACGACTACTTCTTCTTTATCTTAACACTTCCATCTAAATGGTATATGCTTCCTATCTTAGTAGCCTTCATAATCACTAAAGTGGCTGAGACATATTCGGTGCTCCACCTTGACCTATAAATTGATGACCTCCAAAATCCAAGTATCCCAAGGATTTTAAATTCTTCTTTAGTTCAAGAACATGTATAACATCGGTAATTTCCTAATAATACCATCAAAATTTTTAATTTTGACACTCCCAACCCCAAAATATTACAAGAAATGTTTTTCCCATAAGAACAATTCTATCGTCAATAGATTCATATGAAGAAAACCAATTTCTATGTGGACACATATGATCGGAAGCACCATAATATAACAACCATTCTTCATAGTATTAAGGAATGATACTAATATAAAATTCTTCATAAAGCATATGAACTAGATTCAACTGGATTTTCCTCCTTTTTGGAGTCTTCCTTGCGTTCTCGTCTCTTCAAAAAATCCTTCTTGATATTCCCTATATTTTTATAGTAGGTCAATGTTTAAGTTTTCTCTTCTTACCTTTCGACATTGATGTAGTTGCACCTCTCAAATTTTCTCCTCTTTCTTTCAATTAAACTATATCCACCATTGATTTTTGTGTGGAAATTTCAATACTTGATTTCCTCCTCACCTCGTCATACAACAACCCTCCAAAAATAAAAGAAAATTCGAAGTATAAGTTGGATTAAATCTAATGGAGGTTACAAAATTATCCCATGATTCAATGAATGAACACATCAATGTAATTTTCTTATCTTGGTCATTGAGTTTAAGATCCTTACAACTCAATTGACAAATAAAAGTATTAAACACATTCAAATGATCTACTATTTTTATAACTTCTCTCATTTTTAAACTAAAGAGTTGCCTCTTCAGTAGACTTGATTCATCAATGAATTTTTCATATAAAGGCCTTTCATCTTCCTCCATAAGCCCGTTGTTGTTACTTCATCGATAATGTTACACAAAACTTCATCTTCAAGGCACAATTGAATAGTACTAAGTTCATTGACATCCGGGTTTTCCCACTCTTCATCAGTCATCATTGCGGGTTTCTTCCTCCTATCATATAACACCTTATTCAACCCTTAATACTAAAAAAACTCACAATTTAGGTTTTCATAATTCTAAACTATTTTTTCCATTAAAATTTTCAACCTCAAATATAGCATTTTCATCTTGTCCATTTTTCACTACACATATACTCTCCCTCCAATTTTTTTTTTGTTAAGGTTTCAATTTGGAAAAATATATGCTTTTACAAACCTTGTTTTCAAAAATCTATTAAAAAAACCTATCTTCACAAACTCCATCTCTAACACTATTTATTAAACTTAGTTTTTCATAAGCCATGTGTATGAAACCTTGTTTATAAATATTTATCCCTAAATAAAAATGGTTCTAGGGTTTTTGTCTCCACTTTTTATTTTTTAATAAAATCCATAGAATTTAAACAAAAAAAGAAGCATACACACTTTTTTTCAAAGTCCTTATGGCCTTCACTAGTATCTTGATTGCTCTGTCTTTTCCAATTCTCATGGTGCTTTGTAGCTTTACTCATTCATAGGTATACTGTCTCAATTTTTCTCCCTTTAGCACTACTCAAAGTGCTTCGCAATTGTGATTCTTCACATTTTTCCATTATGTTGTGAGGGACTCATGAATTTGAATTTTCCATCATGGCTTCAATTTCTGGACTCGTCACCACTTCTAATAGCTTGACTAGAACTCCATTCCACCATATTGATTTACCAACCACATATCCTTGATTCCTTTCCTCTACACAAGTGTTGAGCGAGAAAAATCCTCTGGACAGAGCGATCCCTCTAGCCCTAGGGTGGGTCTAGCAAGGGGAACATGATGCAATCTTGATCCAATGCTTTTTGTCGTGACACGTGGCAACGATCATTCGATAGTTTTCTTCATGCCTTGCACTACGTTTTGGTGACGATGTTCATGCATCTGCACAAAGATTAAACAACGATAACAACATACAAGAACATACATTCATCTACAACTATTCAGCTAGTCAAGGAGATCTAAACACTTTGCATATAAATGGAAACAAAGTTGGAACCAGAAACCAATCATGTATTATTGATAGAGAAAAAGAAGTTTACAACCTTATGCCTTGACGTTGCAGATCTCCTTCGATGGGTTCAGTAGGGTGTGTCTCAAGCATTCGTTCGGGATTGGACTCGATGAGGCAATGGGCCTAAACTCTCTCTCAACAATGGATTCTTCTCTGCCTTCTTCTGCACACTAGCTATAGTAATGACCGTTCAACTAGCTGAATCAATGTGAGGATGAAGAATTTATAGGAGAGGAGGAGGTGTGGGATCCCACATGAGGTGGAGGAGAGGTTTATCCATTTGGGGAGTTGCACAATTGTAGGAACAAATGGTCCAAAGGGATAAAATCGATTATTTAGATGATGACTCCGCCACAAAGTTTTTAAGCATGGAAAAACTCTGCTCCTATTTTAAAATCATTCCAAAACAACTCGACGTGGATGCTTTTATGAGACAAAGTGCCAAAGGGCACGGGGGTCTAGTGTTAATTTCTCCATGGGCACGAGACCATAACTACCACTGCAGCCACGACCCAAAATTTATGTTTTTGAAGGTCTATCAGAGGAATGATCAACAAAGATTATGTTCTTGACATGCCAAGGGATGCAATGACACTTATAGCAAGGTATGACAATACACATAAGTCATTGAAATGGTCCTCCAATGTTTGGGATGGGGATTTCAGGGACGGTGACAAAAAAAAATGTGTAATAGATTCCCCCTAAATCATGACGTCCAAGAGAGAGGGAGAGTTGAAATGATTTATGAGAACATGCCCAAACCAAACACCGTGTCGTTAATATGCCATTATTATTATCACTTTTGAACGCTTATTCCACCCATTTCTATTATTCTTCATCATGTCATTTATTATAATTTATTACATAAATCCATTTTATAATGATTTATGCTCTTATGAATGAATGTTATTTATTCTCCTTTATTTCTAATAAATTGATGATTATGCATGATTTTATCAACGATAGTTTTAATAAATCAGTTGTAACATTATTCACCATTTTTAGCCTCTAAGATAATTTCCAGATTGAATATTTGATCATTAAAAGTGCCAACTCAGAAATTCGCTGGAATAAGAAGTGACGGTTTTGCGGTTGAGATTTCGAGCAAATGAAGCAGAATCTGGAAAATCCGGAACATGGGTTTTGTCCAAAACGGACCCAATTAACTTTATCAAAGAACGGTTTGCCCAAATTCGGCTTTTACTGAGAGAAACGCAGGGTTCTTTGAGCATGATTTTCTGAGATTTGTTGTTGCGGCCGTCCTCCAAATCTCAGCTGCAAAGCCAAATTCGTCTTGCTCTTGTTGAAAGCTGGATGGAAATATATCTTCTTGTTTATCAATTGGTTGGAAAAAATCCAATTTTGTAATAGAAATCATGTTATACTTATCTTTATTGTAACTTCTCTCTGATCTCTCTCTATTTAAATGAAAACAAAGATCAGAGATGGGGATGATTTGAGGATGATTTTTGGGGATTCGAATGATGGAATTGAGGATGAATTAGAGATTCAGAATTGAGGATGGCAGAGAGAATGGATCATGGATGAGAGATTGAGAGACTTCTTGTTGTAATCCACTGTAACTCTGCTTTGATATTTTAATATAAATCTAGTTGCCATTCCATCTTTGATCCTGAAGTAACCCAGCAGCATCTGCTGGCGGCTAAGGGCCCAGCCTCTGGTGGAGTACGCTGCTACTGTGTATCATATCTTTACAATTGCTGCCGTGTGATGGTTTGATTTCCTTTTCATTTCTTTAAATTGTTTTGTTCAGTAATCTTTTGTTTATGAACATTTCACAGAATTGCTTTGTTATATTGAAATCATAACTGGATTGCGTGAGTGATAGAATTATTACTTATAACTTGAAATGTCCTGCTGATAATTCTGATCTAATGCTGGGCTATCTAATTAAGACTATGGTTCATTTAATTACTGCTTAGTTATAATTGCAATGGTTGTTCAATTAAGTTACTATTCAATTATAACTACGATTGCTATTGCTTCAATAACTGTGATTAATGTTCATGCTGATAGGTTGCTGATTCAATTACATTTATAGTTGATGTGTCTTTCTAATGACTTAGTTTTGTTGTTCGGTTCCATTTAAGATTGTTGTTTAATTCTAGTATTTTAGCATTGCTATTCCTTTCCATTAATAAATCATTTTTGTTAGATGAAGCTTTGCTGTTCATTTCTGTTGATTCATTGCAAGAGTTCTTTTAAGGAGTTTTCCTAGTTTACTTTCAATGGCAGCTTTAGTTTAATTTCTATTTCCTTTTAATTGCTTTAAAGCATGACTCTCAACTGTAGAGAACATTGGTTATTGCTTCCTCGTTCCTAGATTGATTGTCTTGTTCCGGTTTGATTTCAATTGCATCAATATCCAGAGGAATGAGTTATTGCTACTATATCCTCGATTGATGGTTGTTTGAGTGAATGATTTAGTTTAGAACATTTCAGTTTCTTGCTGTTCCAATTAGATTTTGTTTCCAGCTTTCATTTACTTTTCGATTTTAAGCACTATACTGCAAAACATTACTCTTGAGTAAATAGCCGCCTCAGACTGAGTACACTCTTGAAATAAAAAGTCGTCCCTGGGTTGATAATTAATGTGAAGGTAATTAGGAGTTAAAAAGACCCTTTTTATCGCTCTACATTTTGGCGCCGTTGCCGGGAAGAGTGTAGCCATTTCTAAAGAGTAGTGTGAATCTCATGAGCGCCTGCTAGGAGAGAATTGGGTATTAAAAACGGAAGGTAAGAACCTGCGTACGGAGCATGTAACAGCCCTGCTCCCCCGCCCGCTTTCCGGAAGATTTGTTAATTTTTTGTGTAGAAATAGATGTTTGAATTTTTGTGTGAATGACTAGAAAAAATATAGAAATTTTTAAAAAACGAATCACATGATTTCACTCAAGTGGTGATGTAAGCACCACCCATTTCACTAACTAATTGACAGGAACATTTGAAGAAGGAGCCTCAAAGAAACACATGAAAAACATCTTATATTATGGTAAGAAATGGCTCACGTTTCTACTTTTGAATTTCCTATCAAAGATCTAGGAGGAGTGATACAAATGCACATAATTCCCCCATCTTTACCAAATTTTCATGGTTTAGCAAATGAAGATCCAGATACATTCTTATTTGAGTTCTAAATACTTTGTAGAGGATATGATTATTGTACTAATGATCAAAGATTGAAAGTGTTTCCTCTTACTCTAAAAGGAGCAGCTCTCCGATGGTTCATGAGCCTAGGTGGGAATTGCATCCAATCATGGAAGGACATGAAGAACATATTCTTGAAGAAGTCCCAAGACTATTGCAAATCCAATGAAGATATTTTCAGTATGATACAAGGGGAAGATGAAAGTTTGGAGGACTATGTAGATCGATTTCATTATAACCTTCAAAAATCAAAGCATAAGCATTTGGAAAAAGAGATCTTAAAAACACTCCTTCTTAAAGGAATCAAAGATGAATTTTTAGAACTCTTAAATCTGATAGGAAAAGGTGATGTTTTTCGGTTATCATATGATGATGTTTGTGAGTTGTGCATAAGGTATTCAAGAGGAATCTCCAAGGCTGGTAAGAATTCTAGAGATGTTTGTTCTTTCTTTTCCAAATCTGCTACAAGAATAGGAGACATAAGAGCTGAAATCAATGATTTATTTGAAAATTTGAAAATTGATTTTATTAGCTCTCTAAGCTCAAAATTGGACGTTTTGCAGGTTCATAAAAATGAAGAATTTGATGAAGTGTTTTTCTCTCATGACCGAAAGGAGCAGCCCATAGATGGTTACTCTTCCTTATCAAGGATGGAAGTATCATATCAAAGAGGTGAGGAAGCTGCAACAAGGTCAAAACCATGGAAATCATGGCCTACAGGTATGGTTCAAAACACTTCTTCTCCATTCTCTTACTTGCATAATCCATTATGGAATACTCATGTTCTAGGGCAGCCATGTCAATATCAATATAACCACCAATCTTATCTACAAGTTTGGCATGGTTCACCTTATGATTGCATGACTACTCTCCCTCATCTTGTAGCACAAGCACATTCTCCATATTCTCCACCAACTCTTTCACAACATCCTGCTTGCATATCAAATTTATCCACTCAACCCAACCAACCACATCATCACAATGCTCCATTCCATACACAATTTCCTGCTCAACTAATTCCACACCCTCACCACAATAAACCAGTACAACATGCTTACAATGTTGAATTGAAAAATTTACCCATCCTTCCCACCCATTCTATCTCACATGCACCAATGGAGAAAACTTACAATGAGATTCAGAATGTTTCAAATTCAAAAATTGTAGAAGCTATGGAAGAAAATGAGGTTTCTTTTAGTATGCATCAACAAGTCATTTTAAAAGCCCAAGAACTTCATGATATGATGGCTATGGGAAATCAAGAAAGTAAAGGATATATTGAAGATTGTTTTCATTCCATCACTTGTTTGCAGCATCACTCTATACTTCAACAATTTTTGACAACATCTTTTCAAGGGAAGTTGGCTTCTCATACCCTAATTTTTATCAACATGCATTTTTCAAATTTGGGTATGTACATATTTGAAGCCTTATTTCGAAAATGGTTCCATTGGAAGTAATCCTATACATAGTCATATTCATATTTCAATCAAAGTAGGTTAGTGAAAAAATAAAATAAAATAAAATAAGAACATAAATAAATGCATTTTGTTTTTTTTTGTAAAAATAGTTGTTTTTTTGTTGCAACATGCTATCGAAATCAACATCGGTGATAAATATTTCAATTTATTTGTGTATGTAGATGAATCATAATAGAAATAATAAGTTCTAAAACACTCATTTTTCATTTTTATCACCAATTTGAAAAAATGCTTGAATATCATTTTTTTGGCTTGCGGGCTTGATGAACTTTCTGGAAAAACAGTCGGGACAGTCATGTTTTGAGGGACCAAAAGTGAATATTTTTAAAACCTATTTCTACCCTAGGTAGCCCTTGATGTCTAATTTCTAACCCAATTTGAATCAGTCAATTTGGATTTGAAACGAAAAAGTTAGAACCAAAACATTGACCGGATGTCTAGTGGGCAGCTCAGGAACAGAGTTGGGACAGTCAATTTTTGGAGGCCTAAATGTTTGAATTTTTAAAACTTGTTACTATGGTAGATTCCCCTATGAATCTAGTTTACAATGCAATTGGAATCACTCATTTTCGATATCGTATGGGGAATTTATGATCAAAATACTGACTGTCTATCGTAAATCAGCACCCTTAAAACTATGTCTTTCCGGCTGTTCCTTACAGTATTTGACCTATCAATTCTTCTTGTCTTAAAAACCTGTTTCTATTGGAAATAAATAAATGAATCTAATTTCATTTCCAATTTGAATCATTCGAATCCGACATCAAACGAAAAAGTTACGCTTAAAACATTAACTATTGATCTGAGCTGGGTAATTGAAAATGACTATGTTATGCAGGTTGTTCTAACTAAAATTGACATATCATATCATTGAATTTATAAAACCTGTTGCTACTGGAGATAAAACTTTGAATTAGCTCTCATTTGGCTTTGGAATCACTCAATTTCGATGAAAAACAAAGAAGTTGTGATTAAAACACTGCTGGATAGTATGGTCGACCACTGCTCTCCCGCAGGTGACAAATAAATTTTACTTTGTTATTTTCTCAATGGATTTGTTATATAGAGTAACTACTTGTTGTTTTTTGCATCATTCTTGGATTAGGGGAGCCCTATCACCTCTCTTTCTCCATGATTTAATGTTTTATTGCAGGTAGACACTCGCTTTTTTGCAGGTCCTGGGAAAATAAAGAAGGTCAATTTATGGACGAGTGATTCTTGAAATTTTTTTTAACGAAACAAAGGAATTTCATCTAAGTCATTACCCAACGGATTCATAATAGAAGAAATGAAGAATTGATTTCGATTTGAAGATTCATGTCTTGTCACTGCTGCCAAAACATTCTTCAAAAAGATCATTTTTTTTACATAATATCATAGTTGTTGTAACTTAATTTACATATTGTTTTTTAAATAAAATGTTGTTTCTTTTCTAATTTCTCTTATATTTTGTGTTTCAGGTGTTGCTTCATTCAAAGTGTAACTCATCCTCAGCATCACTGCTGTGAACAGCGAATTTGTTTTTTTTGCATGTTTGCATTTTATGATTGTCCATTTTGTTGTTCATTTCCGAATGGAACAACACTTCTCTACTTTCACGTTTTGCTGTTCCTTTTCGAATGGAACAACACTTCTGCACTTTTCATTTTTGCTGTTCCTTTTCCAAAGGAACGGCACTTGCGTTTCTGCTGTTCCTTTTCCAAAGGAACGACACTTTTAGTTTTTGCTATTCCTTTTTCCAAAGGAACGACATTTGCATTTTCACATTTTTTTATGTGTATTTTTGCTTTTTGGTGTGCATTTCCTTTGCTGTTCCCTACACGGAACACCACTTTTTGAGTGTTTTTGCTGTTCCTTCAAAAGAGCAACCCTTTGGGAGTATTTTTGAGAGCAACCTTTCCTTCCTCTTGTGGGACTATTCCTAGTTCATCTCAACCACATTTTACTGATTCCCCTTCATGGCATGAAGTACACTATTTTTACGAGGACAAGAATTATGGATTCTATTGAAGCGAGTTAATATCATTCACGTTATGATCTTTAACAGGACAGCTCCTTGATGATAGATTATTTTCAAAAGAGACACAATTATTTATATACTACTTTACTGCATTGTTTTCTGTTGAACATGATATTGATTGATCATCTTAATACCATGTTGGTTCCACCCTTCTGGATTATAATCGTCTCTGTCTGTAATAAATGAGATTATGGGTATATTTTTCTATTGACATGTTCAACTTCTTCCACCATCCCTGCTCTTAAGGAGTACTGAGCCTCCCTCTTTTTATCATAAAATTGTGTAATAAAAACAAAATTTTGTTCACAGATGGAGGATAGGGGGTCTCATTACGAGCCAGCCTACCATGTTCATAAGGTTGTAAGAAAGTGACATTCCCATTATGGCCACCACACCAGGGTTATGATCCATTGGATAGTCAAATTATCCTTGGAACAGGAGGTCTCATCACGAGCCGGCCTGATCACTTTTGCTACATCCTAGTGAATGGCAGTGTGGTTATCTGGTTACCACGCCAGCACACTGGTCTCTTCTGTAAGAACAGCACTGAAACTCTCTAGTTATAAATTGAGGATTCTGGCTCATATGGGTTAAAAAGCAACCCCGCCGAGGCTATGGACGCCTGCGGCAGCAGCGGCTCTGCTTATGGTATTGAAGTTATATCTTATCGTCAATTATTATTATAATACCATTTTCTTATTTTTTTCTTTTTATCAGAGAAGTTATTTCCTTAATTTTTTTTCCCTGTTTTGAACCTTTATGCATGAGAAATTGTTTTATGATCAATCGCATCATTTTCAGCTAGCATACTATCAGTAAAGCATCTTTTTGGCATATTGTTGTTCTTTTTCTCTTTTTCATCACCTATCATCAATTCAAAGCGTCCTATCTGTTATTCATAACTATCTTTACACACTCTGCTCTCATTATAACCATAACTCCCGCTATCCTATCATTGATATGTGTACTCTGCTTCATTCACTGCTATATTGTTCATTCCCTTGCCTTGCCATCAGCACAACACCTCTCATATGCTTTATGGTCATGGAATTCCTTTTCCAATTGGAGGGGGAATGTATGCATTATGGGATAGCATGCGATATGATTACTACACTCTGCCATCACTTGTTGATTTGCCAAAATATTAGTATTGCATGTATACATAAGTTTTTCTGATTGAAATTTTTGCATGCATCTTATCTATTGCTTACACTATGGATTCAAGAACATTGTATGTCAAATAGTGCTTTGTTTGCAGGAAAACAACAAGTATGGGCAGAATTCTATTCATAGCATGACCACACTATTGCACTTAACAGAAGAGGCTCGCGCACGTGAACAATTCTTCAGACATGATGTGCTTACCTGGATTCCACCTTTTGTATCACTTTCAGCACCAACTCTGCCTACATCAGCTTCAACAAATGCCAGTCCATATATGTCATTCCACATTTTTCTTTTTGGAGGTAAAACTTGAGGTAAAATAGCATACTTTTCTGATTTATTACGAATTTAGGAGAATTTACTGAAATCCATTTTGAGCATTATTTATCATCCTTCATTCCACATCTTTACCACTTCCCCTTTTTCAGCGGCATATCATCTTTCAGTTTGGGGGAGTGTTGCTTTCATTCATTTCTTTCTTATGACTATGCCATTCATATTCTTTATCATCCATTTCTATTCTTATTCATTCTCAACACCTCCCTTATTCCATGTTGTTTTACACCAAGCATAGAATTCAACAGCTGGTAGCAACCACCTCTATTTGTTTTCTAGCATCACATGAGGGCATGCTAATTTTTCAGAGAGGGGGAGGAATTGCTACGCATGATGGATGTTTTCTATTTTCTTTCTCATTTAAGGCACACAATTTCAGTGTAGAAATTGATTTCCATAATATTTTTAAAACTATGAACTCAATTCTTGTGATTTTTGGAAAACACAGACGTATCATTAATACAAACCCAGATAATTTCAAGATAAATTGGTTCATAAAATTTCGGAAATCATGCACTCTCACCTACAGCCATTTTGTTTATATCTCATGATCCATGCATCAAAACAATCTGATTTTTGGATCATAAAGACATTTATATATTATAAATCTACTTGCCAAATTTCAACAAAAGCTGGTTTGTAGTTTTTGAGAAAATGGTTAATGAAGTTTGCTGTTACTTATATCATATTTTGTTGCAACTTCATATATACATATAGTTGAATGTCAATATAAAAATTGTTATGCCTTCATCAAGATTAATAAAAGTGAATATTCATTAATTAAGGAAGAATTCATTTGTTCTATCCATTTCATGAGCTGAGATGAACATATTTTTTATTGCTTGGTTAACACATGGGCTTTTGTCTTTGGGTTGCATGAGGACATGCAATATATTCAGTTTTCGTTGCATGAGGACATGCAACATATTGAGTGTGGGGGTATGTTGGGTCGTTAATATACCATTATTATTATCACTTTTGAACGCTTATTCCACCCATTTCTATTATTCTTCATCATGTCATTTATTATAATTTATTACATAAATCCATTTTATAATGATTTATGCTCTTATGAATTAATGTTATTTATTCTCCTTTATTTCTAATAAATTGATGATTATGCATGATTTTATCAATGATAGTTTTAATAAATCAGTTGTAACATTATTCACCATTTTTAGCCTCCAAGATAATTTCCAGATTGAAGATTTGATCATTAAAAGTGCCAACTCAAAAATTCGCTGGAATAAGAAGTGACGGTTGTGTGGTTGAGATTTTGAGCAAATGAAGCAGAATCGGGAAAATCCGGAACATGGGTTTTGTCCAGAACGGACCCAATTAACTTTATCAAAGAACGGTTTGCCCAAATTCGGCTTGTACTGAGAGAAACGCAGGGTTCTTTGAGCATGATTTTCTCATATTTGTTGTTGCGGCCGTCCTCCAAATCTCAGCTGCAAAGCCAAATTCGCCTTGTTCTTGTTGATCAAATGGTTAGAAGCAAACCAATTTTGTAATAGAAATCATGTTATACTTATCTTTATTGTAACTTCTCTCTGATCTCTCTCTATTTAAATGAAAACGGAGAACAGAGATGGGGATGATTGGAGGATGATTTTTGGGGATTCGAATGATGGAATTGAGGATGAATTAGAGATTCAGAATTGAGGATGGCAGAGAGAATGGATAATGGATGAGAGATTGAGAGACTTCTTGTTGTAATCCACTGTAACTTTGCTTTGATATTTTAATATAAATCTAGTTGCCATTCCATCTTTGATCCTGAAGTAACCCAGCAGCATCTGCTGGCGGCTAAGGGCCCAGCCTCTGGTGGAGTACGCTGCTGTTGTGTATCATATCTTTACAATTGCTGCCGTGTGATGGTTTGATTTCCTTTTCATTTCTTTAAATTGTTTTGTTCAGTAATCTTTTGTTTATGAACATTTCGCAGAATTTCTTTGTTATATTGAAATCATAATTGGATTGCGTGAGTGATAGAATTATTAATTATAACTTGAAATGTCCTGCTGATAATTCTGATCTAATGTTGCGCTATCTAATTAAGACTATGGTTCATTTAATTACTGCTCAGTTATAATTGCAATGGTTGTTCAATTAAGTTACTATTCAATTATAACTACGATTGTTGTTGCTTCAATAACTGTGATTAATGTTCATGTTGATAGGTTGCTGATTCAATTACATTTATAGTTGTTGTGTCTTTCTAATGACTTAGTTTTGCTGTTCGGTTCCATTTAAGATTGTTGTTTAATTCTAGTATTTTAGCATTGCTATTCCTTTCCATTAATAAATCATTTTTGTTAGATGAAGCTTTGTTATTCATTTTTGTTGATTCATTGCAAGAGTGTTTTTAAAGAGTTTTCCTAGTTTACTTTCAATGGCAGCTTTAGTTCAATTTCGATTTCCTTTTAATTGCTTTAAAGCATGACTGTCGACTGTAGAGAACATTGGTTATTGCTTCCTCGTTCCCAGATTGATTGTCTTGTTCCGGTTTGATTTCAATTGCATCAATATCCAGAGGAATGAGTTATTGCTACTGTATCCTCGATTGATGGTTGTTTGAGTGAATGATTTAGTTTAGAAAATTTCAATTTCTTGCTGTTCCAATTAGATTTTGTTTCCAGCTTTCATTTACTTTTGGATTTTAAGCACTATACTGCAAAACATTACTCTTGAGTAAATAGCCGCCTCAGACTGAGTACACTCTTGAAATAAAAAGTCGTCCCTGGTTTGATAATTAATGTGAAGGTAATTAGGAGTTAAAAAGACCCTTTTTATCGCTCCACACAAACACACCATGGTCGAAAGACTTGCAAGAACAAATACAAGCGTATCTCTGATACATGAACATGTGGTATGGGTGCAACCATACATAATAGAGTAAATATAACAATAATATAAAGGTATGATTACAGCCATCGATAAGAAGGATCATAAAATAGACTCAAGTATGGTTGCAACCTTCCAATCAGAAGAGTCATGCATATAGTCATGATAAACCAAATCTTCCTGCAACTTGGATTTCATCAGACAAAACTCAGGGTCTTGCGCTCCATCTCGGCCCGACCAAGTACAAATTCAAGCATGTGAATGAATGAGATGAAGTCGAACATGCAAGAAAATCACCTGATTACCAGCCAATGATGAAAGATGTTAACAGGTGCGAGAGAAACCACTAGTAATGACAATGGCTCTTAAGGTATGACTAGTACAATCCACGGAATGTGAACAATGAGATGGAGTCAAACACTCGTGAAATTAGTCGATTGAAGGTCAATAATGAGAACCTATCTTCGAATGCGAATAACTTGCCATTGAGGCATGCGAGCTCTAAGGTACCATAAAGGAGTCTCTAAATCAACTTCCTGAATAATGAGCTGAAGTCGATAGGAAGTGATCGGTTGAAGGAGGGCTATAATGTTTCCCACATCATCGACACGAGAAATAGGAATAAGATGATAGTGAATCAAGAATAAACATAGGATCAGGGGTTGAAAACTGCATAAGGAAACTTCTCTTGAACATATTGGCGACATAACTCTGGAATCTGTAGTATTTGACATCAAGGGATCTGAGGTCATGGTGACATGGCAAAGAGCAGATGAGAGGTCAAAATAGATAACCCAAACCCATGGAGGAAAAATGACTAATGGGATGTCCCCAACCCAACACAAATTGCAAACAAGTGTCATGTTTAAGAGTGACATACTACCGACATGCCTGAGAATTGGTTCTATTTTCCCCCACCATTTCTGGCAAGTGCCTCAATTGTTTTTGGAAACAAGCTTGAAGAGGATAGCATATGCTTGTAATATAAGTTTGTCCTTCAGAAAAATCCATCCTAGTACATTTTACGAGCCATAGGAAGGAGGAACTCGATAACGTCATGGTGACGATTTTCGATGTCATTTAGTTTTAACGAGTCTGACAAAGGGAAAACTTGACATCTTTTCATGTTTAGAGAGTTTGAAAAGTGGCGGAAAAGAAAAATCAAGTAGATCCCTTTTCGTAGGTAGTCTCACCGATCCAAAAAGGTAGAAAATAGTGTTTGAGAGAACCTCTTAGTTGTGATTGGCTAAGTTATTCCTTTTTTGTAAATAATCTGTCCCAACCCAAAAAATGGGTAAACTTATACTGGGCAGATGATGTTTCACAACTTTTAACGAGTTCAAAACGACAAGAGTCTCGACAATATTTTCAATTTTCGAGAGTCAGAAAAGAGATAAAAGATGACTCCAGGGGGTGACTTTCTCGTGTTTTTACCGAGTCTGAAAAAGTAATAAAGTACAATTCGTCACTTCATCTTCATCTGTTTTTAAGACCTGTTGCTGCACAATAAACACACGTAAAACTCATTTTTTGAGATAAAATATTAAAATAATAAAAAAAACTTGAAAACCTAATTAGGGTTTCAAAAAGGTTATAAAATGACAGAAATAGTAAAAAAAAAAAAAAAAATTCACCTTTTCACTTCCTTGTGAGAATTTTACTATTTCTAAATGTGATCTTGTGGAGCTGACAGCAGGCAATCCAGGAGGCCATTCGCAAATCCACTTTCTCCAAGTAAGAGCTCTCATCTTTTCCTGCTTTTAAACTATGTTTCATTGTTTAGGATATTCCGACAAATAGGAAATAGTTAAGAATAACTTAGTCTAGTGTAGAGTTAGGTAAAGTGTGTTTCTTTACCATTTACATTTGTAACTTATAATCCGACGGTCACGATTTGTGGTGATCTTGGTGATCAGGTAGTTGTCTCTCACCTCGGTATTAACAACACTTGATCAAGTGACAACACCGATTGGTCCATGATCTCTATTTAAAGAGCATGGAGGTCATTACTACAGTAATCATTTATGAGAGAAACATATGTAAATTTTCTTTTTATATTAATAAATTCCCTGGTAATTGCGTTGGCTCAAGGCGTGGGCTGTTTCCCTTCTTTGAGGTTTTAACCATGTCGATTATCTTTGGTGTCTTTGATTTGTGATCTATTTGTGACGGAGGTGACCTTTGGTTCTGTGATCTATGGAACTTACATTGTAAATTCCTACGTTAATATCGAACCATTTTGAGGGCCCGCGTCCATTGTTGATCAAAATCCGAAATAGGTTTGACTGCATGCGAATGCGTTTTGTAGATCTACTATTTATGAACTTTTTTGGGCTTGGCAGATAGCGCATAGGTTTTTTACGGAGCGTCTGTTACAGTGAGGAATTCCTTTCGTTTCATGCGAAAAGGTTTTCGACTGCCCAAGTTATGTCAGTTTAGATCTGGAGGTATAAAGCATCTATTTTGTAGTTATATTTGTTAATAGTTCTGCTTATTTCAGTTTATTTCTGTTTATTTTCGGTAGTAAGGTTTTATTTATTTTCCAGATCTATACCCTCTTCTTTGTGTATGCTCTTTTCTGTGTGCTCCGTGTCGGCAAATCAGAAACAGGAAAAAGGGATTTTTTTTGGTATGTATGCTCTTTCCCCACGTCTTTGTGCGATCTCAGTAAATCAGAAATAGTGAAAAAAGTGATAGTTGCCGATAAGGCCAACCGAAAATCTAACATTCAGTAGTAAGGCATTGCATTTTGTTTTTTTTTGCTCGGTTTTTGTGTTTTTTTGTGCAGGAAAAGGCACGCACACCGAAGAGTTTAAAAAAAAAAAACCCTTCCTTCGTTCATACAATAACGTGATCCTTTTACTATCTCACTTGGTGAGGGGTTAGTTTATGAGAATAGAGGTCCTGGGTTCAAGTCTCCTTCCCAAGCTTCTTTTGTAAAAAAAATTTGTTCAAAGGGGCGGAATTTTTTTTAAAAAGCTGCACTTCATCCCGTTCTCGTAACTATTCGGCATCTACAACTCAAATTTTTCAAAAGGCATAACTTCTTCATCCGGAAGCCGTTTTTCAAGCCGTTTTTTTTTAAACGGCCTAATTTTTTGAGATATTTCCATTGGAGGAGTTAGTTTCAGCTTTTCTCAACTTCATTTTTTTTTTAAATGGAAAGTGTATGCCCAGTTATTCTTAACAGCACCAATTATTTCCAATGGCTACCTCACATGGTAGATATACTTAGAAGTAAAGGGCTTTATAGAATAGCCACAGGACAAGAAACTAAACCTTCCGATGATGATAAAGCTGCTAAATGGGAAAATAAACAAGATCAAGCACGAGGGTTGATAGGAATGTCCATTGCTCAAGATCTTCGATTTCATATCCTTGACATTGACACCCCTGATGAAGCCCTGGAAAAGCTAAAAACTGTTTTTGGCATTCAAAATCAAATCAGGGCCCACCAACTTGAAAATGAGTTGCTTACTTTGGACCCCAATAATTTCTCCTCCATTGAAGATTTTTTGTCCAAATTTAAGACCCTCATAATTCTTTTAGAAGGTTGTAAGATCAAAAAGGACGATGGTAGCCTCATATATTGCATTCTTGCTAAGCTTGGTCCTGCATACTCTGTATTTGTTTCCGCCTTCCATTCCACCAAAGAAGCCATCATTTCTTCAGGAACCACCTACAAGAATCCCTCTTTTGATGCCTTTTGTGATACTTTGATAAGAGAACAAGAAAAAAAATTTACACCTTGGTCTTATCACTGCTGGAAACGTTTCTAAGAAAGCCTTAGTAGCCCAACAACAACCATATCAAAAGAATCCCAAGAAGAAATATCCTAAAAAATATGGTCCTAAACCAAACAAGGGCCCTAAGCAATTTCAGCCGCAAACTGAAAAATCAAATCACCAAAATAGTAAGGCAAATCAAAACAAAGGGAAGAAGACAGATAGACATTGCAACTTTTGCAATTGGGATGGCCATATAGAGTCCAAATGTTTTAAGAAGATGGAAGCCTTAGAAGCAGCAATGAAGAAGCACAACATCAATTTGGAGCACTCTTCACCTTCATCTTCAGGCATGGCACTTTCTGCTTATGGTTGTCAAGCATCAAGATCTGGTTATGCATTAAATGTATCTTCTTCTTCTCCTTCTCATGAGTGGCTCATTGATTCTGGAGCTTCTTACCACATGGCTAAAAATAAATCCATGTTTTATTCTTTAAATGATTGTAACACCAAACATATTTATGTTGGTGATGATAGATCTCTTAGTGTTGTAGGATCTAGAACCATTCATCTAGATAATGGTTAGTTTAATGATGTACTATGTGTTCCTACCTTGTCATGCAACCTTTTATCTGTTTATCAGATAACTCATTCAGGTGAAGGGAAAATAGTAGAATTCTCACCTCATGATGTTGTAATCAAGGACCTCAAATATCCTAAACATATTTTAGCTACTAGCATTGCTGATGATTCCACAAGGTTGTATAAGTTTGACAACTTTGGGTCATCATCTCTTCCCTTTGTTTTTGTTGCTCATAATGATGATGTGAGCAAACTTTGGCATGAGCGATTTGGTCACTTAAACTATCGCTCTCTTCAAACTCTATGTAAGGAAAATATGGTGATGAGCCTCCATATGGTATCTTGCCGGGATGGTGTTTGCTCCGGATGTGTACTCGGAAAACATCATCGAGATAGTTTTGACAAACATGCCTCTTGGCACGCTTCAACCCCTTTGCAACTTGTGCACAGTGATTTATGTGGTCCACTTCTTGTTGTTTCTTTCTCTGGTTGCAAGTACTTCTTAACTTTCATTGATGATTTTTCCAGACGCACTTGGGTATATTTCTTAAAACTCAAGAGTGAAGTTTTTAACATGTTCTTAGCCTTTAAGGCCTTTGTTGAGAAACAATCTGGACATCAAATTCTTAAGTTAAGATCAGACAATGGCAGAGAATATGTTAACAACAAATTTATCAACTTCTACACTAAGCATGGCATTCAATTGCAACATATTGTTCCATATACTCCACAACAAAATGGTGTAGCTGAAAGGAAGAATCGCACCTTAAAAGAAATGGCTAATTGTGTGCTTCAATCTAAAGGACTTGGTCTCAATTTTTGGGCAGAAGCCATTAACTGTGCAAATTACATAGTAAATCGCACTCCTACTAAGGTTTTAAAGAATATAACTCCAGAAGAAGCTTGGAGCTCAATCAAACCAAATGTAAGTCACTTTCGTGTTTTTGGAAGTGATGCTTGGGCCCATATTCCAAATGCGAAACATAAAGCCTTAGAACCTAAGAGTGAAAAATGTATTTTTGTTGGATATTCTGAAGATGTCAAAGGATATAGACTTCTTCAACCCAAATCCAAAAATATAATCATTAGAAGAGATGTAAAGTTTGATGAAAATATATCGGCCTGCGAGCCTAGTTCAGCGGGTGTGCCATCTTTGGCCTGTGAGCCTGATTCGGCATATGTGCCACCTCTCTCTCTCTCTTCTATTTTAATAGCATTCCTTCTAGTTCAGATGATGACAGCGAGGATGACAATCCTTCTCCAGCTCGTGAAATTGTTCCTTATACTCCACCACTTCCAAGATGGGTCCGCTCTACTCGAGATGCAGCAGGTTCTCTTGCAGGTGACCCTGCCGATCGACGACGTACACGTTCTCAGTTCGAAAGAGCCTCTTCCTTATTGGCTCAAGTTCCAGAAAAACTTGATCCAGAAACCTTTGAAGAAGCCTCCGGTCATCCAGATTGGGATGAAGCTATGAATGAAGAGTATCGTTCCTTATTGGCAAAAAATACTTGGGATCTTGTTCCTCTTCCAAAAGGAAGAAAACTTGTCAGATGCAAATGGGTTTACAAAACAAAGTTTGGACCAGATGGAAAAGTGGATAGACATAAAGCTCGTCTTGTCGCTAAAGGTTTTTCACAAGTTGAAGGCATTGACTATACTGAAACCTTCTCCCCTGTTGCCAAAATGAATTCTATCTACCTTGTTCTTTCCCTTGCTGCCTCCTTTAAATGGGAAGTCCATCAGATGGATGTTAAATCCACCTTCTTACATGGAGATTTGCATGAAGAAATCTACATGGAACAACCCCCTGGCTTTATCCAAAAAGACTCCAACCTTGTTTGTCGCCTTAGGAAGTCTCTCTATGGTCTCAAACAAGCTCCTCGAGCTTGGTATGCCAAAATGGATAGATTTCTCTTAGATAATGGCTTTTCTAGGTGTCATTCTGACAACACTGTCTACACCAAGAAAGTGGGTAAGTCCTTCACCATCCTTGTTCTTTATGTTGATGATCTTATCCTTATTGGTAGTGATCCCAACCATATAAACCATGTGAAGTCTAGCCTCAAAAAGAAGTTTGAAATGACAGACTTAGGACACTTGCATTATTTCCTTGGTCTTCAAGTCTTGCAATCCAAGGAAGGCATTACCCTCTCTCAGTCCAAGTATGCCTGTGATATTCTACACCACTTTCACATGGGAGACTGTAAGCCAACCCCTTCTCCCTTTTAGTCTGGAGTCAAGCTTTCAGTCACTTGTACTACCCCTGAAGTTGATGCTACCTTATACCGTCAACTTGTTGGTAAAATTTTGTATCTAACCCATACCCGTCCTGACCTTTCCTTTGCCATTGGTCTTGTCGCTCGGTTTATGCACCAACCTCATGAAAGTCACTGGAAAGCAGCTAAAAGAATACTTCAATATATTCGAGGTACAGTTCAGTTCGGGATTCATTACAGTGCAGGAGCATCTCCCTTGTTGATTGGTTTCACTGATTCTGATTGGGCTGGTGACCCTGATGATCGGAAGTCCACTGCAAGATATGTATTCACTCTTGGTTTAGGACCTATTACTTGGTCTTGTAAGAAACAAAGTGCCATCTCCCTTTCTTCAGCAGAAGCAGAGTATCGTGGTGCAGTTGAAGCCAGCAAGGAAGCCATGTGGCTTCGTCAGATCCTGTTTGAATTTGGTCTTCATCAGCAGCATCCAACTACACTTTGGTGTGATAATCAGAGTGCCATTCAGCTATGTAAAGATCCAGTTCAGCATCAGCATATGAAACACATTGAACTCCACATACACTTCATCAGAAAGCTCATTCATGATTGTGTTCTTGAAGTGCAGTACTGTCCAACCAATGATCAAGTAGCCAATATCTTTACAAAGGCTCTCACAGAAGCGAAGTTTACCAAACTTCGATCCATGCTTGGAGTTCAGGAAAGTTGTCATTAAGGGGGGATAGGCTCTAATGCCTCCTTCCTTCTCCTATTGTGTCACTTTTGTAAATCCTTCAATCCTATCCCAATTTGTTCTTAAGGGGGGATGTTAGGATATTTCGACACATAGGAAATAGGCTCCCTTTGTGTCACCTTTGTAAATCCTTCAATCCTATCCCAAGTTGTTCTTAAGGGGGGATGTTAGGATATTCCGACACATAGGAAATAGTTAAGAATAACTTAGTCTAGTGTAGAGTTAGGTAAAGTGTGTTTATTTACCATGTACATTTGTAACTTATAATCCGACGGTCACGATTTGTAGTGATCCGACGGTTATCTCTCACCTCGGTATTAATGACACTTGATCCGTGGCTTAACACTCGATTGGTCCATGATCTCTATTTAAAGAGCATGGAGGGTCATTTGTCCGGTAATCGTTTATGAGAGAAACATATGTAACTTTTGTTTTTATATTAATAAATTCCCTGAAGTGGCCGCGTTGGCTCATGCCGTGGACTGTTTTCCCCTTTGAGGGTTTTAACCATGTGATTATACTAGTGTATTGATTTGTGATCTGTTTGTGAGCGGTGACCTTTGGTTCTTGATCTAAGGAGCTTACCCTGTAAATTCCTACATTGATTTCTTGCATTCTTCATTTTTGATATATTTGGGGGAATTCTTTTTGGATTGGCCGCGACGGTTGGCGTAGGTTCTAGGCATGGAGTCGCGTCGACCCGCCCATAATTCTAAAGGGGAGGTGCCAATCGGCGCTGCTATTTGTAAAAAAACAACGCCAATTTTCGCGGCCAAAAGGAAAAAAATTCTCCCAAATAGCCCATTTTAAATAGTTCAAAAGGAAATTATGTGACTAATAAAGGCCCCAATTATGGTTTTACAGGTAATTGAAAAGCCAAAATGGTCATCGAGTGGAAATAAAGAGAACATGAAGAGGAAGATGAAAAAGCCATGGAAAACAATGCATGTTTGGATGCCTTAAGAAATTGTGTTCTCTTGAAATTCTTCCTAACACCGTGTCTACGAGCTTAGATGGAATTATTATAGTATCTGATCAGTGTGTGGGACACCGAACGAGAAATATTTCTGATTCATGACCAAGAGCTAGAGATAGAAGTCTCTGACATATATTTCATCACTGGATTGTCACAGAGGGAGAGAAACCGATCTTGACGGGTACCCAACCCATGGGTGAGAGCATGGGCATGCTAATAGACAGAGTCTGTCCATGAGCAAAGAAAGGATCGAAGAGCGGGAAAATAGATATTCAGACAATACCCAATTTGGCACTAAGGGTAGTGTTGCACACTATAACACAAGCCACTAGATCTCAGGCCCCTCACGAAGCTACAAAGACACAGATTCAACTTGCTGTGGATTGTATGGCTCCAACCATTTACAACTGGGCAGAAGCTGTAACATTCAACTTGAAAAAGTGCAAGAATGGAAAGCTAAAACAATTTGGATATGGGTCCATATTGATACTGTTCATCCTAGAATGGTTGCCAATATTTCAACTCCAGTAGGTAATAGTACCTGCACCACCAGCATGAGAGCCACGGATGGTCCTTTGGGCGGAGTTGACACCTCGATCAGGGGGTGGTCAACATATGTCATGAAAGTCAAAATTATTCGACTCACTCCGCCAACAACTCATAGTGGTAGAGCACTGGCCATATACCGGCACCGACTTCATGGACGATCCAAACCTTCCACTCCCAGAAGGAGAGGATTGGGATGAAGCTTTGGGTAAAAACTCGTTTTGATTTTGATGAGTATTATGATTTTTTTTTTTTTAAATATATGTTATGATATTTATCCATGCATTGTAGATATTGGCTCAGAGAGACTTGCAGGGAGGTCCCCAATAGCACGAAGGGTCCCACGCGATTTCGAGGCGACCCCTTAAGGTGAGGGAAGCGAGGAAGAAGAGATCGCGCACAACTTGGGGGGACTCACAAGCGGGATCCCATATTACGTGAGATTCGAGGACATTCCTCGTACGTATTAGAGGCACATTGCAGGGGTGTCTAACCACATCCATTGTTTACTGAGGCGGGTCGTGCGTGCAGTGATATGCTATCATGAGCATTATGTTGATTAGATGCCCAGGCTTTATTTCTGCATATTTTTTGAGAGACATGATGTCTCGGGATATAACCAAAACACATATTTTTTGAACTTATGATGCATGTAGATGCAAACAATCGATATATATATATATATGTGATAATAATGCTTTTACAAATTACGCAAATGTCTATCTAATACAATATTGGATACTACATTAGTTAACACATTCATTTTTCTAGGGATATGCTGATATGTGATAGAATCAAAATTCCTTTCTAATAAACGAACATGCAAATAAAACTTAAAATCTAAGGATTTCTAATAGAATAATCCCCATTAAGCTGGAGAACAACAAGCTGAGAATCTAGGTTCAAAATTAATTCATGAATGTCGAGAGAAATGGCTTCGGTTAAGAGTTCGATGACATCAATGTATTCAATGACATTGTTGGTTGTTCGTGCTAGACAAATACCTTGAAGGTATATCAACTCACCATTAGAATCATAAATCATCCAGGCTGCAGAAGACAGATTCTGGGTACTATGAGAGGCACCATCCGTAAAACCAACATAAGGAGTGACAAACATCTGCACAGTAAGAAATGAAATAATAAGCATGAAAAAGTGCTCGCAAAGCAGACCAAGCCAAAAAATGTATAAAAATGAAAAACACACTTATGTACAAAAAGACATGCACGAGAAACTCATGCGTAATATTTTTTGAGGTACAACCCATTTCTGGGCTGATTCAAAGGATAGCCTTCATAGTCAATTAGATCATAGGCCCCATTTTGCAAAACATTTTTAATGATATAGGGCCCATGCCACATGGGTTCGAATTTGCCTGCCCCTAGCTTATCATGAGTTTGGTTATATAGGAGGACTAGGTCTCCTTCTACAAAGGTATAAGGGGAAAATGTCTGATAAAAATGAGCTTTGACCTGCTTTTTCTGTGCTTCTATGACTAGAGTAGCAAAGCAGCGAGTTTCATCAAGCCTCTCCAAATATAGAAGACGTTCTTCCTCCGACGAGGTATTAGGCAGTAATTCAACAACTATCTTGAGAGAAGGAATTTCACATTCAATTGGAAGGGTAGCTTCAAGACCATAAACAAGCTGGAATTGAGTGAATTTGGTTGCATCCTTTACTGAGGTTCGGTAAGCCTAGAGAGCTGAAAACAACATGAGATTCCAGTTGGATTTGTGAATCCCAATCGTATGCCGAAGCATAGTGACTAGAACCTTCTTCACGGCTTCAACCTGGCCATTGGCCTGAGGGTAGTACGACGTTGAGCTATCGTGATGATGTAGACCCAACTTAGAAGTCAACTTAGCCATCATGTAATGGCAAAAATGAGAGCCATGATTAGTGACAATGGCTTGAGAGACACCAAACCTAGTAATCACATGATTGAACAGAAATTGTGCAGCCGTCCTACCGTCAACTGTGAGTGTAGGCATTTCTTCGACCCATTTAGTGAAGTAGTCAATTTCTACGATAATATAAGCATGCCCCCCCGGCCGAGTGAGGGTTACATGTCATAAAATCGATGCCCCACTTCGTAAAGGGACCAATAGTAATGACGTGATGGAGGTGATCGGGTAGCGATCACATCTTGCATTGGTAAATTTGACAGTCGTGACATTTACGGACAATGACAATACAATCTTTGAAAATGGTAGGCTAGAAATATCCAGCACGAAGAATTTTTTGTGCAGTAGCATACCTAGACATGTGACCACCACATGCGTTAGAATGACAATCATTGAGGAATTTTTCATCTTCCTTGAGGGTTAAACACTGGTAGAGAATGAAATCAGCTCCGATGCGGTATAGAGTATCTTCGACTATGTGATAAGGTTGCGATTGATGATGGATGCGTTGAAGAGCATCCTTTGTCAACTTAGACCGAAAGATGGAAGTCTGGAGATAAACGATGATATCACCGTACCATGGATTCGAGGGTGCTAATTAGAAAAAGAGTGTCGTCTAGAATGCATTCCTCCGAACCAGAGGGAGCAAAAACAGAAGGTAAAGAGTAGATCAAATCGATAAAGACCAATGATTTCTTCGATTTTGCGGTAATTAACTCCAAATCAAACTCTTGGAGGATAACTATCCACTTTGAGTATTTTCCCCCCAGCAATTTTCGAGTCAATATATAGGTCACGGGGTTGCAATCATAAATCACGGTTACTGTGCAAAGTAAAATATAATGGCAAAAAAATTGGACCACTGGATAGCAGCCAACGCTAATTTCTCGACATGTGCGTAACATGTTTTAGTATTGAGAATATTTCGGCTCAAATAATAAATGACGTTCTCATCACCATTGTTGTCGTCTTGTACCAAAACCATGGAAATAGTGCTAAATGCGGAAACCAAGTAGAGGGAATAGTCGCAATGATAATTGGGTGGACGCAAAAGAGGAGCATTGATAAGCAATGTCTTAAGTGCATCGAAATATTTTTGGGCAATCTCATCCCAGAGGAACGAGACACCTTGCTTAAGAAATCACATGAATCCTTTGTCTACTTCAACATAGTACGGTATAAAACAACGTATGAAATTAGCTTTCTCTTGCACACTCTGCAACTAATATAAAGAGGAAGGGGAGGGGAGATTAACAATAGCTTTGAACTTAAGAGGGTCGAGACGAATTCCATCTTTAGAAGCGATAAAACCAGGGAGTCTACCAGAATTGACGCAAAAGACAAATTTATGCAGATTGAGTTGAATGTTGTAGTGGCTACAACGAAGAAATATTTGACGGAAATGGTTGGGATGGTCCTTACGCTTGGCGGAATGAGTCGGAAGGTCATTTGGATAAGGTTTAACAATGCGCTTAATATCATGGAAGGCGTATGACATTGCTCGTTGGAATGTAGCAACATCATTCTTAAGGAAAAAAGAGAGCTTCTTGTATGCAGAGGTGCCCCATGGATAGATAAAGGCGGTCTTGTGTTGAACAGCCGAAAGAATATTGATCTGGTTGTAACCAGATAACCCGTCCATAAGGAAAAATATCTCACTCCCAAAAAATTCGTTAATGATCTGGTCGATGAAAAAAGTGGGATATTTATCCTTAGGATAAGCACGGTTAATGTCATAGTAATCCACACAGACACAAATAGTACCCTGCTTTTTATCCACAGGGACGATGTTAGAAACCCATTATGTCAAGGGGATCGGATAAATGAAGCCAGCTTTGAGAAGTTTTTCAAATTCTCCCTTTATGGCGGTGGCCTTTCTAGGGTGCACGGGACGAAGACATTGGCGAACAAGATTTGCATTCGGATAAGTAGGGATCTCGTACACAACTATACTCGGATCAATGCCGAGAATTTCTTCATAGGACCAAGCGAAAACGTCTCGAAACTCTCGAAAGAGACTAGTATAGACCTCGATCTCATCAGGAGAATAGGTCACCCCAATGTGGATGTTCTCGAAAACCCCCGGTTTAACGGAGATGTAAATAGGAATCGTCTGTGTAATGTTTCCCATGTTACCTTCCACGAAGACTTCATGTGTCAAGATAGGCGTTTGAAGCAGATGGGAAGGAGCTCGGGAAGCGAAATTCTCAAGACAAGTGGACATGGCCCTAAGGCTGGGCATGAAGGAGGAACGATGATGACTATTGTCCCAAGGAGGATCCTCAAGAGACATGGTTTCCACAATGGCCTCATCAGTGGGGAACATTTCGTTCAAGGGATCAAGAGAATCTGAAGCGCCGAGCCAAGGGGATTGAGAATACGTGTCGAGAGACACACTCAAAGGAGTATGATTGGAGGGAGGAGGATACGAAGCTGAGACAATTTCACAATAATCAATTTCGATTGGGCTTAACGGCATCACATCACCAAACGAATCAACCTGCTCAGGCAAAGGGATGATCCATGGATCAGAAGATGTGGAGATCATGTTGACTAGAGCAGTGTTGGGCGGAGGAAGGGAAAACAGACCCATAAGGGCAGGATCTTTGAAAACTCTTGACCCTATACTCTCATAAGGTGTAGGAATACGATCTACATATGGAACGTTGCTCTTAGAAGATGTGGAAGTGAAAAAGGAAAATTGATAGACAGTGATTCTCTTTCCTTTGTGCGGAAATGAAAGAACACGAAAGAGAGTGGACAGGACACACAACATAGCTTGAGTCCAACTACGACTGAGGAGAATATTATAATTGAGCTTGGTGTCAACGAATTCAACCTCAACATTAATCGTTTTTCCTTCCAACGTTATAGGTAAGTAAGAGATAACACCAAGAGGGCAATATTCCCTTCTCTCAAAAGCTTATAAAGCATTTGGAGATTGATTAAGGGCCAGAGAACCGATGGCTTTCCAGCATGCAGAAGAAATGATGCAAGTAGATGCACCCTCATCCACGCCTGCTCGATGGATATTATATCCATTAATCCCAACTTGGATAATCAGTGCAAGCTGGCGAGGGAGACGTGGAATGAAATTTTCCAAATCGAAAGTGATAAGGCTGGAATCGATGGGGTCAACCCCTCTGATAGTGGATAGCAAAGCCTTCCGTTGTGACAGACAACTCTGAAGTACTTTCAATGCAGACATAGGGGATGATGCCTGAGCCAAATCCTCAACAATACTGTAATGCTGAGCGACACAGGTATTCGGGTTATAGGAAGAATTTCGGAGTATGCCTTTAGAAGGTGGTCGTACAATGGGCTCAAGACTGGGCCTTTCAATGTGAAGAGGGCCAGAAGCAGGCAGGGGAGGAGGACCATCTACGATCTCTTTCCCTGCCTCCTAACCTGGCTCGGTATAATCTTTTGATCAGTTAGCAATAGATATGGGTGCAGGACCATTCATCATGAAAACCTGAGAGCCAAAAGGGCCGGAGGACTGAGGTTTCTCCACCAGCTAAGTTTTTTGTTATGGGAAAGGTTCTTTAAGAATAGCCAGAGTGCCTTGAGTTCCTTTGAGCAGTCGACTCACCTCGGTCCGTCATGGACAGTCCTTGGTGTAATGCTCGTCGTCACAAATCAGAAAAGGGTACTTCAGTTTACGTTTCAAACCATCATCAGTATTAGGTTTCAGAGAATCATGTTTCAAGGTATCGACTTTGGCCTTACCTTTACCCTTTTTCTTACCCTTGGAAGTTTTATCCGTCGGGGTGGACCGGACGACATTCGCTTTTGCGGTCTTACCAGGATTCAGGGGTGGCTGAGAAGCAGTATCAGTGAAAGAAATAGATTTTGGCTTCACAAAATTTGGAGAAGACTTACGAGAAGTCTAAGACACAGAACCAATGATAAAAATCGACAGATGGCGTCGCTGGTGCTTTGGAAGTTTCAGGTCACGGAGCATCGGGAAAGAGTTCATACAATGTGCTGGATTGAGAGTACATGAGGTCGAGGTACTGGGAACGAGTGATGGCTTGTTCCCCAGTAAAACATGCCCCCATAGCGATGTCCATAGCAATTAGACTGATAAAAGAGGTAGTGAACCAATCAGCCAAAAGTTGATAAGAAATCTCAAACTTGATCAAACGCCGACGTCGCCTCCATTTATGAATATGATCGGAGATATGAGTAGCCTGATCCTGTTTCAAGGATGTTAGGAGGTGCATCCTAGTTTCATAATGAATTGGTAACTGAAAGTGCGTGAGAAATTCCAAGGCTAGAGAGTTAAAATCTTGAAAGATGCTGCATGAGAGTTCAATGTACCACTTTGCGGTAGCACCAATGAGAGTCCTTTGGAAAAGATGTAGTCGAATTGAATCGTCAACCCAAGAGTTAGAGGAGCACCAAAGATGGTATGTCATAACATGCACTTGGGGGCCTTCTCCGGACTTGCCTTCAAATTTGGGACAATCATGTGGATATTGGTGGGAACCAAATAATATGGATTATGAAGGATAGGATAGTTTGTCAACTTTGACACATCGGGCAGTTCCAGCGTAGCGAGAAAATGAAATTACAAATTGAAAGGCATTGCAGGCCTTTGATAAAGACCAGTATCGGGATTCCAACCAGGTTGGGAGAAATTCTGACCCCATATGTTCTGTCTCAGAGGATTTTTTCCATAGGAGTTATAAGCCTGAGAATTATGCCCATACACCAGTTGAGGACTAGGATATTGGTTCTGAGCGAACCATTGAGGTCCTGTCTGAGCAACATATGGATTTTGTTGTGGAATGTAAACAGTGCCTTGGGGTGGACCTTGTACCATCTGAGATTGACCTTGAGGAATAAAGGGTGGGCCCCCGAGGCTACACCGCCACCCTTGGGCAAAGCGACCTAAGTCACTAAGGTTGAACAAAGTTGTCCCTAAAGGTTAGGTTGCCCCAGATGTTGGGTTTGACAAAGTATCTCCTAGAGAACATGTTGTTGAGAATGCAGCAAGATGATGGAGCTTAGTGAAATGAAGTCGCCTTCACTAAGTGGGCCCGCAGGCAAATTCTGGCGCAAAGTCTATTTTTAGACTATGTCTATTTTTAGACATACGGAGCATAATTTGGGAATTCTACTTGGAGATTCTTGAAGTATGCGACATGTCGGTAAAAACAGATGAGACCCTAATTTTTAGGACCCAGGCTATTTTTAGACTGATCTCCTAAAAATATGGAAGTCAAATATTATTTACCCTTAATAATATTTTGACTATAAACACCAGTTTACTCTCTTGGCGCACTTCAGTTTGAGTCATGGAGGTGGCTCATGCAACTGACACAAGGAATCACGTGGTTCCTAGGGTTTGATGGCATCTTGCATGGTTGGCTTCAGTTAGACTTCAGTGGCAGGAGTTTTGGAGGAGTTAACGGGACAGATAGTGGAGTTGTGTTCGTTTGTTTTAGTTGAACTAGTTGGGATTAGTTAACTAACTAATCAACTAGATATGAGTGGAGTAAATTAAATAATATTTAATTTACTAAATATTAACTCATTAGTCAACTCAAGAACACTTCAGTTCACTACAGTGCATGATCAGTTCAGTGGAGACCAGAGGAAGAGGTAGATGAAAGGGTGAGTAAAGCTATCAGTTGGTAGATTTGTTTTGCATGAGTTTTGCATTACACTTGGAGGAATTGTCCATGAAAATTACGCAATCAAGGCAAGGGGATTCGAACCTTGAACCTCTTCATATACATGCCATGATTGCGCAATAGAGGCAAGGCAATTGGCGGGGAGTTTTGAACCTCAGACTTGTTCAAAACTGAGTCAGATTGTGAGTAACTTCATGAGAGAGTACCGAGTACTTGTGAGGAGTATTGTACTTGTTTGGTTACTTGATTTCTCCATTATAATATACACAATAGCTGCGGGGTTTTCAGCTATAGGCTTTCCCCATACATACTGAGTTAATGTGTGATTGAATTGATGTGAGATTGCTTCTGTTATTTCCCCATGTGACAATTAATTGTAGAAGAAGGTTATGTGTTATGTATGCAATTCGAAATTGATATATGACCAGGTTAATCTTCAAGTGACACATTTATTCAAATTAATTTTCACAATAATGTTGACAGGAGATCTGCCTGTGTTTCCTCTGGGCAGGAAGTTGGCTTGATGGTTGAGATGAGCCAAAGCTTTCTTTGGAGACAGGGTCACTCAATCGAGCGGTAGAGGGTTTAATTTTGCTTTGAAAAAGTTGCCTTTCGAATGGGGTTGCATACTGCTACAAAAGGTTGTCCCTGAGATGGATAGGTTTGCCCCTGGGGAACATAAGACGCTCCCTATTGAACATGAGGTTGACCAATAGGACCATAGGGTTGTCTCTATTGGACCGAAGGTTGTCCCTGAAAGGGTTGTCCTTGTGGACCATAGGGTTGTCCCTGTAGGTATGTGAACTGGTTGGGGTAAACCAACATTTGAGACGTTTGAACATACAATGGACAATACGGGACAGACCCATGGTAATATACGTGAGTTCCATGCTCATCATAGTAGTGTGGTTGATCAATGGGAGCTTGAACATGTTGAGAACCCTGGGGGAAGTAAATCTGTTGCTGAATGGAAATCATATACTGGTTGTACGTCAAACCTCCAGGAATCAGATTAGAGGAGGCAGGTGCACTACCAGTAGGATGATGGACTCCCGATACGTGAGGCTGCGATCCACTCACGACGGGTCCAACAGGGATCGCGAAAGAAATAGGAAGAATACGATGAATAACAAAAGATGGAGGTAATGATAGAATCACACTAGTAGATGGTGTGGAGGAAGTCAATAGGAGTCAAAGGGGATGGACCTGACACAAATGACCCCTCCGAAGGAGCTGACTTACCCGACCATATCGGATTATGATACAAAGATGTAGCACCAGAAATGATTTGACTGAACGAATGATAACCAACTGGGAGAGATAAAGGCTGTGAGCAAGGTTGACCCAAGACATAAGGAAATTTCTTTGGAGGGAAGTGATATTCTCCCGCAGAAACATAAGTCTCTTTACTACTAATAGGACTCGTGGCATCCATTTCAGATGAATAAATGTTGTTGGAGAAAAGGCGACGAGCAATGACAAGTAAAGCATGGGTTAATGGTGATTCAGGCAGTTGTGAGGGATCTTCCCTAAAAAAGGCCCAAGCATCCGGAGATTTCCAATTGATATCAAATGGTTCCTCAGGAGGAGATCGAGTGGAAAGAGGTTGAACACCCAGAATAATAGAACGCCAGTAGCCTAGAGTCCTAACAGGCTGAGATGTCTCCAAAGAAACTTCATGGGAAGGTTCTCCACTATGAGGTAATGAAGGGGACAAAGAAACTAGTGATTCCGCCACCGTGACTTTTTATAAAAAACATGAGAGAAAAGAGATAATAAATTTGAGGCTTAAGGACCAATCACTAAGGAATTACTTATGAACAAGCCAAAAAAACAAATTTAATTGGCGTGTGATCATAGGTAATTAATTTTATGACACTAAAACAAAACTCTACCTTTTAATATTTTAAGAGTCGAGAAAAGGACCAAAGGTGAATCTAGTCACTTTTAGGTTGGACGAGCTCGAAAGGACAAGTGCTTGATGATATTTTAAAAATTTAGAGAGTCACGGAAAGATCAAAATGACTACTCAAGAAATCTAAGCAAGAGGGTGTACCAAGCTCCCGTGAACTGCAATATACACCTTGGTGGTCAAATGAAAGAGAAATGACCAAGGACTTAACGTACATGCAGGTAGTCTCCCCGAATGCTGTGTTTGGTGTATCATAGTTACAGGGTGATAGACTCAGCTTCCTATGGATAAAGGATTGCAACCTATGAGGGTCTCCGTTTATATACTTGATGGTAAGAGGAGCACAAGTCTGTGCTAGTGCTGTCTAATTCCAGATGGTTAATGACAACTACTAGGTTTAACGACGCGAGAACACGTCACTAGCCTAGACCTCTAAATGTGAGCGTTAAGTTTCAATGCTTCCTTAGGTTCATTGAGTTCATTTTAAAGTTTATCTTGAAATTATGTTTTAGTTTCAAGGCCTTACTGAATGTAATCTCAATCTCTAAAGCACAACTACATGAGAAAGAATATCATTTCAATTTGATGAACAACTAGATAAGATAGGGATAGAAATTCACAACGAAGCAACAATCATTCGAATGCAAGAAGAATTTTTTCTAATGCTACTAACACAACCAAAGCAGAAAACGAAAGGATTTTCTCTTGTTGTTCACTCTTTAATGAGAAATCTACTAATGCCGAAGACTACTTTCATTTTCAAATAGAGAGAAAGAATGCAAATTTTGTTCTTTTAGATGAATGAGAAGCAATAATGCACAGTTACACTAAAAGGACAAAATGAACACTAGTTTTGAGCAACTCCAATGAAATGATCAACCATGAAGAGACAAATCCAATGCAAATGTAAAACAAATTGAAATTATACACACATTCCTTCACGAAAAAAGAGGACTTTCAATTTGACTCAGTAAGCAATGTGATGTATGCTCAGGGTGACAGATGGAAGGTCAAACAGACACCAGGATGATAGTTCAACAACCCAACAACACATAGAATCGAAAGAAAAGACCAAGAAATCAGTCAACAAGATGAAAAGATAAAAGAATAGAATGAATCATACACAACTCAGAAGCCCAGTGAACATGTGGCCAAACAAGCAATCGAAGACACCTAGAAACCCTAGGATGAGAAACCACACCGATCAGATGAGAGACAATCAACTGAAAACAATAAGATAGGGAAGTAAAAATAAAATCAAGTGGACTAATCCAGGAGAGAAAAACCAATCCAAAGGGAAATATGCACTGGAAAACTCAGGGAAAAGGCCCAAATCCAAACCTACAGGATTCAGTGCGACTGTTCAGCTGTAATCCGCATTGAACAGGGGAAATCGCACCTGTAAAACAGGCAACCCGCGCCAATTGGCGTGATTGTCAGGGAAACAACAACACCGAGCTAGAAAACCAAAGAAAGGAGGAAAAGGAGTTGAGGAAAAGCTAGGCTTAACACTCCGAGAATAGGTAAGATGGATTGAAACAGTCAGACAAGCAAAACAAAGCAGAGAAATAGCAATACGATCAAAGTCAGACATATAATAAAAATTCTAAACGAACAATGAGAGACGACAGACACAATGATTCTCCAGTATGGTCACCAAATTTTTGAGCAGGCAAATCCCATCTGTAGAAAGAGGTGATCCCTTTAGACCTAGGGTGGGCCTAGCAACAAGGGAACATGCTAGACTCCTAAATTCCTAGCTTATAAATGAAATATAGACCGAAACAAAAATCCTACCTCGGTCCAATGCTTTTGTCGTGGCATGCGGCAGTGATCCTTCGATCTTTGTCTTCACGCCTTGCGCTTTGTGCTGGTGATGATGTTCATGCGTCTGCACAAAGATAAAACAAATGATAACAACATACAAGCACATACATTCATCTACAAATATTCGTCTAGTGAAGGAGATCTAAACACTTTGCATATAAATGGAAACAAAGGTGGAACCATAAACTAGTCATGTATTATTGATAGAGAAAAAGATTGCAACCTTATGCCTTGATGTTGCAGATCTCCTTCGATGGGTTCAGTTAGGTGCGCCTCAAGCATTCGTTTGGGATTGGACTCGATGAGGTAATGGGCCTAAAATCTTTCTCAACAATGGATTCTTCTCTGCCTTTTTCTACACACCAGCTATAGTAATGACTATTCAGCTAGCTAAATCAATGTGAGTATGAAGAATTTATAAGAGAGGAGGAGGTGGTTTGGGATCCCACATGAGGTGGAGGAGAGGTTTATCCCTTTGGGGAGTTTCACAATTGTAGGAACAAATGGGCCAAAGGGAGAAACTTGACGTTATTCAGTCAAACAAATCATGATGATTCCATCCATAAAGTTGTTAAGCATGGAAACTTCGTTTCTATTTTAAAAACAATTCCAAAAACAACTCGGCGCGGGTGCCCTTCTAAGACAGAGTTCCAAAGGGTGCAGGGCCCATTGTTAATCTCTCCATGGGCGCAAGGCCATAACTGCCTACCAGCACCGACCCAAAATCACATGTTTTTGAAGGTCTGCTTGAGGAATGATCAACAAATATTATGATCTTGACATGCCAAAGGATGTAATGACACTTATGGAAAAGTATGACGATACACAGAAATCACTGAAATGGAAATGGTCCTCCAATGTTCGGGATGGGGACTTTAGGGATGGTGACAAAATACTATGTAACAACAATCTCCTCCAATAAGAGCATGTGGACTCGTCTTTAGCTTGATCGAGTTACTCCCTGCTTGGGTTGTCCCTCTATGTGATGACCTCACAAGACAAGCTCAGGTTCCTTCTCTATCTGGCTCAGGTTTTGGTGACTAGGGATTCACTCTATCGCTCCTCCTCTTTCTTTGACCAATGTTTTATTTGTGTGTGTGGCACAAATAGATTCATCTCTTCCTCATACTAGTGCTTTGACACCACTTGTTGGTTTTCATAGTATGTTAAACATTTATAGCAAATAAATAATGATAGGAAGAACATGGTATTTTTTTACGGAGTAAAACCCTATTAGTTTATGAGGGAAACATATAGGAGGAAAGATAAGGTGTTTTATTAATCAATAGGAATACAAGATCAAGTTTACATCTCTTCAAATCTTGTGCTTTAGCATATATGTAGTAGGCATTGTTATAAAAAATATCATCGGTTGCCCATTAATTTAATCATCAAATATTTAACTTAGTAAATTTTCGTTTTTACATTTTCTTTTAATTCATTTGTTGTCATATTTTAACAATATGTAGACATTGGGAAACATTGGCAATGTGAAGGCTAAGATCCAAGATGAGGGGATCCTTCCCAAGAAACAAAGGTTGATTTTTGCAGGTAAGTGACTATAAAATAATGTTGTCTTGAACTATTATAACATTAAAAAAGAGGTTAATTCGAGGCTTTCAAATTATCTCCCTCTTGAGGTGAGACAATGAAATTAGTTCCCTCTTGAGGTAATTTCAAGGGTGAATCAACCTCACTTAAGGATACCCTTCTTTAATTAAGTAAACCCTCAAGTATTATTAAAATTGATAATAGTTTTGTTCCAACTAATTTTCTTCAACCTGAGAGGGCCCCTCTTTCATATTTCATTATGGATAAGGCAACCTCCACTCTAGGCCTAAAGCTTGAACTTGAATAGGTTAAGGAGAAAGTGACCATACATGGAATGATTCACGTGTTTTATTTCTTATGACCATTACTATAAAATATCTACAACTGGATTAATGAATCATGGTGTTCCTATTTGGATGAGTTGGTGTTTATCCACCCATTTGCAAAATGTTTTTATTATTTTTATATTTTATCAAAGAAGGATAAATTATGGTATTGGGAATCAAAATTGTTGTTATACCAAAAACTGCAGGGGTTAGTCAATGATCACATCTCTAGAGATAAGGATACATGAGAGGTGTAATTTAATCCATGTCGCGAAACATATGGGGAGCACTTGTTTATCTAATTTCCAACAATCTACCCCCTAGTGTGAGATGGGTATGTATCGAAATTGTGACTTATGCTTTGATACCACTTGTTGGGAATAAAACCATCATTAGACCAAAACTCGTAGGTGTTAGTCAACAATCACATTGCCAAAGATAAGAATAAAGGAGAGGTGGTTAGTCTAGGTCACGAAACACATGGGAAGCACTATTTTATCCAATGTCCAATAGATGGATGTTGGTATGGGAACTTGGTTTAGGGAAAAGACGAGCCTTTTTATGAAGTTGTGGAAACCTAGTTTCAACCTAATTATACATTATTAGGGGTTCTGATGTGGGTAAAATTCCTAAACTCCTGCTTAAATACTTGGGTGAAAAATCCTTTTCAACCATTTGTAAATACCTTGATAAGTTCATTGTTGTAAGCCTAAAATAGGGAGGACTACTACCACATATGCCCAAATTTGCAGTTATGCATTTATGAGCCAAACATCCTAACTAAAATCATGTTGGAGAGTGAGAATCCTATTTGGATATAACTTCTAATTATAAACATGTCACTTTTTTTTTAGGTTACGTTTTGAGCACAAACACATGGAAGCGTGTTGCCAGGCAAGGGTCTCTTAGGTTAAAAAGCAGATGCATAATAAATTCAACATATGGAAATATTGCGATCTAAATCACTAATAAATGGATACACCTACATATCCAAAGGAACCTAACATGAATCTTCTACAAATGACCCTCCCCCTCCCACAAAGCGAGGTGGGGTAGACAATGATACAAAGATGACTAAAGGGTCAACCCCACTATTCCAAATTTCCACACATCATTGTTGCACTAGAGGATTGAATAAAAAACATGAATTAGACAAAATAGACTAGGAAAGTGAACTAATCCCTTTCATCAAGCCAGATAAAAAAAATTTCAAAAGAAAAAAGGAAGAAATATATCACTTTACATGCATGTTTCTCTACCAGGGAGTTGTTTTAGGTGACCTTTTTGTAAATTTTGTAAAGTTTCCAAGCCAATATGTAGCCTCTTGTAGGGAGAATAGATAGTTAATGCTTCATATAAATTAAGGGTTGTGATATTCATTATCTTAACACAAATATAAGTTTTTATTATAGGGTCAAAATGTTTGAATATCAAAACTAAGATATGGTAAAAAAGGTTGTAAATTGTTTATGATTCAACTACTTTTTTAGTTTCTACTTATTAAATCAATATAGATCCATCTTAACTCTAGATCTATCAAGAAATGTGAGGGATAAAATATTTTGAGGTGTGATTTTTTTTTTAAATAGATATAGACGAATATGAATATAGGGTAAGAACATTTTTACACAAATACCATATATGTAGTGTTTCTATTTATGTGTAGATTTGGATTTTCCTTTTTTAATCTCTATATTCGTATACATATCAAATTAATTCGAGTTGTACAAAGAATTAAAATAAAGGTAGGAATGAAATGAAACACACACATAGAGAAATATAATTGGAAGCACAATAATATGGTAAAAGACTAATTTTAATAAATGAAAAAGTAGAAGATTGTAGAACACAAGATGGCAACAATGATGGTATCTTTTTTTAGAGAGAGAGAGAGAGAGAGAGAGAGAGAGAGAGAGAGAGAGAGAGAGAGTGGAGGCTATTCTCATTCAAAAAAGGTATTACCAGAAGCTGAAAGAATTACATTTTAACATAGAGAAAGAACCGTAGAGAAAGAACGACCATTCCCTCATCAAACAAGGAAACTTCTGTTTAATTTGGCTCCTAGTGAGACACTTGCCTTATTGAAGAAATTGCCATACTTTGAAAACTCGATAGAGTTGTATGTGTTGCTGGTAGGTATACTTTGTCATGGTATCCATGATTCAATCCATTGTAAGCTATTCAATGTAGTTAAGATTGAGTTTTGTGGGGGCCAATTGCTTGGCTGCCTCCGAGGATTCCAACTGAGGTGGAAAATATGGTTAAAGCATCTTCAAATTGAATACTAGGTCCAAGCCAAGGAAAGAGGGAATAATAAATTCAAAAGCATTTTCACCCATAGAATTTTTGATTGTGTAAATACCATATCATAGTGGTTCAGGCTTTTTATGGGGGTCTGTCGAGTGCTCTTTCTGTAAATGCAACTACATATTATCACCAACCTGAAACTTGTGTGGAACCCTATGCTGGTCATATTGGTGCTTGTTATTGGCATTAATTTTCAATAGGATATCATGAAACTATTGTTCAAGGTGTTGGATTTTTTTAATAAATTTTGCTGCTCTATATGTCTTGACCTAAGCATGGGAGGATGTAATATTCCCAAATTTTCACATTACATTTGGAATATTAGAGTCCTTGATTTTCTTAATGAATTAAGTAAATAAAAGGGTGGAGGGACCCACAATCCTCAATAAGAATAAATATCCACTTTATGTGTGTGAATGTGGATTAATTTAGCCTAGATCTGCAAAAAGAGGTAATTGAGAAACTAGTAATGTGAATGAGATTGGAGATCATGTCCCATTTAATGAGAAAGATCATGGAGGGTTGATTCAGTCAACTAAGATCTTGAAGATGTCAAACAAAGGATCATTGAGCATTCATGAACAAGTGATGGAGGATCATGTGCAAATGAATCACACATGATGGAGGAGGTGTACATTGCACCTAGACTGCTTGGTTGATTTGGTCAAACAACGCAGTCCCACTTGGAGGATCTTATCTACATGAGACAACGCAGTTGAGATTAGGGCCAAGGCTTGGGATGGCTCAATCATTATAAAAGAGATGAAGGCAAAGGTGAAAGGCATCTTGGATTATTTGATGTATGATCTTTTAGCCCTTCTCTCTGATCAGTGCCCCCCTTTCTCTTAGCTCAGGAGGCAAGCTAGGCAAAGGCAAGGTTTTACTATTGAGGTGTGGGCCATAAATCTATATAAGGCTAACGACCTACCTGCTCTAGTTTAGGCCCGGTAACTAGCCATGTAGTAAGAAAGTACCTGAGCTACGGAAGAGTGCTCGTGCTTTGGGAATCGGCACCAGGTCTTTCTCGAAGGCATCTACCTGTGGATGGGAGTCATTTCTATTAGCCTTATATATCTTTTGATTTACAGCCGAAAGGCAGGTAGTATAAGGTAGTTAAATGATACAGATGGATGAGTCATTGTATTTCAATATTAGCAGTAGATTGGTGTGTGCCGTTTAGCACATGGTGGTGTTCCCCGATGGGAATCCCTCCTCTTTCTTTGACTGATCTCTAAGGAAGAGGTTTTTAATTCATTATACAACAAGATTTAAGTGCCATTTCCTTTTTCTACTTTATACAGAACATTCATATTCAGAAATTTGCAGATTTATGAAGATCAGTTTGGAAGGTGTAAGTTATCTTCAGTACTTCAGCTGAAGAACAAGGTGAGGGATTATTCCAATCACTTGGGCTTATAGATCAGCACTCCTAGAGCCAAATTGAAAATCTGGCATCAGGCCAAAAGTTATTAACCTCCTAGCAGCAGTATTCACTTCAAGAATAATTATGTCCATACTGTAGATCTGAAAGGAGGAAGGAAGTTGCTAGTACTTGCCCAGAACCAAAGTGAGGGATCATTCCTTCACATTGCTATCAGCCTGCCTATCACCGGAGCTTGTCAGACTGTCCTTTAGAAGAAGGCCTCTCTTCCTCACAACGCAGTTTTTTGTTGGGCACCGTGTTCAAGTTGGAATCACTGCTTAGAGGATTAAATTGAATGAGCTCTCACCGGATTCAGATGAAGGGATCAACCCCGTGCTAGGATCCATTCCTCGAGCACACATTTCACCCATCTATTCTTTAGTTCTAGGCTTCGCAGGGGTGTTCTTCTAGAAGATCAAGGATCAAATCCTAGTGAGGTGATTTTCCAAAGCGTATCCGGAAAACTTTATGGGTTATCTTGGGAATCCATCACATTGGCCAGATCTTGAATCTTGGCATCATCAGAGCTCCAGTTTTGAGTAGATCTGCATTTCTCTTTTCAGCCTGCAACCATATGTTTATATTCTGCTGAAGAGACAACGCAGTATTTGCTGCAAAGCCTCAACAATTACGTTGTACCTGCTTCACACATGTTTTCAGGGTGATCCTAGCTCATCTTCTTGGCTAGATCTACCTATATCTTGTACTTGTGTAACTGAATCATCTCCAATATAATAAAATGGCTCAACTCTTTTTGCATATTCTGATTTTTACTTATATTTATTTTTTATCCTGCTGTAAGTTCTTAATTGTGTGAAGTATTACTACATTCTCCCTTTTGGGATATTACAGTGGTATCAGAGCATGATCTTTGGCTCAGCTTGTGGACACTTCATCTTTTTACATTGAAAGAAGAACATATAGATGAGATCTATCATGGAGAATGAAAAATTTGTCACTCATTTCTTTAGATCCATGCAAGATCGCTCCAAGGAGGTCTATCAAATGAAGGAGGAAGAACAGAGAGAAGATCCAAGAAGAAGATGTGATGAGGAAAGTACTTCCTATCAACAGCAAAGAAGACTAGAGAACCCTGGATCTCTTCATAGATCCACTATGCCCACTTTCTTTGAAGAAGGTGAGAGGTGTAGAAGTGAAGAAAGGAATGAGCCTGAGACTCATGAGACTCTTAGTCTATATCTTGAAGAGTACAAAGCACAGTCTAGAGCTTTCAAGGAAAAGCTAACTCTCCAACAATTCTTCCAGATTAAAGAAGAAAGAGGATGCTAGCAGTAATAGAAGGAAGAGGCATAATAGATTATATTTGCCTACATTTGATGGATCTTCCTCAAGCAATGTCAAGGCTTGGAGAAGGGATTTAGATTCAATTTTTAGCTACATCCTGTGGCTGAAGAGGAGGTTATTCAAATTGCAGCACTTCATCTCTTAGATGAAGTAGAAGATTGGTAGTTTGGGCACCTAGAGGATGCAAAGGTGACCAAGTATTCAGATTTCTTTCACAAGTTGAAGAAGAAGTTTGATGTGGAGAAGACAGAGTTGTGCTACAAAGAGGCATCTCCTAAGGAAACCAAGGAGAATGTCAATCTTGTCACTCTAGACAAGAAGTCACTACTTTCACCACCTGCTATAGAAGTACTTGTATCTGGAGAAGAGACACTTGCATCTTTCCAAAGTAGTCTTGAGCTCTTGACTTATGGAGTCCCATGCATGGATCAGGAGATGTATGAGGAAGAGGAGGAATATACTAGCGCTAGTACACTTGAAGAGAAGAGGCCATCACCTACTGCCAGCTTGAGATACTATTGTCTCCGTTGGAGTGAACCTTGTAACTCGTCAAGAGGTTCCCACACACGCTGATCCAAGGCATAAAATTTCTCAGCACATATTAGCCAAGAACAATTCACAACCAAGGCAACTAAATGTTGATTAAATGTAAGACATATTTCACAATCGCAGGGGACCCCGTGATCTAATCAAGGAGGAGACTGAAAAATATCCCTGTTCATCATTGTTGAGATACATTCAACCCCTTGAGTTGAGATGTAGAGTTTCAGAAAATGGGATTAGCATTATCCTATGTACAATGGCTGATTATGAGATCAGTATTGTGCCTTACTTTGAGACAACATATGTATTACCCTGTATATCTACATCGCTATCACTTAGTAGCTGTGACAAAGAAATGGCTTCATCATTCTTGGAGCATTCTGGAGGTAGCTTCACTCATGAAGCAATGGAAGCAAAGATGACAAATGGTAGACATCTTGAAATGAGAAACCTGTTCTCCCTTCTAGATGACCCTTTCTCAATGAGCCTCTCACTGCTCAAAGAGAAAGTTATACTTGCAGTAAATCCAAAAATTCTTTGGTTTTGGAGGGCCTTTGATGGAGAGAGAATCTCATTAAGAGATCTCATTAGAGATGCATTTCAACATTTCATGAGATGCAAAGTTCTTCAATAGTTTGGGGAGGATGGCATTCTACAAAGGGAGGATGCCATGATTATGCAGTACCTCATTCATCATCCACATGGGAGTGAATGGGTAAGGATGATAAGCAAGGGGTTGCAAAACCACTTGCAGATTTGTATGGGCCAGCATGCTTTGTTACGTTGGTTGCCATTGGGGGATTTCTGTCACTCTCCAAAGGCACCTATTTTTCTGATCCATGCCTTGAAAAACACATATGAAATGAGGAAGGAGGCATGGCTGCGCTGGCTGCTCTTGGGTGAGTATGGATACCACCAAATAGCTCATCATTTTCTGAATCATGCCTTGTGTTTCAATGAAAAATTGCAGCAAGGGAAGGCATGTTCATTTTGGGTTCACTTGAGAGAGTTTGGCCACCACATGACATCTCTTATGTCTATGTGTTTTGTATTGTGTAAAACTTGGCATAATGATCTCATGATGTGCATTGATGATGTTTCTTTGTATGGGGTTGATGTGACATCTCATATGTCCATTAGTATGTTTTTGCTTCATGATGAACATGAGGAGGAGAGAAAGCAACAAGATCTCTTGTTGCTTTGGTTGCATTTGGGGAAGTTTGGCTTGTCCATCTTACATAGAGGAGATGGAGGATGGAAGCAAAGGGCCTCACTCTGGTGGTTATTGTTAGGAGAATATGGTTTGACATCTTTGTCTACCCATATTACTTCTTCCCTCCTTCTTTTGCATAACCTTGAAATGATGGAGTTTGGATCCAACAAGGCCAACAGGGCTAAGTATGGGAGCATATCAATGCTCAATCTAGTTCATGAAACATGGGATGAAGGAGTGTATTGTATGATGAAGCTTTCCCTTTGTGGAAAGAGCTACTTTATTTTATGTCTCTCATGTATTGATGATGATGTTGGACATCATATGGTTGTCACTTGGTACTTCATGATGGAAGGAGGACATCTAACCAAACAGTTGGAGGTCATTCTTTATGTTTTTAAAAGACAAATTTGGAACCAAACATACATAACCTATTGCAGCAAATGGAGGAAGCCTTCCTTATGTGGATGCCATATGGAGGGGAATATATGGCCTTGCATCTACTTTTGGAGTTTCTTGAGGACAAGCAAAATTTTGCCTAGGGGGACTGTAATATTCCCAAATTTTCACATTATATTTGGAATATTAGAGTCCTTGCTTTCCTTAATGAATTAAGTAAATAAAAGGGTGGAGGGACCCACAATCCTCAATAAGAATAAATATCCACTTTATGTGTGTGAATGTGGATTAATTTAGCCTAGATCTGCAAAAGAGGTAGTTGAGCAACTACTAATGTGAATGAGATTGGAGATCATGTCTCATTTAATGAGAAAGATCATGGAGGGTTGATTCAGTCAACTAATATCTTGAAGATTTCAAACAAAGGATCATTGAGCATTCATGATCAAGTGATGGAAGATCATGTGCAAATGAAGCACACATGATAGAGGAGGTGTACATTGCACCTAGACGTGTTGGTTGATTTGTTCAAACAACGCAGTCCCACTTGGAGGATCTTGTCCACATGTGACTGCACAGTTGAGATTAAAACCAAGGCTTGGGAAGGCTCAAACATTATAAAGGAGATGAAGGAAAAGGTGAAAGGCATCTTGATTATTTTGATGTATGATCTTTTAGATCTAGAATTTTCAAGTGACATTCCACTTCTTTCTTGGGCTGTTTAGCAGAGATTGCAGGTGTTGTTTAGCACAGGTTGTTCCCGGGCAGGAATCCCACCTATTTCTTCAGTAGCCCTAGAAAGAGGATTTCTCTTCATTCTACTTCAGGCATTGGTGCCACCTCTCTTCTCTACTTTCTGTAGAACATTCATATCCAGAAATCTGCAGATTTCTGAAGATCAGTTTGGAAGGTGGAAGTTGTCTTCAGTACTTTAGCTGGAGAACAAGGTGAGGGATTATTCCCATCACTTGGGCTTATATATTAGCACTCCTGGAGCCACATTTCAAATCTAGCATCAGGCCAAAAGTTATTGACCTCCTAGCAGCAGTATTCCCTTCAGGAATAACGTTGTCCATATTGCAGATCTAAAAGGAGGAAGGAAGTTGCTAGTACTTCAGTTAGAAATCCAGCGAAGGATCATTCCTTCACATTTCCATCAGTCTCACCATAATCCTGGAGCTTATTGGATCATTTTTCAGCAGGAATAAGGCCTCTCTTTCCCTCACAGTGCAGTTTCTATTGACATCTATGTTGCAGCAACTGAATTCATCATTGGAGGATTGAGAAGGTAGATCTAGAGCTTTCATCTCATAGATCTGATGAAGGGATCAACCCTTTAAGCATATATCTGATCTGAGCACACATTTCAACCATCTATTCTTCAGATCTAGCTTCAGATCTGTATTTCCCAGTAGATCAAGGATCAAATCCTAGGGAGGTGACTGTCCAAAGTTGTAGATCTAGAAAATACTTTCTGGGTTATCTTGGGAATCCATCACGTTGGCCAGATCTTGAATATTGGCATGGACGGTATTCAATTTGTTAGAGCAGTGCATTGAGCGATTTTCATTCCGCACCATATTGTATGTTCATATTATGCCGAAGGGACAGCGTTAGTATTTGCCGCAGCTCCTGTGTCAGTTATGTTGTACCTATTCTATGCATGTTTTCAGGGTGATCCTAGCTCATCTTTTTGGCTAGATCTACCAACATTCTTTACTTTTGTAACTGAATCTCTCCAATATAATAAAATGGCTCAGCTCTTTCTACATATTCTGATTTTTACTTAGATTTATTTTTTATCTTGGTGTAAGTTCTTATATTGTGTGAAGTATTACTGGATTCTCCCTTTTGGGATATTGCGTAGGATGTTATTGTGAATATGCAATGGGCATAACTACATCAATTGAGGCCAATTTTTGGAAGCCCAAGCACACTTGAAAATGATTTTGGCCAATAGAGTTGTGAAGGGATATATTATAGTTATGCTAAACATATGGAAGGATTTTATCCTATGTATGTGTATGGTTGGAATTGTACATGTGCAATATATGCACACTCATCTTGCTGACTAGTTTTGTTTGTCCATATTTTTGGGTTTGAGAGGCGGTCAATTTGTTCAACTAATCACATACCATAATATGAATTAGAAAATATTGAGGATAATGTTATCCTTATCTAAAATAATGGTATGAGGTAGCAGAAAATGAACCCAAACACACTCATAGAAAAGTTTAGCAACTTCAAGTGTGATACTCTTTTTGCATGGTGCCAAATGACCATCTTAGAGAACTGGTCAACAACCACAAACATACAATTGTTACCATGCATGGATGAGGAAAAATTGAATGTAATCCATGGATATTGACTCTTAGGGATTGTATGGGGTAGGTAGAGGAATGTACAACTCCTGCTTCTTGGTTGTTGGTTTAGCAATGGCACATACCATGCATGATCTAATTTACCAATGTACATCATGTCAAAGATTTGGCTAGCATAAATACTTATGAAATATTAATATTGTATTTTCCACACCAAATTAACTTGCCACTTAAATGTAATGTGCCACACAAATAAGCTTAGCATGCTCATTTGAAGGAACACAAAGGTGGCATAGGTAGCATAAGAGAGCAACTTGCAGGTGGAAGTATGGAACTTATTTTCTTGTATTAACATCTAGTATGTGGTGGTGAAATATGAGTTGTTGTTTCATAATTTTGGCCACCTAGAGGTATCATGCCCATAGGAGCTAATAACTATAGTTAGTGCCACAACCAACAATCTAGGAAGTATACAACATTATTAATTATACCCTTCTTGTATTTGATGCTCAAGTGAATTTTTTTCATGTATGTGGACCATTTCTAATGATGGTAATTTTATAAGTTTCCTTTTTTTGTATGAATTATAGACATCGATGATCAATGTGGATAATTTTCACCTTACGGTTTGTGTAATTTTATCACTCCTAAAGTAACTAAATCACAATCATTAATTATCAACCAGGATAGGTATTTTTATTTCAAATAAGTTTGCACTATTTCTACTGATACATGTAACAACCAGGTGAAATAGAAAAAATGTCGTTGAACACACTTGCAGAAATTAAAGAACTCTTGCAAAATGGAGATACACACTTGGAGGAATTAAAAGGAAAAATGCATGAATGAAACACACTCAGTAAGGAAGAATACACACTTCATAAAAACTTCAGAATAAATATAGGCGCGCCATATACTATCATCTAAAGATGTAACAACAATTAAATAACATAGAATTAATTAACCTGTGTAACATCACACAATAAATATGAAAGCATAAGTGTATCTATTCCACAATAAAACGTGTGAAATAGTGATATGAAATCCACACTCACACATAAAAAAAAATATCATATTAGCTCTATGATCCCTGTTAAAGAGGAGGGACCTTCCTCCCTAGTAGGGTGAGGGAGTAAAATGAAAAATATATAAGAATTCAACACAAAAATTGTAGTAACATCACCAGATATATGATTGTATTAAAATAGTTGAAGAGTACAAGATCAGAATGTCAGTATTATCTCTGATGTCCGTCCTTGTCCCCTCATGAGACTAAGATCTTTGTATAAAGTCTTTACAAAGCCGCAAAATTAGGGAAATGAATCAGTCATGAGAATCTGGCGATTCTCATGGTCATTAAGCTAACACAAATAATAAAAAGATAGAAGTTGTTACAAAATACTTTTAATAAGTATTTTTTATGGTTACAACACTCTTGTTTAGATGCACTTGTAACTGCTCAGATCTTCTTAACTGTCTGCATGGAAATACTTCATCTGACCCTTGACAACTGTATTTGAAAATGGTGACTCCAGTCTTGAAAATTCACAGTGTAACAATAGAAAATAGCAAACCCAGGGTGTAATAACAAGTGCCAATAACTCACATCATGTAAAAACAAGTAACAAAAAAAAATATTCACCCATGGCTCTCAGTATTATGGCAACACCTAAAAGAAAAACATTCAAAATAACTATTCCAAAGATACCCTGGTTAATCATCCCAAAGAAAGCATTGTTTCATTCAATACTTAGCATAAAATAACATAATAATACGTCAAAGAAAAAGGTTTCTTCTTAATCAGAGGGACTGATATTGTACAAGGGAAATAGTAGGTTTAATGAGGGAAAATTGGCAAAAATGGGGAAAATGATGCCAGAAAATATCCTCAAATATTGCACCCAGCATCTCCCCCCAATTGAAGGCACTGCATGTCCTCATGAAGATTCTTCAGAATGTTCAGGGTCCTCTTCTATATGATACGAGTATGTTGTTGATGTAGTTCTGTAAGATCATAGGCGTCGATAGTATCTTCATCTTCATTCCTATACCCATGGGTAGACATGAGCTGATATGTACAAGAATGATTTGAAAATGGGTTGGATAACTTGCTATGCTTTTCAAGAACCTCCCACTCAATTAAACAAATAAAATATCTAGCTTGTACTTGAATTTTTGCGGAATTATTACTTGAAATAGGTGTATGATTTCTAACTTTTTAAGTGTCTTAATTCCATTTTTTCTTGCTGAAATTTAACATATATAACAACAACATAATGCAACAATAAAACATCCACACATAACAACAAAATTAATCTAGGATTTCACCCGAATATCGTGGGCTACGTCTCCTTTGAGCTTTGTCATCTTGACTTGGCTCTTTGGGATTATGGTAAAGTTTCTTTTAAAAGTTCCACACTTAACTCCAATGGATACTGAACTGATCCAAAGGGCTTAGAATACCATCTATATCCTTATCATGGCTTTCATCACTCTGCAAACAGATCTAGGCTCCCTTAGACTCGATTCCTTCTGTCGGTGCACTGAGCTACACTGAGCTTCTCCATGGCACTAACTCTTTCAGAATTATTTTACTATCCTTGAAACCACACCTATTGTCTCTAGCACATATCAGACACCAAATATTGACTGATAATTTTCTCAAAACGAGCACTGCATCCCCAAACTAGGCCTTCCTCCACGGTTTGCCCAAGGCTACCCAAAACTTCCCTTCAGCTTCTCAAGCTCTAGAAGTCATTAAATGGATCTAAAAACCCATTCATTGGATTTATAATGCCAAAATTAGTTAGGATAGACTATTTTTTCACTGAAAATGGCCTCTGACTGCTCCGGTTTCGCCTCCAACACCTGTTGGCACCCCCTAGCACTAGGGTCACTAAAAACTTCTCTGTTGGGTTCTCAACCTCTAGAAATAAAACTGCTATTTACAGTCAATAATGACTATTGGTTCGCTGCATATGGTCTCTAGCTGCTCTGGCTAGGCCCTGAACAACTACTGGCAAAAGCTGGCACTAATGGCCCTTGGAACTTTACTGAAGCTTCTTGGCCTTCAAAAGCCCTCTACAGGCCCTGAAAACCATCTCATTAGATTTAGAACATTTTAAATATCCAAAATGGACTATTGGATTGTTGAAAAATACCTCTAGATCCCCTGGCTAGGCCTCAAACTGCTGGTGGCCCATGGTGGCCCTAGTGGCCCCTAGAACTTCTCTGAAGCAAAAAAATACTCAAAAGTATTCTTATGGATCTAAAACCCTCTCCAACAGCTCTGGAATGTCCAAGATAGTTGAAATTGACTATTCACTCTCCAAAACTGGTCGAAAATTGAGTGAGTTATGACCAAAACAACTTTTCGCCAATTTCCTCCACTAAATGTGGGGCAACTGCCAGTTAACTCCACTAAAAGTGGAAGTCCGCCTAAATTTAGGAGCGCCTCCAGAATCTCCGCCATATTAAACTCCACTTAACTGAAGTTTAATTAAATATTAAACCTGGGATTAGGCTCCTTAAGCATGCTTAAAATTAAGCTCCTACATTGGTCACGTGATGGGGTTCCATGGGAGGAGGGATGGCCCCTCTGTGCTCTACTGGACCCACTTGGCATTCAAAGTGCAATAACTTCTTCATACAGTGTCCGTTTTTTGAACCGTTCACAGCGCTAGAATTAGGAACACAAGATCTATGCAAAAGTCTTGTTTTCAAGCATTTTTGAGAACTTTGATTTTTTAGCTATTTTTAGGCCCTGATCCAAATTTGATCACACCTCCCCATTGGAATATTTTGGACCCCAAAAGACTGATTACCTGATATTTTCAGTAGATGAGAGTACAAAAACCTCACTTTTCCAACCTTTTTCCACTTTTTCCTTGCATGGCTTAGTGCCTTTGAACCCAACTTGAAGGTTTTCAACACTTCCCCTTCTTGGATGTTCTTGTCCTCCTATCAAGAATTGTCTTCCTTGAACTCACTCAGAAATTTCTGATGAAAAATTTATAGAAGGTAGCTGAACATCATGTCCTGAATGGAATACAAGCTTCCTGCAACATCATGTCACAAGGATGCACATCAATCGTGAAAACAAAATCTCATGCAATATTTGAAATGAAGATCACCTCTTTTTTCTCCTTCAAAGCATTGACTGTCACCTTCCTGTAACATCAAATATATGGTAATCCTCTTTGCACATTGGTGTATCCATCTATTGTTCCACAATCGACAAACACCTTTTACTCAAACATAATTTGTGCAACATGTGACATCAACAACAAGTCAACATGAAATGTGCTATACAATTGACACAAAATCAATGTAAAAAGTGTGAAACACAATCGACACAAGTCGACAAACATGTGTGACACAATCGACACAAGTCGATAAACAACATGATACATCTTGACAAACACTTGTGTGTGTATCAATGTACAATGAATCTATTTACAGTTTGTTATTTACACATATAACTTCCATACACATGTACACCTTCAACTCTTCCTTTCAAGTAGCAACAAGCACATATTCCCAAAAACACGTGGGTGACTATAAGAGCTTAACTAAAAGATATTGCTGCAATATAAGTGAGTATCATACTCATCTTTTACACCTCCACGACAAAATTTTGCAACAACAGAGAAATTCCTTCAAATGAATCGCATTAACATGCAATCATGCATCCAAATTTTCAAAAAAACTACATGCATACATAACTGAAATTTGCATATGTACAAATGAATGTATGTATTATTGGGTCAAGAAGTCAAACCTCTTCTTACCAAGCCATTTCCACGACAAATTTTGTTGCTGCGAATATTCTTCATGTGAAACATCTATTCTCACATCAATGATGGAATCCTTGGGTCCACTTTCGCTAGTCTTTCTGTCCTCTTGCCTCATGTGCTTGGGATGATTAGTTGGATGTAATGTCCAACATTTGGAAACAACATGTCCCCTTTTCTGGCAATGTGTGCAAGTCTTATGCACCTTCTTTGCAAGTTTCCTTTGCTTCTTCTGCTTCCTGTATGCCTTCTTCCTCATCTAGCATCTTGAAACATCATGGTTAAACTGACCACAATATGCACAACAACTCTTTCTTCCTTTTAAGCATGAAAAATTGTCATGCCTTGCAGAAACATAATCAACTTGAATATGGGAAGAATTATACCTCATGTGCTGCTTTGCATTTCCGTCCTTTTTTCCTTCTTGAGGAGATGAACTATTAGAGGTTCCAGCTTTCTCTTGCAAACTAACATCATCGTTCTTGTCTTGAAAACTGTCTGAACTCGCATGCTCGCCATAAGCTGCATGTCTACAATATTCTTGCTGCAATAAAGGATTAAAGCAATGGCAATCAACTTGAAAACAAACTTGACATGTTTGTGATTTAGAACTTGGAACAAAATTTATCTTTGAGGTTGCCTCACATGCCTTCAAGGCTTTGGAGTCTTCGCCATTATATTGCACATAACCAAGACCAAATTTCTTAGGTCTTTCCTCAAACAAAATTGGATCAACCATGCCTTGTGCATGCTTGCCTAAACCCTTGCCTTCATAGCCCATTTTAAACATTAACTTGGACCTTATACCTCTAGCATGTTTTTCAAAAGAACCAACACATCTTTCTGAAGAGGAAACTGAAGACAAATTAGGGTGAATTACCTCTGCTTCACACATGTTCTTGGTCAATGCCTCTTGGGCTTGATGGAGCTACATCTCCATATCATGCAATATTTGAAGAATTTCTTCCTTCTCTTGCTTCATATCAACCAATTTATCATGAAGTATAGTGCTTTCTCTTCTATCTTCAAACAGAATCTGCACTATTTCCTTTAAGATATAGAAGTCTCACTTCATATCTTCATCAAAGAATCTTGTGAAGGAGGAGGATTTTGAAACCTCACTTAATGAAGTTTTCATAATGAAAATGAACTAAAATAGCTTCAACAAAGTTCACAAATCTTTCTAAAAAAATGACAAAGCTTTTAAACAAAAAGGCTGCAGAAACAAGCTCTCATTCAAGCAGCCAAACAAAAAACAATTGACAAAAGGGTTTGTTCTTCAAAGGTGGCCTTGAGGTCCTTTGGGTAAGGAAGATGCCTTCAACCCTTTCTTCCTTCTTTTCCTCTCCTTGAATTAGCTATCAGTAGCTTTCCCTTATCCTCTAGAAAACGCAAACAAAAGTCAGTTTGCAAACAGTAAATCATTTAATCTTTTGCACTGTTTAAACACCTTTCAAGTTAAACAAGAAATATATTGCTCTGTTAATCAAGCAACCAAGTGCTCTTATACCAAACTGATCTAAAAATGGGTTGGATAACTTTTTAGGCTTTTCAAGAACCTCCCACTCAGTTAAACAAATAAAATATCTAGCTTGTAATTGACTTTTTGCGGAGTTATTACTTGAAATAGGTGTATGATTTTTAACTGTTTAAGTGTCTTATTCCATTTTTTCTTGCTGAAATTTAAAATGTATAACAACAACATAATGCAGCAATAAAACATCCACACATGACAGCAAAATTAATCTAGGAGTTCACCCAAATATCGTGGGATACATCTCCTTTGAGCTTTGTCATCTTGACTTGGCTCTTTGGGATTATGGTAAAGTTTATTTTAAAAGTTTTACACTTAAATCCAATGGATACTGAACTGATCCAAAGGGTTTCCAATACCATCTATATCCCTATCATGGATGTCATCACTCTGCAAACAGATCTAGGCTCCCTTAGACTCGATTCCTTCTGTCGGTGCACTGAGATACACTGAGCTTCTCCATGGCAATAACTCCTTCAGAATTATTTTATTTTCCCTAAAACCACACCTACTATCTCCATCACATATCATACACCAAATATCGACTGATAATTTTCTCAAAAAAAGAACTGCATCCCCAAACTAGGCCTTCCTCCACGTTTTCCCAGGGCTGCCCAAAACTTCCCTTCAGCTTCTCGAGCTCTAGAAGTCATAAAATGGCTCTGAAAACCCATTAATTGGATTCATAATTCAAAAATTAGTAAGGATAGACTATTTTTTCACTGAAAATGGCCTTCGGCTGCTCCGGTTTCGCCTCCAACACCTGTTGGCACCCCTTGGCACTAGGGTCACTGAAAAATTCTTTGCTGGGTTATTGACCTCTAGAAGTCCTCAAAAGCTTCTGAAACCTCCATAAATGGATTCATAATTCTTTTTTCATTCAATAATGACTATTGGTTCACTACATATGGTCTCTAGCTGCTCTAGCTAGGCCCTGAACTGCTGTTGGAAAAAGCTGGCACTAATGGCCCCTGGAACTTTACTGAAGCTTCTTGGCCTTCAAAAGTCATCTAAAGGATCTAAAAAAAATCTCATTAGATTCATAAAATTATAAATATCCAAAATTTACTATTGGATTGTTGAAAAAGACCTCTAGGTCCCCTGGCTAGGCCTCAAATTGGTGCTCACCCATGGTGGCCCTAGTGACCCCTAGAACTTCTCTGAAGAAAAAACCTGCTCAAAATTCCTCTGATGGCTCTGAAACCCTCTCCAACAGCTCTATAATGTCCAATATATTCTAAATTTACTATTCACACTCCAAAATTGGTCAAAAATTGAGTGATTTATGACCAAAACAACTTTGCCCCAATTTCCTCCATTAAATGTGGGGCAACTGCTAGTTAACTCCACTAAAAGTGGAAGTCCGCCCAAATTTAGGAGCATCTCCAGAATCTCTGCCATATTAAACTCCACTTAACTAAAGTTTAATAAAATATTAAACCTAGGATTAGGCTCCTTAAGTGCGCTTAACATTAAGCTCCCACACTGGTCACGTGATGAGGTTCCATGGGAGGAGGGATTGCCCCTTCGCGCTCCACCGGACCCACTCAACATTCAAAGTGAAAAAAATTCTTCATACGGTGTCCATTTTTTGAACTGTTTGCAGCGTCAGAATTAGGAAGACGATATCTACGCAACCATATTGGTTTCAAGCATTTTTTGAGGACTTTGGGTTTTTTAGCTATTTTTAGGCCCTGATCCAAATTTGATCAAGGAACATTGATCATATTTTTTCAGTTGGAAGTGAGGCTGGTAGTTCTCAACCGGGAGCCAAATCAAAGGAAACTTGAATTTGAGTCCTATCTAGAAAGCTCCCATCATTTTAACAATTCATGCATATTCAGGGACTCGAGTAACAACTATCATGAAATTTGGGAATGCAAAGGGATCCCTTGCTTGTATTTTTTTCACTGCAAGGTTCTGATTTTTTTTGACTTCCAACTAATGCCTTACTTTTCAACTATGAAAAAATATTAAGACAAAACCAAAAAATTATTCTCCTATAGAGGGAATATTTTTCTACCGTGTTAGGTTTACTGAGAAACTTTGTGAATTCACGCCTCATATCAGCGGTCATACCAGGTTTTGGTCTTACCTTCAGGGTTGCCTTCTCTTCATTTATATCAGATGCTTTCATGGCGAGGTGCCAATAAACTTGATTTATCATAAAGGATATAAAAACCCGTAGCTGCAAATCTCCAACATAGGAAAAAAGGTTTACAGTCATTCGCAAACTAGCATGCTCAACAAATATATTGTGCAGGAAGAGTTCACATAACAAACTCTACTCATCAAAATTGCATGAGCGAAATACATTCAGAAAAGTTCTAGTGGAAACACTCTTGTAGGGACTGTTCTCATAGATAGCTTTGAACTTGAAAATATAAAATTTATCCCACAAAAAAATTGGCTAGGATGGATATGGCGCTTTGCAACCTAAAATATTTAGGGCCAACTTATACATTTTACCTTTCTCTTCAGTCAGTTCCTTGACCTCTTGTTGTAGTTGTTGTCTCTCTTCTTCCTTTTAAATCTAAACTTTCCTTGTTTCCCACTTTATCAGCTCTTCCTTCAGCAATTCTTCGACCCATTGATCCTTAAGGGTATGAATAGTATTTTGGATGTTTTTCCAAGGAAATCACTCATTTTTTAAGGGAGAGTGCCATTTGTTTCCAATTATGTAATTGTGATATCAACGAAAGTATTTTTGAATGCCATCCCGCTTCAGGGTCCTGTGATGTTTCATGTATAACGACAGTAGAGGGTGTAACAACATCTCGTGTTTTGAGCTGCTCTGCCTCAACTTCTGGTTCTTGTGTATCAACAACTTTGTTGAGAGGTTCTTGTGGAACAATCCTCAAATTTTCTTCCTTAGAAACCTCTGTCTCAACTGCTGGTTCTTGTGTGTCATTCTCCCATGGCTCTGTTTGGGTTTCTTCTGAGATGGTGTCTGCAATGAAAATCTTGTACCTTTTTGTGCCAAACCCTCAGAACATGCTATACATAAAGGCCCCTATGTGGTTTTTGATCCCAGCTTATCAACAGCCTCAGCCAATGTATCGAGACCTAGAACCTTTGTTTTGACTTTTCTATCTCTTGATTGTTGCTTTAATTCATTATTTTTTTCTTCTAGCTTCTTAATTTTAAGCAGAAAATTTCGGGTTTCATTCTTACCTGAAGAATAAATGTATTCCTGCTTAGTCAGTTTCCTCTCCTTCTGCTTCTTTCTCTCTTCTTGCTTCCTCCTCTGTTCTTTTTTATTTCTTGGTTTCTTCTTGGATGGTGGTGAGGGTTCAGGTTGAGTATCAAAATTAACCCTTTTCTTCAGTGTTCTTTCACCCATAGGTTTCTGAAGTGACCTCTTCTTAACTCTAATTATCGAAGATTGTCCCTGATTTTTAGCTGTATTAGCTTCCCCCAGGGAATCTGTAAATTTTTCAACTTGTCTCTGTTGTGGGGTTTCTATTCCTTTTCTGATAAAATATTCCAAATTTATTCCTTGCTGCTCTAGAGCTTCCATTATTCTCAATTTTATGAGGCCATGATTGGTAATGCAACTCTCTAGATGCGAGGCTACCTTTATTGAGGCAACCATGTGTTTCAAAATTTCCATTAGAAAATGAGGAAGATTAACCAGTTTCCCATGTCGAAGATGGCTCAACAACGGAAACTGATAGTTGAAAACTATTTTCGAGTGCTCGTCACATGTAATGTACTTGATAATGAATAGGGAAAAATCATTCCATGACTTAGGAAGGGAAAGGCGATCAATTACTCTTCCCTTCTTGACCAACTATTCTTCTCCCTGCAAAAATTCAGCTTTTAGGGATGGGTCACTAAATTTCCTATTGAACCACTTCTTCCCTTCGGGCCAAAGTGTGGTTACTCTAGAAGTCAATTCCTCCGTAAAATACAGTCTTAGGCCTCTGACCTCTGTTTGATTCATTTTCATATTTCAATCAAATTCCAAAGAAACACTCTCATTCAACCCCCTGAGTCACTCAAAAAACTTGATCTGCCATGCTTCTCTAAAAAATTGATATGGTTATGATAATTTTTCCAAAGCCTTGATGGAATTTGGTTCATACCTTACTGCTGCGCCTCCCATCCTTCGCTTCACAAACCCTTTACTAATTGTTGCAACAATCACTATGAAATTTCACCTTCTTATTGTTACAATTCTTGAAAAATTTGTGTACTGAGGGTGTAGAGCTGCATCGGGGTGGATATCAGGGTGATAGGAAAGGATATCAGGTTGGAAAAATGTGTAGTATGGGTATTTCATCATTAATTCAAATATGAAAATCTGACTTGGATATGGTTCGAATTAATGAGATGACCAGTCATGAAAAGTGGTAATGATTAACATGTATTGTCACTTCAAATCGGATTATGTCACGAATTAGAAAATGATTCTCCCCCCTCCTCCCCCCCCCCCCTCCCAACTTAAATGAAAAGGCCATCCTTGACCATCAAAATGAAATGACGTATTAACTGCCATAATTTCTAAATAAATAAAAAAACAATATTCTCTTTGAATGACTTACCAAGGGGTGATTTGATTGATATCGGTGACGAAGTGCTGGTGATGATGATTATTGAAGTGGACAACTGCAATGTTTTCATGTTATAGTCATCTCCATCAGATCGGTTGTTACAAATGTAACAATGAAATAATTTATCCATGATGGTTGAATAAATTGCAGTAGTAATTTATTACAACAATGTATTCCTTTGAGGGCACTATAATTTGTGCCTACAAAAGAATTCTCAGAATAATAAAATGAATAAAAATGGCTTGTAACAGCATGAAAAATATGACATCTGGGTAACAACATGTTGTTACATAATTTATTAGAAGGAAAATGCGTAACAACATCCACAAAGTGGTTTTCAGCTGTTACAATTATCTACCCGTGCCCCACAAGAGGTTTTCACAGGCAGATTATTTATTATTATTATTTTCATTTATATTATTATTATTATTATTATTATTTGGTGTATCAACAGCTAAAAAAGTTGGTTTTCAGCTGCTACAATTATTGGAATTTAATAATTTGACAGCATAGGATAATTTTCACCTGCCTTCATAACTTGAAGATAAGATCTCGAGACAATTTTGAAAAAGGAATCCTTTGAGGTTGGTTTATGATATAATCGAAGACAATGCCCATTAGCAAGCAATGGCACTTTGGCACTATCTATGGTAGTTAATCTCATGGTCCCATTGTCAAATATTGTATCTACCTCATAAGCACCTAGCCATCTGGTGTAGAGCTTCCCCTTGAAGTCTTTGAATCATGAATCATATAGTAGAGCCCAATCACCTTTCTGAAACACCTTCTTTTTGATAAAATTTTCATGCCACTTAACCCTCTCTCATTGCATGATGTTTGTTTGTTGTATGGCATCCAATCTCTTCTCATCTAGTTCATTTAACTAGTTCAACCGATGTTTCTGAGATGTAGTCAAATCCAAGTTCACTTGCAATGTTGTTGTGATTGTTTTGATTTCGAACTCAATGGGAAACAATGGGTTTTTACCATACACTAATTTGTATGGTGAAAATCTAGTAGTATTTCTCCATGTAGTTCTATATGCTCATAGTGCCTTTGGAAGTTTATCAACCTAGTTCCTCTGGTGGCTGGCTATAATCTTGGTGAGAATTACTTCAATAACCTTATTTGTGCTCTTACTTGACCATTTCCTGTGGATGATATGGTGAGGTAATTTTGTGATAGATCTTGAATTTCTAAACAAACCTCTAGATCAAATGAGATGTGAAATGTGGTCATCTATCCATCACTATTTCTCGAGGAACTCTGAAACGAACAAAAATGTCTTCAAACAAGAAATTTGAAACAACCTGTTCATTTGCCCTGGTTAGCACCTTTTCTTCAACCAATTTCGTGAAATAATCTGTGCAGACTAGGATGCAGGTCTTCTGCTGAGATGAAGTATTAATTGGTCCTACAAAGTCTAAGGTCCACTTCTCAAATGGTTCCAAGACTATTTGAGGTTGTAACGAAGCAAAGGTGGTTTTATCCTGATCCTTTGGGGCAATCTGTATCTGATTATAACCACTAAACCCATCTATAAATGAAAAGAGTTTATTTCCAGATAAGGTTTCAAGGACCTGATCTATAAATGGAAAAGGAAAATGGACCTTTTGATTGGATTTGTTAATTTCTCTATAATCTACACAGACCTTCCACTTTCCATTATTTTTAGGAACAGTAACAAGTGGAGATACCCATTGGTTGTCCGAGATGGGATAAATGAAGTTGGAATTTAGAAGCTTTTGCAATTCTTCTTTTACTACTTCTTTAAGTGTCAGGTTCATATGTCATTGTGGCTGCCTAACTGGATTGCAATCCTCTTTCAAGTATATGTGGTGGATACACAGGTTAGGGTGAATGTCTTTCATGTCCGTGGAATCCCATGAAAATTCATTTTTATGTCTCTATAACAACTATAACAACATCATGTTCTGTTCAGGAGTCTGATTAGTATTAATATTTATATTTTTATGTGGATATGTTTCTACTGATCTTCTCTTGAGATTAGGGGTGGTTTTCACATGTTCTAGAATCAAGTCTTCCATAGCATATTCTACCCCTAAATCATCAATATAAGTAACAACAGTGGAATTACTGATAAAGCCATTGATAATGTCATCCTCTGTTCCATTTTTAAAATACTAGGTTTTTCCAAGAGTGAGGAGTGGTTGGGAATGGTATGATTCAGGTTCAAATTCATCCCAGAAGGGATTTTACAAATCCTTACTTTGTTTTTCAAGATGGTAGAGGCTGAGGTTCTTTATGGCTTGCCCATATGAAATCGTCATGAAGGCCAACCTACAACCTATGAATGCATCCACAGTGGCCAACCAAGGACTTCCCAATATCATGGGATGTCCCCCCAGATTTGATTTGGTTTGCAAAATAAGAAAGTCTGCTGGGTACCTCTAGAAATCTATTATGATGACTACTTACTCTGCCACTCCTTCAGGCATAACATGTGACCTTTCTGCTAGTTCTAGCACTGTAGGTGTTCATGTCAGCTTGTGTAGTCTTAAGTGGTAAATATTTCCTTAGTCATTACATTGATTGTTGCCCATAAATAAATTAATGTGTTCGGAATGGGCATCTCATCAATATAAACAATGACTATGGGATTCCTTGGGTCATTGTATTTAGTCAAAATAGGATGACCAGTCATTAGTTCCGACAATTTTCCCTTCACATGGATGGTAACAAGATCTTTGGGCTTCCTTCCAGGTTTTTTAACACATAGGTCTCTCACTGTTTTCACATAGATGGGGACATCCTTAATGACTTGCAGCAAGGGAATCCTTATGTGCATATTCTTTAACTCCCTGAGAAAATCAGATTAGGGTTGTGCAATCATCCTAGATTCAACTAATATTTACAGATATGGAGGGTCATTAGTCACTCTAGAAGTTGGATTGGTTGTTACAGATGTGTGAACATCATTTGAATCAGTTGTTACATGTGTATCAATGTCATTTTGATACGTTGTAGCAGTTCCGTAAAAATCCATAGGATCGTCCCTAAGTGATTCACATTCCTCTTCAGTAATGACATGGGAGGGTTTTGAATTTACTACTTTTCCTAATCGAAGGTGGATCTCATTGCATCCAATGGGTGTAGTGTAGTAATTCTGGAAAGAAGTGGGTTCTTCTATTTTCAGAGTTGCCTTATTATTTTGGTTAGGGTTAGAATGTATAGGTAATTTGGGACATATGGGATGAGTGCTAGCAGGTGATGTGAGAGGTGAAAGTTCCAATTGCTGTTGCACTAGTAGCGTAAGAGGGGTTGGGCCTAAAGAGTTTCCCCTCCAATTCTAAGGCCAAGAGTACGATTGAGATGGAGGACACTGAAAATATGGAGAAGGAGACCATTGGTTCCATGGTGAAGGAAATTGAGCTGGAGGAGGAATGGGATGCTGCCATGGAAATTGTTGAGAATTACATACATTATTCCATGGATTAAAATAAAAATATTAAGACATACCTGGTGGTCGTGGTTTCCAAGGCCTCCTAGACCTAATAAAATAAGAAGACTGATCCTCCTTGCCTGATTCCTTGAGTGCTACCTTCAGTCTCAAGAGCTTTGGACAGTAGCTTGTAGAATTCTCCAGGTCAAAAATATTGCAGAAGCTAATGTTGTTGAATCTGCATTCCTTCAGGGAATGCTTGTCTTTAAATTTTGGGCAGAACACGGCCAAAGCCTTATCAGCTTAATCTTGTGCCTTTTTCACTTGCACTGTCATCAATTGGGAAGATAACGTACTGAGAAGATCGGTCTTGAGATTCTCAAACAAGTTTCCAATCTTAGCTCTGGTCACACCTCCATTTTCTAATTTCTATATTTTTACAGAGGCATCTTGTGCCATGATTCTCCCTCGTGATGATCCTCACGAACACCTTAATAATTTTTTTATTTATTTCTTCGTATGGCTCTTGAGATATATCTCCTTTCCCTAACGGGTTCAATATTTCAAGGCAGTCATCTCTCATTCCTTGAATAAATATTTTTTTCAAAAGCTTTGGATCCAAATCACCATGTTTAGACCTTTGTAAATTATAATGGAACTGTTCTACATAATCTTCAAATATTTCTTCTTCCTTATGTGTTATTCTAAATATATCCTCTCTTAAATTTCTAGTTCGGCAATAGTCTTGGTATTTTTGCAGAAATGCAGGCTTCATATCTCCCCATGTTTGGATAGTGGTAGGTGATGAGCCTCAATATTGCAACAAGAATGCAACTACCAAGGTTACTAACTTTAATTATCGACCCAGGGTTCATAGAAACTTAAGAGGTATCGACACTATATGTGAAAAATACAATGTGGCATTATTTTATTAATCTGATGTAATGGAGGGAATTTCATGAAATCAAAGCCTAAACTAATTGCAGAAATGGAAGTGTTGCTTTGAAAAGAAATTAATCCTAGGAAAGAACAACAATTTTTAATTGAAATCCTAAGAGCATGAATTCAAATAAAAATACCTAATCTAATTTGAGAAAATGAATTTCCTAAGTGGTGTTTATTATTCCTCAATAATGTATTTAGGTCCTATGGGTCAAGATTCAAGCCTAAGAGACAAAAGCCAACCTTTGGGAGCAAATCTGGTGGAGTTTACACATGCTACAAGAGTGCTACAGGCAACTCTCTTTCTGCTACAGACAAGTCTCTTTTGGAAATAACTCACCGAATGACTAAGTAAATGAAATGAAAATGGGGTGGGAAAATTTTTGTTATTAAGTATGATGTCTTAGGTCTTCATTCCAAGTGGAATCACTCCAAAATACCCCTGTTCACACATGCTAAAAAATAACAGAAAATTACTACTCTAAAATCTAGAAATTCAAGAACTAGTGAGCTAATTAATATATCAAATTCCTAACCTAATCATGTGAAAATTCAATGGGGTAATTTTATTATTAATTTTAACATTATTATGACCTAATACAAGTGGAATAAATCCAAATGGATCTCATTAACAAATTATAAAAAATAACATAAATTTACTACTATTTCTTTACAAGGCATTTCTAGAAATCTTATATTTGTGAACTAGTAACCAAATCCAAGTAGCTTAATGATTAAGATGACCTTCCAAAGTTATTCCAAGGATGAATAATGCTTTTGAACCTATAAAAAACCTGAAAAATAACTCACTTAAATCATTTAACTCAATCCTACAACAAGAAAAGAAACAATACTAAATACAGAAATATGCAGAAGAGAAATAAGAGATGCATGTGAATAAGAAGTGACAAGAACATAAATAAATTGTGAAAGAGGGCTCTGAGGCTCATGGGATGGCCAAGAACAAGGAGGAATTAGAATCATTTGGAATAAACCAAGCCTCAGAAGCCAAAAATGACACCAATCTTCATTATTGAATCTGTCCAAGTACATCCCTACAAGAAAAGAAAGTGGAGCTGTCAGAAAACAAGTTTTCTCCACAATAAGACTAAACAATACATGCCCCTAGAGGCCAATTTAAATTGGTACTTATACAAAATTATGAGGAAGCATCATCCTTTAAAGGAGGAATTTATCCCCTCCAAAATCCCTCAAATAGTGGATCTAGTTCCCAACACTAGGAGTTTGCAGTAAATGATAGGGAACACATTCCTAGATTTTCTCAATCATCAGAGTTCCAAAATATCTCAATTATTTCATGATATTTTGTTAATTTATTCTCTAATATTGATCCTCCATTAGTAGGGAGAAAGTCCCTAAATTATCTCCTTCTCCAAATATTGATAATCTGCCCAATATTCTCACAATATTCTACAAAAATGAATAATATTAGGCACAAATATGCAATTATATTTAAACCTTCCTAAGAACATATTAAAACATAAAAAAACATTATTAAGTGTAGAAGGAGAGATATAATATATATTTTATGTGCCTAAGAAAGGTTATATGAGCCTTAATTTATGTCTAATTTAGAGGTCCATCATACCCCCCTACTGAAATTGTTGCTCATCCTCTGAGAAACCTATTCATCCTCCTTGCCTTGTGGTTCTTGATGTATGCTGGCCTATTTCATTCTTTGTTTATTGATCCATGTGTTGCTCCTCCTGCTGATCTTCTTGCTACTCTTTTATTTTCATTTGTTCTTGTAGGTTTTGCATGGAGGTCCTCAGGTGCCTTTGCTGGTGTGTTCATCCTTCTGGAGTCTGCCAGTGGTCATTTGAAGCCATCTTCATCAGCTTATCCTCAGATTTTGATCTTGTTGTTCCATATACAGAATTGCTACAGGAAACTTTTCAACTTCCGGTACCAGTCTTCTTTCTACTTCTTGGGGCTCCAGATTGCTTAGATATGAAGGGAAATGGTTAATGGAGGTTAGGGATGGAGTGATGGAATGATTGGAGTGATGGAGAGGTAAGTGGAGAGGTTCCATGCCAAGGTATTGACGATCTAGATGCTAGTGGCGCAACATAGGGTTTAGGGAGTGAATCCTTGTGCATGGAGTGAAGTGAGGGTTAAAAGTGGTAGGTATATGCAAAAAATAAATTATCATGCTCTTTTTGAAGTTTAGAAACCTTTGAGAGAGCTACTTTCCTTGTAAATAAGTTTCCTCTAGAATTTATAGGGTTTCTTGTAGTGCTACAGGAATCCTGTAGCTGCTAGGACTTTCCTGTAGCAATTAAAGTCAGGAGTAAAAATAGAGTTTTATGCCTACTTGAAAGGTGAAATGAGTGAATGGGTGCATGATAGAGTTTTCCATGGAGTGTGAAAGCAGAGGAGAGAGAGAAGAGAGGAGGAAAACCACCTTTGATCAACAAAATTTGTCCTTTGTCTTTCTTGTAGCAAATCTATTTTTGCCTGTAGCAGCCCTATTTCACCAGTAAAAATTCTATTTCGCATGTAGAAATTCTATTTCGCATGCCAAGAGGTGGTTGGCCCATATTTATTTTTATTTTTTCAAGTTTTTTTCTTTATTTTTTCAATTTTTTCTCTTTTTTCATTGCATGCAAAATAAACTCAGAGTTATTTTTCTATTAACTCAGTTCTCCCTTAGTTACCCCTTGGCACTCCTTGTCTTCCATCACAACTAATTTCTTACTACCCACTTTCTCAATTCCTCTTTACTTTTGTCTTGTTTCCTCCCACATGTGTGTGCGTCTTGGTGGAAAAAGTGAAGCTAATTGATAGATAAGGACGAGGCTACTCTGCTACTGATTTTGGCTATAAAAAAAATTTCCTTCTCACACTTTTAATGTTTTCTTAATCCAGAATAGATTCAAGGAAATGTTTAGATGATTGCATACCTGAGCCTTGCCCTTGATGTGTTTTTTGCAGGTGATATTGAGGCTACTTATATGATTGTTGAAGCTGCCTTTGGTTCTTCTGAAGCTGCTACTCATGATCCTGAAGCTGCATGTGATAATATGCTTGAGGTCCTATTGCTAATAGCCTTGAATCTGGAGGTCTTCTAGGGTTTATTTTGTTGGTTTCGCTGCTGCTTCACATCCCTGGATAAAATAATTTTGCTGAGATTTTCATGATGTTCATGATGTATTTGATGATTTTTCTTTTGAACAAGTCTTCATAGCATGATTATTCTTTGAATGATAAAGTTTTTTTGTGTGTGCAGTCTTCTTCCCAATGTTCAATATTCTGCTAATGGAGTTGATGGAATACTTTATAAGGAGGGTGTGCTCTTCTCAACTTCAGAAATGGCTTCATGATGCTAAAGGTGGCTGGATCTTTTGCTCTGTGGTTGAAAAAAAAGAATTGATGCTGAGTTTTGATGTGACTGTACAGGCTGCTCAGGAAAACCCTCTTGTAACAAACTTGATTTAGGAATAGATATAAAATGGTAGATCAAATTGATCTGATTTTTTTTGAGAATATTACTATCATCCTTATGCACCTCCCCATAAAATCTCTCGGCCATTGGATGCAAGAATTCTGAGAAAAATTAAAAATGGTTGTAGGTGATGGAGGTCGATTTATCACAAACCGTTTACCAGAAATTGTTGAAATTGTTTTATCATGTTACCATCATATATATGAATCTCCCCTTGAAAAACCTTGGAAAATGGATGCATGGTTTTTGAGATATAATAAAAATAATTTTCTGCTAAAAACTATTTCAGGACAACCCCCTTGTAGCAGAAATGTTTTAGGCATAACTCTCAAACAATAGATCAGATTGATCTGAATTTTTTTTAGCATATTACTATCATCATTATGCACCTTGACATAAAAAATATCGGCCATTGGATGCAAAAATCTTAAGAAAAATTTAAAATGGATGTAGATTATGGAGGTCGATTTCTCACAAACCGTGCACCAGAATGTCTCGAAATTTCTTTAGCATGTTACCATCATATATATGCATGTTCCCATGAAAAAGGTTGGAAAGTGGATGCATGGTTTTTGAGTTATAATAAAAACAATTTTCTACTAAAAACTAAGAGTTTCCTGTAGAAAAAACAGGGTTTCCTGTAGCATTTTAGGACAGCGAGGAAGATGAATGAGAAAAGCTTGGAAATGATGGGTGGATGTTTTTAAATGTATGAGGATGATGAATTGGTATGACCTAGGTCCTTTTGGAGCATCTAAGCAAAGGAGGAGGAAGTCCAAGTTTGACTTCATTTGACTAGGGTTTTGACCATCTTTTTTCTTTTGGTGTCGATTTGTGTTTTTTTCTGCTTGCAAAGGTTGGAGAGCACCTACATTCATGAGAGAGAGATACATGGAGCAAATAAATTTGTTTTCTTTTCATTTTTTCACTTTTTTTCCTTTTTTTTTCTTTAGGCCTACTAGCCGCCTCAATGAGGTTTTCAACTAGTAGGTTTGCCTAGGTGCCTCAAAGGAGCTTTTCACCTAGGATATTTTATTTTTATCTTATTTTCTCTTTTTTCCCAACCCATTGACCACCTCATGGAGGTTAGGCACCTCAAAAGAGGTTTTCCCGTGAGATTTTATTCTTTTTCCTTGTTTTTTTTTTTACAGGAACAGTTATGGGATATTATTAAATACTTGGCCTAAATGCCAAAAATTCTGTTTACATAGAGTATAGCACTTGCCCATAAAATCTCACCACTCAGGATGATAATGGAGCTTATGCTTATCCTCCATCTCTTACAAGCTACAACTATGGAATCAATTTCAGAAATTTTCCTAATTTTATGAATATAAACAAACTGAAATAGAAGAAGGCAGTAAAACATGGAAGCTAGTTAGATTAAGGAATAGATTCCCATGAGTTTTCTCCGTCCGTCATCATATCTCCAGCAGAAAGTATGGCAACTTTTCTAGCTTCTAGATCCGCATCCTTGTTGTTGATTCTCAGCACATGAAAGAAATTTAACTTCCGAAAAGAGTTTCTCAAGTCTTTAATTCTAGAGATTAGCCTTGCTAG